>CM035839.1:59362762-59745262 GCA_020510985.1 Pholidichthys leucotaenia
GGGGTCGTCGTGCACCGGATTCCCAGAAGCGGCAGCATCACGGCTGGAGGACGCGGCGCAGACCGACAGGAGCAATAAAACCAGCAGAGGAGCGGAGGAGCTCCCACAGGCTGGACGGAGGCAGGCCATGTCTCCGGGGACGCTCTAGATCCGATGAAGAAGACGATAGGAGGGGTGCGCCACCGAGGGGCGCGCACTTTTACGCGCAAACTCTCCGGGCATGACCAAATTACGCATAACGGCGCGTCCTAACATGCTCCGTTCATCATGCGGAGGAGGTTCCAGACTCCAACTCGGAGGAGTTTTACGGTTTTTCGTTTCACCTGTTGAGCCTGCCTCTGTGCTGTCCTCCTCCTGTAACGTGACTCCAGCAACTCGCATCCTTCAGACAAAAATTCACATCTTCCTCTTTTTCTTAAAAAAAAAAAGTCTGAACTGTAGCGACATCTGCTGGAGTGGTTGACCAAAAATAAAAGTGACAAAACATGAACCATCCAGGGTTCATGTTGTCTCTCATGGGCGAATATTTCATTTCAGTGTTGGGGAGACAATAAACAGAACACTTTCTTCAGAGGACACTGCAGCATTATTGCAGTCAGGGCTGTTTCTAGCTTTTTTTTTGGGGGGGGGAGTACAATTGTGTTTGGGGGTTCCTATTCTTGTATCAGGGCAGCGTTCAAAGCCTTTAAAATGAAAATATAATCTCTCCCTTCCTTAGCAATGACATAAAAAAATAAACATGGGTCATTGTCTAGAGATAAACAGCAAAAAATTAAACCATTACACAGAATAAAAATGTAACCACCATTCATATCAATGTTCCAAATTTACAAGAAAAAAGTAACAAATTAAGATTACAGACAGAATATAATCTATTTTTGACAGGCCAAGTTTCTTATTTGCTTAATAAAACTAAATTCAACATTTGTGGAGATTGTGTGGAAAGGACGAGGCAGAGTTATTTCTCAGGTTCCATTTTATTCACAACACACTCTCCAACATTCAAAAGCAGAAAAAGGAAAAACCCCCAACATCTGCCAGTCTTATACCCCTGACATCAAAGTACAAAATCCCATTGTCTTTAAATCCCAAACACAATGCATCCCCCCTGCAGTTCCTCTCGCTTCCACCCAAACCTGGGTGGTCAGGAAATCATTCATGTCCATCTCTTTGCATATCAAAAGGCCAACTCTCTCGTCCTCCTCTTATCCCCAGGAGGTCCAGACCTTTTGTTCCTCTTCAGACGTGGAGCCAAAATAAGCACACAGGAATATACATGAGAGAATATGAATAGTCATATACATGTGAGCCCGTGAAACTACATATGTGCACCACATATAACCCCCCCAAACGTCTAAGATGGAACAAACAAACACAGATTGCATGTCATAATAAAATCGCCACACATCAGTTCACATGCTGTCTTGGTCTCAACCATCTGTCGTATCTGCTGCAGGCGGGCTTAACCTCTTCCGCGGCATTCTCCTGCTGTGGAGCTGCTGTCTGGGGATTAAAACTGTTAGTCAGTCTCTGTGGGTGTACTGGGGAATGCTCCCTAGGGGGTCTACCACGTTGTGGGGCTCTCGCCAACTGCACAGTTTCATCAGCTATCACAAAAGCAGGTTTGAGTCTGTCTATGCCAATCATCTCCTTTCTGCCCCCCAAATCTAGCAAAAAATGCTTATCACCTGTTTCTAGCACTCTAAATGGTCCATCGTAAGGTGGTCGCAGAGCTGTGCGGTGGGCATCATGTCTGACAAAAACAAACTCTGCATTTTTTAAAGCTTTAGGCACAAAAACAGGTGGAAAACTGTGGTGAACGGGGCCTGGTAGGACACTCGGGCCCATGCTATTCTGCAACCACTGAGCCGAGGAGAACTCTGGCGCTGGAATGTCAGGGAGAAATTCTCCAGGCAGCCGAAGTGGCTGTGCGAACTCTAGCTCCGCTGGGGAGGCGTCTAAATCCTCTTTAGGTGCAGAACGCAACCCCAATAGAACCCATGGTAGTTTGTCAACCCAATTTGCATCCGTAAGCGACGCTCTGAGAGCCGCCTTCAGCGACCTGTGAAAATGTTCGCATAACCCGTTAGCCTGCGGGTGATACGCAGTCGTGCGGTGGATCGTTGCCCCCAGGCTGCGGGCCATCGCTGACCAAAGTTCGGAAACAAATTGTGGGCCTCTGTCAGACGTAATATCCGACGGAACTCCAAAACGCGCTACCCATGCAGTTAAAAAAGCACGCGCCACCTCCTCGGCTGTGGTTGATGACAGGGGAACCACTTCTGCCCAGCGCGTGGTGCGGTCAACCATTGTCAGAAGATGTGTGCACCCTTGCGAGGGAGGTAGGGGGCCTATGAGGTCCACATGGACATGATCAAACCTTTTAGCTGGAATATGAAACGGCTCCAAAGGAGCTCTCGTGTGTCTATGCACTTTGGCCCGCTGACAGGCCATGCAGGCTGCCGCCCACTCTCTAACTTGCTTGCTCAGGTCCGGCCATACAAATTTCTCCCCTACCATTTTGACCGAAGCGCGCACCCCTGGGTGCGCCAGCGAATGGATCGAGTCAAAAACGCGGCGGCGCCACGAGGCCGGAACCACCGGACGGGGTCGCCCGGTAGAAACATCGCAGATTAGGGGGGGCATACTGTCTTGCAGCACCCTGTCCTCCAGCCTTAACCCTGTTGGTCCAGACTGGAGCGCGTGCACGTCCGCGTCGCCGCCCTGCTCCGCGGCCATGGCTGCGTAATCTATCCCTACGCGGACTGGGGCCGTGCGCACTTCTGCGCCGCTACCCTGGTCCGCGGCAACAGCTGCAAAATCTACCTCTACGCGGGCTGGAGCAGCCACGGCAAGCGAGAGGCAGTCTGCCACTACGTTAAGTTTACCCGCTACATGCTGGATATCGGTAGTGAACTCCGAAATTGCGGCCAGCTGTCTCTGCTGCCGGCCCGATCAAGGTTCCGAAATCTTGGCCATCGCAAAAGTCAGCGGCTTGTGGTCAACGAACGCGGTGAAACGGCGTCCCTCCAGCCAAAACTGGAAGTGACAAATAGCCATGTGGAGAGCTAACAACTCCCTGTCGAATGCGTTGTATTTTCGCTCACCATTGCGCAAAGTCTTGCTGAAAAACGCGAGCGGCTGCCAGGCTCCAGCCACATACTGTTCCACAACCGCCCCTATGGCCACATCTGACGCGTCAGTAGTGAGCGCCATGCGGGCCGTTGGGACTGGATGTGCTAACAACGCAGCGTTTGCCAAGGCTGTTTCAGAGAATGCGCGCTCCCGCTCCGGAGACCATTCGACTTTATTTGTGGGTTTTTGTTTTTTCAGTGCAGCATACAATGGTTGCATGAGCTGCGCTGCGCGGGGGAGGAAACGGTTATAAAAATTTACCATTCCCAAAAACTCCTGTAACGCTTTGATCGTTTGTGGCTGGGGAAAATTTGTTACTGCGCGCACTTTGTCAGGCAGAGGGACCGCTCCCTCTGGGGAGACGCAATGGCCCAAAAAATCAATCTGCGTCACCCCGAACTGACACTTTGCCGGGTTAATTATTAACCCGTGCTCTGCCAACCTCCAGAAAACTGCCGTGAGGTGGTTTTCGTGTTCGTCCTCGGACGCGCTGGCTACCAATATGTCGTCCAGGTAGACGAACACGAAAGGGAGATTGCGCAGAACCGCGTCCATCATGCGTTGGAACGTCTGCGCAGTGCCCGTAAGCCCAAACGGCATGCGCAAAAACTCGAAAAGCCCAAAGGGAGTTATTGCCGCTGTTTTGGGTATGTCCTCAGCACGCACTGGGACCTGGTGGTAACCGCGTACCAAGTCTATTTTAGAAAAAACGCGCGCCCCGCCAAATGAACTGAAAAATCTTGGATGTGCGGGATCGGGTAGCAGTCGTGCGCTGTAGCGTTGTTCAACCTGCGGAAATCACCACAAGGCCGCCACGAGCCATCAGCTTTCGGGACCATGTGAAGCGGTGAAGCCCATGGGCTCTTCGAACGCCTGATGATGCCCAACCTCTCCAGGTTGGCAAACTCCTCGCGTGCTATGGTCAGTTTAGCTGAATCCAAGCGCCGAGCTTTTGCGAAAACGGGCTGTCCGGTGGTAGTAATAAAATGTTCCACCCCGTGTTTAGCCACTGTCGCCAAAAATGTTGGGACCGTGAGTGCTGGGAACTGAGTGAGGAGTGTGTGGAACTTACCACCTGCAGCTGTGACGTTGGCTTGTGCTGTTGGCGGGGCCACTCGAGCTGTACAGGGAATAGAAGAAAAAGAGAGTGCATTAACCAGGCGTCTGTTAGCAAGATTGACCAACAAACTATGTGAGCACAAAAAATCAGCCCCTAACATGTTGAAATTGACTGCCGCTATGACGAAAGTCCATTCAAAAGTGCGGCCGTGTAAAGACAGAAGCAGAGTCCTCTCACCGAAGGTCTTAATCGTGGAGCCGTTCGCTGCTGACACCCGGGGACCGCTGGAAGGCGCCAGTCGGTCAGCGTAGGAAGGTGTGATGAAACTCAGCTGGGAGCCCGTGTCTACGAGGAAGTGCCTCCCCGAGTGCGCATCCCTCAAGCAGAGCAGCTTGTTCTCCTCTCCGAGGGCCGCAGCCGCTACCGACCCCCGGTCTTGGCGTTTCCCGAGCGCTTGAAGTAGCACGGTGGAATGCACTTGCGTACCCTCTCTGCGAAACGGCGATGGTAGAAGCAAAGGACGTCGTCTGCTCCGTGTTTCCCGGCCCTTGCCGCCGCCGTCGTTGGTGCATCTGGTGCTGCAGCCTCCAGCCCCCTGCCATCTCCGGACGTTGCGCCTGGCTCTGCTGCCGCAGCCGCAGCCGTGCGTCGTTTACTGGCGTCGACGAGTCGCTGCACCTCCTGGCCCAGCTCGTGGTAGTCTCGTTGGGCCAGCAGTGGTGAACTGGCCAGGGTCACTCTCACCTCTGACGGTAGCATTCTGAGGAAGAGGTGGGTGAAGATGAAGTTATCATCTTCGGAGTCTCTCAAACTCAACATCTTCCCCATCAGGTCTGCAGGTCTGTCGCCCTCAAATTCAGTCAGCGTCAGGAGCCTCTCTGCTCGCTCCTGCACCGAGGGAGTGAAATGGCGAATGAGTGCAGCCTTCAACTTGCTGTACTTGTCGCTGTCCGGCGGGTGGTTGATCAGGCTCTCCACTCACTGGGCTGTGTGGATGTCCAGCTTTGCAACCACATGGTAGAACTTTGTGGTGTCTACCGAAATCCTCCGGAAGTGGAACTGTGCTTCGACTGCGTTAAACCAGGAGCGCGGATTGTTCGGCCAGAAGTCTGGCAGGTGGACTGTGGCTGCACTCGTTCGGCTGGCTCCTGGCGAGTCTGGCTCGGGAGATTCGTCTCCGCTCATGATACGTCGTAGAGTCACCAGTGTGGAGACTGTGTGGAAAGACGAGGCTGAGTTTATTACTCAAAATCAGTTTTTATTCACAACCACATTCTCCAACATCCAAAAACAGATAAGAGGAAGAGCTGCCCCCACAGCTGCCCTCTTTATACCCCAGGACATCAAAGCAAACAGTCGCATTGTCTTTACATCCCAAAACACAATGCACCCCCCTTCAGGTCTTCTGTCTGCACCTGAAGTCCTGGTGGTCAGGAAATCCTTCATGGCTGTCTCTCTGCATACAAAAGGCCAGACTTCGCATCCTCCTGCTACCCATAGGAGGTTCAGACCTTTTGTTCCTCTGAGATGTGCAGTAAACAATAAGCATACAGTAACAAGCATGTGAAGCATATGGAAACTGCATATGTGCACACAATATAATAACAATAATAGCAACCCAGGATAATAACAATAAGGTGAAATACAGAAAATCCCAACTTAAAGTGAGGATGTGGGCTGGGACCCATGCCCTGGAGACAAGGAATATCACTCTTATATATAATTCAAGAAATCTCTGTCTGTCCCGATGTCATGATGTCACTATCATAGCACTCGCTAAAACATCATAAGACTTGCTATGGGATCAAAGGCAGGCTTCACTCCCGATTATAGGACTCGTTATGGCATCATCAAAAATCAAAGGCAGGCATTACTCATGATCATAGCACTTGCTATGATCAAAGGCAGACATCAACAAACGAGTGGTGACGTCAAAGATCCAAGGCAGGTTTCTCCATGGTTGCTGTTGCCATGGTAACAGTAACTTTCTACGGATATGCAGAAATGTTTGCTTACACTTGCTTTCTAAGGGCATGCACGGGTATTCACGGGCATGTACAGGTATGCACTAGTATAATAAAGATGGCAAAAATAAAGTGGAAACAAATAAGGAAAACTAAACCCAAATCTGTAAATAACAAAATTATACTGAATGGAACCAGGAAAAATAAATCATACAAAGAAACAATACCGAATATGTGAAAACAAGCTAGAAATAACACCACAGGCAAAGAACTCCAAAATACAATATTATACAAATAAGGAAAAACAAAAAAGCAGAGACAAAGCACGGTGAAATCCCCCTGTGCACAGATCGTGACATTTTAAGGTCATGTCACAGCATCTCAATCAGATTTAGGTCAGGACTTTGACTAGGCCACTCCAAAGTCTTCATTCTGTTTTTCTTAAGCCATTCAGAGATGGACTTGCTGGTGTGCTTTCAATCATTGTCCTGTTGCAGAACCCAAGTGCGCTTCAACTTGAGGTCACGAACAGATGGTTGGACATTCTCCTTCAGGATTTTTTGATAGACAGCAGAATTCATGGTTCCATTTACCACAGCAAGTCTTCCAGGTCCTGAATCAGCAAAACAGCCCCAGACCATCACACTACCACCACCATATTTTACTGTTGGTATGATGTTCCTTTTCTGGAAGGCTGTATCACTTTTATGCCAGATGTAATGTCACACACACCTTCCAAAAAGTTCAACTTTTGTCTTGTCAGTCTACAGAGTATTTTCCAAAAAGTCTTGGGATCATCAAGATGATTTCTGGAAAAACTGAGACATGCCTTTACGTTCTTTTTGCTCAGCAGTGGTTTTCATCTTGGAACTCTGCCATGCAGGCCATTTTGCCCAGTCTCTTTCTTGTGGTGGAGTCATGAACACTGACCTTAACTGAGGCAAGTGAGGCCTGCAGTTCTTTGTGGAGTTGTGGGGTCTTTTGTGATCTCTTGGATGAGTCGTTGCTGAGCTCTTGGGGTAATTTTGGTCGGCTGGCCACTCCTGGGAAGGTTCATCACTGTCTCAACTCAGCTTTCCAAAGATGTGATAAACCACAGTTAATTTACGTATTAACAGGGTGGGTCGGCAGTGCCCCATCCACACCATACACAGTGTGGACAGGGAGCTGCTTTCCCCTCCTGAGCCGCTGGACAGTTTGCCAGAATCTCTTCGAGGCCAACCAAACGTCTTATTCCATGGTCTCACCAAACTCCTCCAACCCCGAGTTTTTGCTTCAGCAACTACCCAAGCTGCATTCTGTTTGGCTTATCGGTACACCTCAGCTGCTTTGGGAGTCCCACAAGCCAACCAAGCTTGAAAGGACTCCTTCAGTTTAATGGCTGCCCCCACCACTGGTGTCCACCACTTGGTTCAGGGGTTGCCACCACGAGATGCACCAACCACCTTGCGGCCACAGCTCTGGGCAGTTACTTCAACAATGGAGGTGGAGAACATGGCCCATTCAGATTCCATGTCTCCTGACTCCCTCGCAATGTGGTCGGAGTTCTTCCGGAGGTGGGAGTTGAAGACCTCTCGGACAGGGGCCTCAGCCAGATGTTCCCAGCACACCCTCACTATATGTTTAGGTTTACCAGGTCTGAGTGGTGTCCACCGCCGCCATCTGATCCAACTCACCACCAGGTGGTGATCAGTTGACAGCACTGAACCTCTCTTTACCCGAGTGTCCAAGACATATGGTCACAGGTCTGATAACATGAAAACAAAATCGATCATCAACCTGCGACCTAGGGTGTCCTGGTGCACATATGGACACCCTTATGCTTTAACACGGTGTTCATTATGGACAAACTGACGTTGGCACAGAAGTCCAATAACTGAACACCACTCTGGTTCAGATTGGGCAGGCCGTTCCTTCCAATCACCCCCCTCCAGGTATCACTGTCATTGCCCATGTGCTCATTGAAGTCCCCCAGTAAGACAATGGAGTCTCCAAGAGGAGCACTCTCCAGCACCCCAGTCAGAGACACTGAACCATAGACACATATCATGGTCATGGTCAGGACCCGTTTCCCAACCCGAAGGTGCAGGGAAACTACCCTTTCATCTACCGGGGAGAACTCCAATGTTGAGGCAGCAAGGTGTGTGTGTGTGTGTGTGTTGGGGGGGGGGGGATACAAAAATACCCACTCCTGCTTGTCACCTCTCACCCAGGGCAACTCCAGAGTAGGCCAAGCTCCAGTCCCTCTCCAGGAAACTGGTTCCAGAACCAGAGTCGTGCATTGAGGTGAGCCCAACTATATCTAGTCGGTATCTCTCAACTTTGTGCACCAGCTCACGCTCCTTCCCCACCAGAGAGGTGATGTTCCACATCCCAAAAGCCAGTTGAGAAAGCCGAGGATCAGACTGCCAAGATCTCAGCCTTCGACCCCAGCTGACCCATGTAGCTCCTTCGGGCTGAGGCCGGCCGGGTCCCATGGGCAGAAACCTGGCCACCAGTTGCTTGCCATCGAGTCCCTCCCCCAGACCTGGCTCAAGGGCAAGGCTCCAGTAGCCCCATACCGGGCAGGGTACACTGAATCCTTGATATTTCATTCATCATGGGAGTCTATTGGATTGCTCTTAGTCTGGCCCTTCACCCAGGACCAGTTTGTCTTGGGAGAGGGAAGTTATGCTGCTAAGTCAAAGTCTTGGTCTTTGAGGAAGAGGGCTCCCTCAAAGACCAAGGCTGATGCTCGAGTACATCAGGATCACAGTCCACGCGAGCAGCGGGATGACCAGAGGCGGTTCCAGGTGGAGCCCAGCTGGATGGAAGCAGATCGGCGTGGGTCTATTCACGTCTGGAGACACCTGAGGGATCTGCAGCTGCCATTGGTGGAGAGGAGACGGCACTGCAGGAGCCCTGAGGTGAAGAGACGGAGGCGCCTGGAGAGGGATCCATCCAAGGACTGAGGGTCTTTTAGTTTTGTGTGTCTGTTGTGTTTACCCTAGTCCTGTACATGTCATTTCACTATTTGGTGCCCTGGTAAATCACTTTAGAAAAAAAAAAAAGAGAAAGTGAGTGCAGGAGGTATGTTGAATTGTGTAGTTGAAAGCCTAAATTGAGTGTTTGCATGATAATTTTATTGGCCTGTGTGGTGTTATGCCTGTGTAAGCACTGTGTTTCAGAGTGTTTTATTTAATTGGTATTTGTATGTTAAATTTTGTAGTTGGGGAGGTGGTGGCTCAGTAGGTAATTATGTTTGGGGTGAATTTGAGCCCACCTGGTTTATTTGACCTGTTTTCATTGAATGTTCCAACGTTATTTTGTTCTGTGTGCCCAATGTGGGGTGGGAGTTGGGGTGGGGGCCGCCAGTAGTATATGTCTTGTGGTTTATGTGTGTTGTGTGTGTATAGTATAAATATGAGGATTGTTGTGTAGTAAGAGACACAGCCTTCTGTTATTTCATTTTGTCTTCTCTTCTAGCGGCAGAATAACCTGCTCAGCCGTGTAGGGGGTGCTGGCAGTCTACCCGGCCCCCCAGCCTTAGTTGTGTGAGTGGATAGGTATTTATTTATTTTTGTACATATGCTTTTCCTGTTAGTGCACGAGTCGGGTGACAAATTAGGGTGGGTTATTTGTGTGCCTGACATTTTTTTAAAGGGGGGGGTAGAATGTTACCTATGTAAATAGGCTGGTACCAGTAAGATGGCGGCTGGGTTGGACGTGGTTGGAGCGGAGTGGCTGACTGCTGGTTTCCGGTAGTGATGCCACCCAGGGTATAAAGGAAGTGGGCGGAAGAGGCTCTGCCTCTTTCGTCGTGGAGCCACCTGGCATGCAGGCAAGTGCCATAAGGCTTTGTATAGTTATATTGTTATCCTGAATAAAGCCCTGTTAACCGAGTTCTACTTCCTCGTCATTCTCATAATTATGGACACAACATTTGGCGACGAGGTAAAAGCGGTAATGGAGCGTTCCATTGCCAGCTTTCGGCCATTTTTGGAGGCCCCGGGCGAGCCACCCATGCCATGGCCTCATTGGTTTGCTGCCTTTACCAATTATCTCGTTGTCTTAAACCTGGGCGAGATGGAGAAGCTCCGAGCGAGAGCTGTGTTGGTCCATAATTTGGGAATGGAAGGGCAGAGGATTTTGGAGAACCTTGGAGGTGCCGACAGCTTTGATGAAGTAGTGAAGCTAATGGCACAGTACTTTAGGGCACCGGAAAACGTCACCGTGAAGCGCATTCAGTTTCGACAGCTCTGCCAGCTGTCGGGAAAGCTGGTAAGAAGATTTTAGGCGGACCTCCGTAAGCTGGCGAGGGAATGACCTTCTCCACAATGCAAGCTAGCACCTGTGCACTGCTGTGACTGAATATAATGTGTGGATTTTGTGTTTTGCAGCATATAATCTAAAGCTGCCTCTTATTTTTACTACGGTAACTAGATTTTGCACATGGACACAGATAGAATGCACAAGTCACAAAACGACGAGTATGCACATGTCACAGAACAGAACTCATGGTAGTTAAAAAGCAGTGACAAAAATGAAAGGCAGCATTAGGGTGCGTGCAGTAAAACCCCTAAAATATACATAGTATCCAGTCACAGCAGTAGACAGAGTGTCTGTTTGCATTGCAGTGTGTCGTTTACTGTTAATATCCATACTACATATATTCTAATGATCAAACTAAATTTTAGTCAGTTACATTAATGCTGCTGGTTGGTGGGATTACAATTAAACACAATGACCTTTCTGCTGTTAACAATCTGTTGCTGATGTACAGTGGCGTGGAAAAGTGTTTGTCCCCTTCCTGATTTCTCATTTTTTTATGTTTGTCACACTTAAATGTTTCAGATTGTTGCGGCACAGAGAGATCCCCAAAATAAGGGGGTGATGTACAAAATACTAACCTTAATGTCACAAAATAAAAACCCAACAATGCTACCCTGGGAATTTCAACCAGAGAATTATTCCCAAACCTCAACTTTGGGCACACAGGTTCGTTATTCTCAGGAGGCAAGAGACGTGTTCCAAAGTTTACAAAAATCTTTATTAGCACAATAATAAAATATAAAAACCTTAATTGGGCCACCTAGTTATATATCAATAAAATGAACTGTGGCCTACCGACAGTGAGTAAGTGTCAAAAAGGAAAGGAGCATCAAATAAGGCACCCTAAATCACATAACACACACACACACACACACACACACACACACACACTGTGAAGGCCAAAGCCCAAGGTTCAACACACAATACAAAGGGATGCAACCACTAGTGACAACTAATCCCACCACCGTAGGCCTTCAGCCCTAATAGGAAAAGACATAAAATCACTGAGAAGGCAACAAAAAATAAAACGGTTTAAACAAAAAAAACCCCCAACAAGTAAATAATTACTTAAAATAAAAAACAGAATTACAAATAAACAAAATCAACCTATAAACAATGGATTAAGTTAATTAAATTTCTCCAATACAGAAAATCATCAACTTACTCACAAACACAATTTGGAGAATTTTGTTCTTGAGAGGCACACAGTTTTTGGAATTTTGTATTAAAAACAAACTAAAGCCTCTAAAGAACACAAAAAGGCAATGAGACCCCTCCAAAATAATTCCTCCAACAAGTTCCAAAATAAAAATGACCTTAATTAATAATATAAAGCCTCTAAAATGGAATAAGAAGCTACCCACATCAAGGTTGGTCTCACACAGATAAAAATATAAATCTCCAAGAGGTAAAACAGCAGTGTTGATAATGCGAGCCTGCAGTAAATGGGCACGCAGCACAGGAGAGTGCAACAGGTGATGACCTGCAGCTCCAATCAACTGTAGAATTACTGCACCAATGAGACGTTAGTGTGAGTCCACCAGTGGTTTGTTACTGTGCTGACCCAGTAGTGAGTCACGATGGGCAGCAACAGACACCAGCCTAAGAAAAAAAGAGGCAAAACATGCTAAATAACAAGCGACAAATGGCTAAATTGGCAAGAAAATCCAAACCCTGCCGACACGCGTTTACGTACAGCAGTAGTGGTAACATTTAACTGGGAAGTGCAGCGCACACTGAACCTCAGATAGAGCAGACCAGGGGGCAACAGCTAAAGCAAGACCAAACAATCTAACAAACTGCTAAACTGACAAAAGAATCAAAATCCCACTGACAGGCTTACCTGCAGCAGTAATGACAACAATGCCTAACTAGGATGCGCAGCGCACGCAGAGTATCAGAGAGAGAGCAGACCCCCCTTACGAAACAAAAATATTTTGCAGTATAAAGGAAAATATCATGCAATACATTAAGCAATATATTCCCATATATGAGATTTAGTATTTATATTTTCCAATATATTGCAACGTAAGCATAGACCATATATGTGTATTGATAAATATAAAAAAATGTATTGCAATCATGGAACTATATTTTTACATGTAATAGTCTGTCTTTATATGCTACAATATACTGCAATATATAGTGTGCCATATATACTGTATATATACACACACCCTAAAGAAAATACAATGAAGACAAAAATCTGCATTACACAAATAAGATTTATTGTTGACAATCTTGACAATTGAAATGTACTTTGCCATTACATTTTCAATCCTCCACACTGGATCTTGGAGATATGCATGCATAGAGGCTTGCATATTGTGGCAGATCAATTAGCATACATTTTCTTTTGAACAGTGTCACATCAAATATCTGTTTCCTGCCCCGGAATTCCCTTTTCAGGCCAACTACATTTTCAACATGAATCAGTGTACTATGTGATCTATCATACTTTCTCCCAAAAGCAAAGCATTTTCTGTTACCATGTTGCTCTAATACAATGTAATAGTATACAGTGATGATGTGTCCATTCTGCGACAGCACAGTGAAGCTGTTCCTTTTCACTACCCTTGTGAACTCCTGAGAGTAATACAGCTCTCCGTTGACTAGAAGTCGCCTGAATATTTTCACGACTGTATCCGTGGTGACTGAAAGTTGCTCTCTCATGACCAGTGACTCTTCGCATGAAAGTTTTCGACAATAATGCAAACCAAGGGTAACAAGTTGATGACCTACTCTTTCAAACTGCTTCATTCTTTTTCGGCCAGCTAACTTACTAAATAGCTGGATGCATTCAGGAACAGCATTTCTCAGTGCATCATTCCTTAAAAGAGGCAATACTTGTCTATATGTGAATTGTTTCATTATCTGTAAAGGAACAAACTGAGTGCCATGAAACATTTTCAGTATTTCACCATTATACGACTCAGAAATATACCCAGAATGGGCCCACAAAGGTCCCCAATTCCTGACAGACTCTGGCAAATGAAGACATAAATGTACATTAAATGACACATTGGTATTCCCATACTAACTAACTAACTAACTAACCTGCACTTATATAGCGCTTTTCTAGTCACAAAGACCACTCAAAGCGCTTTCTTTAATACTAACCCTCTATTCTAAGGGTCTATAGGAAACAGATATCTAGGGACAATTTAGAACAGCCAATTAACCTAACATGCATGTTTTTGGCATGTGGGAGGAAACCGGAGAAATCCCGGAGTAAACCCACGCAACACGGGGAGAACATGCAAACTCCACACAGATCACTGTTGGTCGGGGGCTGGGATCGAACCCACGATCCCACGATCCCCACAATCCCCTGGCCAAGGGTAAACTGTGCTGCCGCAGTGCTAACCACTGCGCCACTGTGCAGCCCGACAGTGTTTCAAATTGTTTGACAAAATCTACAACAAGTTTTTCACATTTTTGTGCATCCTCTGTTGTAATAATGTCCTTAGCACTGCGGCAGCACAGTTTACCCTTGGCCGGGGGATTGTGGGGATCGTGGGATCGTGGGTTCGATCCCAGCCCCCGACCAACAGTGATCTGTGTGGAGTTTGCATGTTCTCCCCGTGTTGCGTGGGTTTACTCCGGGATTTCTCCGGTTTCCTCCCACATGCCAAAGACATGCATGTTAGGTTAATTGGCTGTTCTAAATTGTCCCTAGATATCTGTTTCCTATAGGCCCTTAGAGAGGGTTAGTATTAATGAAAGCGCTTTGAGTGGTCTTTGTGACTAGAAAAGCGCTATATAAGTGCAGGTTAGTTAGTTAGTTAGTTAGTTACAAAGTAAGAACATTAATGTGACAAGGACTAACCAGTGCTGGTAAAATACCTGGGGCAAAATTCCTTTTAGCACAAATACACTATAAAACAGTAACCAGTTCTGCCATTCAGAAGCCTTCCAAAACTTTCTCTGCTGAAGAGATCGGGGCACTCTTGTGATATTGCAAGGAGGCTTAATTAGTAAGAGCTGTTGATCAAGTTCATTCACTCTATTGCCAATATAATATGACTTTTCATGGTTATCATTGTCCAGCCACATGCTTGCCATTTGGCGAACCACACCAAGATGTATATTATGCATGTGGTCAGGAGGCATGCCAGATATGATGTCAAAGTGTGGAATATTAATCAGACATGTGGGCCCTTTAACACCCCTCACAGATTTTTTTGTACATAAAGCCTCCCTTGCATCACTAATGATTGAAGCGTGGTCCCTCTTTCGTTCCAAGGTTGTCATAGCCAGGAGCGGCACTGGGGTTAAGCTCCCGGTGCTCATAAAATGCTCCTTATGGCGTGCATCTCGAAAAGCCTCTGACAACTAAGTCCAACTCCTAGCCTGCCCGTGTGGTTTAGTCTCTAAGCCCGGCGGAACTGCTTTTACTAATAGGAGAAGGGGCGAGGGCAGATCTCTGGCGCCTTAAAACCAGATGCTTCGGGTAGATGGTGGCTAGTCAACCTGGGAAGGTAGCCCATCTAGGGGAAGGTAAACCCTGATTTCAAACCTCCGCTGTCTTGCGGCACACCCGGTCACGGGAAAGGCTTCGGGAGTCAACCCTGAGGAAAAATCCGGAGTCGGAGCCCCTAAGGCAGTTCTCTGTTGTTCTCAACATCGTTCTGGCAGCTCCTGCGATGGCGCTGGTGCCAAACTGTAGCAGCCCTGCTGTTCCTTTGGATTCATCAGTGACGTGGAGAGGGGGGACATGCTGCATGGGCAACATCTTGTCCTCCATATCTTCCTGCCCAGGCTTGAATCCTACCAACGCCCAACGCCGGAAGGTAGAACACCGGATCACTGGAGAGGACACTCCAGCTTCGCCTTTGGCGTAGACAAAACACGGGGAATGACAGCTACTGGTTATAAGCCACCGCTCAATTGGCGTAGAGCGCGGCGCCAGGGGTTGTTCCCGACGGTGGGAGGGATCATCAGATCTCACTGGACAGCTACCGCCCGCCTCAAGCTGGGCAGCCCCCAGCCAATAAGGTGTTGTCCCGCCACAGCTTGCTTTCCTCATTGGGTGCATGGGGATGAGGAGAAGTCCAAACAGCAGGCTGAGAACCTTCGCACCAGGCAAGACAAAAAAACAAAAGAGACCAACTCTAAAACTGGGAACTTGGAACGTCCACACTATGATGACGGGACTCGCTGCTAACCTCAAGGACATCAACGACACCAAGAAGACTGCCATCATCAATAATGAGCTGAAGAGACTGGGAGTGGATATCGCCACTCTCCAGGAAACACGGTTGGCTGACGCAGGCACACTGAGAGAGAAGGACTACACGTTCTACTGGCAGGGAAAGGGCAGTGACGAACACAGGGAACACGGAGTGGGCTTCGCAGTGAAGAACACCTTGCTGAAGATGGTGGAACCAGGCAGCAATGGCTCTGCACAACTCCTCCCCCTCCACCTGAACACCATTCAAGGCCCAGTCACCCTCGTCAGTGTGTATGCCCCAACATTGACAGCCACACCAGAGGCAAAAGACGAGTTCTAAGAGAATCTCGCAACAACTGTCAGGATCATCCCCAACTCTGAACAACTCATTCTCCTTGGAGACTTCAATGCCAGAGTGGGTGCTGACCACGACTCCTGGCCCTCCTGACTTGGACCATTTGGTGTGGGCAGAATGAAAGACAACGGACAGCGGCTGCTCAAGTTCTGCACATATCACGATCTGTGCATCACAAACTCGTTCTTCAAGACCAAGCCCCAACACAAGGTTTCCTGGCGACATCCGCTCTCAAAGCACTGGCACCAGCTGGACTTGATCCTGACCAGGCGCACCTCACTGAAGAACGTGCTAATCACCCGTTCATTCCAGAGTGCAGATTGCGACACAGACCATTCATTGGTGTGTTGCAAGGTCAAGCTGCAGCTGAAGAAATTTCATCGTGCTAGACAGCCTGGAAAGGCACGGATTGACACCAGCAAGATGGCCCAACCAGAACTTGTTGAGCAGTTTGCCTCCACCTTTGAGAAGGAACTTGGTGTACCACAAGAAGGAGAATTTGCAAAGCAGAAGTGGGAAGAGCTGCGAAACACCATCCACCACACAGCCTTGGCTACCTTTGGGAGGAAGACCTCGAAGTCACAGGACTGGTTTGATGCCAAGTTGACCGAGATGACCCCCGTCATTGAAGCCAAGCGCTCAGTACTTGCTGAGTACAAGAAGTACCCAAACGAGAAGAATCTCCAGATTCTCAGGGCTGCGAGAAGCAAAGTTCAGCAGACTGCTCGGCGCTGTGCCAACGAGTACTGGACTCAGCTCAGCCAAGACATTCAAACCGCTGCCATAACAGGGAACATCCATGGTATGTACGATGGCATCAAGAAAGCACTTGGTCCGGCTCAGAGCAAGACGGCCCCCCTCAAATCCTCCACTGGGGAGATGATCACAGAAAAGAACAAGCAGATGGAGAGATGGGTGGAACACTACTCCGACCTCTACTCCAGACAGAACACCGTGACACCGTCAGCCCTTGATGCCATCGACTGCCTGCCATCCATGGGCGAACTTGACGCTGAGCCAACCATCGACGAACTCAGCAAGGCCATTGATAGCTTGGCCACTGGCAAGGCACCCGGCAATGACGGCATACCCCCCGACCTGATCAAGCACTGCAAGACCGCCCTACTGCTGCCATTGCATGACGTCCTCTGCCAGTGCTGGAAGGAAGGTGCCGTACCACAGGACATGAGGGACGCCAAGATCATCACCCTGTACAAAAACAAAGGGGAGAGAAGTGACTGCAACAACTACAGGGGCACCTCCCTCCTCAGCATTGTTGGCAAAGTCTACGCACGAGTTGTTCTCTTTCGTCTACAGAAGCTTGCCAAACGTGTCTACCCCGAGTCTCAGTGTGGCTTCCGCGCTGAGCGATTGACAGTAGACATGATATTCTCCATCCGCCAACTCCAGGAGAAATGCAGAGAACAGAACATGCCCCTGTACGTCGCCTTCATCGACCTCACCAAAGCGTTCGATCTGGTCAGCAGAGAGGGCCTTTTCAAGATCCTGCCAAAGATAGGATGCCAACCAAAGTTGCAAAGCCTCATCGAATCGTTTCACACCAACATGTAGGGGATAGTGCAGCAAGATGGCAACGTCTCAGAGCCATTCAACATACGCAGCGGAGTGAAACAGGGCTGTGTAATTGCGCCAACCCTCTTTGGGATTTTCTTTGCTATGCTCCTGAGGCATGCCTTCAGCACAGCAACAGAGGGAATCTACCTGCACACAAGATCTGACAGCAGGCTTTTCAACCTCGCCCGCCTGAAAGCCAGAACCAAAGTACGCGAGGCTCTAATCAGAGACATGCTGTTCACAGACGATGCTGCAGTCGCAACCCACACACAGCAGGAGCTTCAGACCCTGATGGACCGCTTGTCCCAGGCATGCAAGGACTTCGGGCTTACCATCAGCCTGAAGAAGACTAACATCTTGGCGCAAGGCATGGAAGCACCACCAACCATCACCATCGACGACTACGAGCTGGAGGTCATGAATCAGTTCACGTACCTGGGGTCCATGATCAGCAACAACCTCTCCCTTGATACAGAGATCGACAAGAGGATTGGAAAATCAGCCTTCACACTCGCTCGCCTCACCACACGAGTGTGGAAGAATCCCAAACTCTCTGTCAAGACAAAGATGGCAGTGTACAACACCTGCGTCATCAGCACACTGCTCTATGGGAGTGAGACGTGGACAACGTACGCCCGGCAGGAAAAGAGACTGAACTCCTTCCACTTGCGCTGCATTCGCCACATCCTGGACATATCCTGGCAGGACAAAGTGCCCAACACAGAAGTTCTGTCCCGTGCCGGCCTTCCCTCCATGTTCACTCTACTCAGGCAGCGCAGGCTCCGCTGGCTAGGCCACGTTCACCGTATGGAGGATGACAGAATCCCCAAAGACGTCCTCTACGGAGAACTGGCGACTGGCAGGAGAGACGGTGGCCGCCCACAGCTGCGCTTTAGAGACGTCTGCAAGAGAGACATGAAGACCCTGGAGATCAACACAGAGCGCTGGGAGGACCTTGCAACGGACTGCTCCAAATGGAGAGGCACCCTGACCAGACAGCTCAAGGCGGGTGAAGAGAGACTGACTGCTGCAGCAGATGAAAAAAGGACCCGCAGGAAGAACCGCCACAGACCCAGCAGCACGGAGACCACCCACAAGTGCGACCTGTGTGACAGGGACTGCCATTCGCGCATCGGCCTGTTCAGCCACAGGCGGTGCTGTTCCAGCAGAGTAGACGTTTAGGATTCTCTTCCATGGTCATCATAGACCAACGGAGGCCGACGAGGTCCCTCTTTGGAACGTCTTTGTATGGGTAAACCCTAACAGTGCCAAGACCTTTTTCAACTTGTTCACTGGGATGTAAACAGAGGCTGCATCCATACTGGCCATTAAATTGGGTCATGTTTTGAAGTACGGGCCTAGCTACCGAATCACACATCATAAGAGCAGCCACAACTCTACACTGTTCCGAAATGCCATTTCTTGTTACCATAAAGCCCTCAGTTGACAATTTCTGACACTCAAAAATGAAAGGCTTTAAAAATGTATTAACATTTGGCTTTTTATCACCAAACCACAAGCCAAAAAGTAGAACATTGTCTTTGCGCACAGGGTAAGGAAGCTCGTTTACAATCCCATATAATGGCCAAATACCAAAGAGTGATGATTTGAATACAGACACTCCATCACAGTTGAGTGTTAAGGAGTATCCATGAGTGCAGTCAAGTGGGCCTCCAATTTTGTTCAGATTACGGTACATTTTACCACTTCCAATATCTTTAAAAATTTCAGAATGACATGTGCCATCTCTTGACTTGATACAATGTGCAATATCTTCCCTTTGAAGAAGACGTTCCAACTGTGTTTGGATTGGTAAGTATATAAAGAAGTTTTCATTCTTCAGTGAGTTGTTTTTATCCCATGTTGTGTTGCATACAACACATTGTCCTTCACTATCCTGTTCACCGATACAGTACTCACAGTTTGGACAACATATGTGACATTGTAGGTGACTTTCTACTGGCTTAAGCTCTTTTAAGAACAGATGCTTTGAGGTTAACTGTGTTTTCTGGACAGTGAATATTGATCAAATCTAGGAGATGTGAGAGAGCCATGCCTTTTCTTCCGGCTTCTAGAGAGAGAGCAGACGCCTTTCCTTCCCTCTCCTCTCCTTTACTATTCCCTGCTTGCGATGTCTGTCTTTCGCTCTTCTTCTGGCTGAATCTTAATCCAAATGGAAATTATGGATCTGGAAAAGCGGCTTTTATGCGATTGTCACCACTTTAAAAGAAGAAAATCGGGTCAGGGGGAACCCAAGCAAGACTCATGGCATTGGAATTCATGTGTCTGTGTGATTCGACTGAAGACTGAACTGATCACAGGTTTTTTCTGTTTGGCCCCTGGAGTTCCTGTGTATCGAAATTATTTGGGTGAGCTAATCAAATGCGGACCCCGGCGTAGCTCCCTCAACAAATTCAACAATTCGTCCAGCTGGGGGGAGCACTGACTGTCAGCGGCAAATAGGATTAACATGGAATTTACCACCTGGCATGCATTGAAGAGAGAACAGACTCTCTTGGACATGTTTACCTATGTTTCGGTAGGTGGATAACATCTGAGGATCGCTGAGTGCCCTCCAAAGAATGATCTAAAACATGATTCAAGCCTGTATGAAATTATGAAGCACAGAATCAAAGAGAGGGATATTCTATTCTCTGAGTGCACTGTGCAGATTTGACCTTGTTTTGGTGCCCTTGTTTACATTCCTCCTTGATGAAGATAAGGCTGGAGAAGGTGGCTTACCCAAACATTCGACAATTGTTATTGTTTCAGCAGACAGAGCTACAAGGACAGCGTTATCATGTGTCTGGACTACAGAACACATGACTGAATAATATCTATCCGTTGCCAGAGGGTACCCTCTGCTGTTCACTAGCAATGACACACCTACATTACACTGCATTCAACATTACATGAATGACTGATACACGTAAACTGACACAAATATACACACACTGACTCTCTCAATTCTCCTGCTTTGTTAATGTGTGATCTATTGTCTGCTAATTGTGCATAGAGGGTTTTTTTCTGTGTAATCAAAATTTGGCTCATTTGAGCTTTATATGGGCTTATACGAGCGTTATTCTGATTAACTATGTTTTTTCTCTCTGCCTATTGTGTTCCCCTCCCCCCCTTCCCCTCTTTACCCCCACTGTATGACAGGCGCCTCGCATGGCTGCCGCGTCATTGGATGCGCCTAACGTGCGCGCCCAATGTCAAGTCAAATTCCTCGTATGTTTACTTGTAAATATACTTGGCAATAAAGCTGATTCTGATTCTGATTCTGTGAGTCCGTGTCTCAAAACAAATGAAAGTATAAGTAAAAAACTCTGAGCTTGGGTTAGTTGTGAACCAGTGTAAAGTGTCTCTTCGTTTTCCAGTTCATGACCGACTTTTCCAAAATGCGATTCCTCATTTATTGACTCATCAGGGCTATCTTCAAATAAAAGGGAAGATTCTTCTTCACTTCCAATAATGGATCCAAGACTGGCATCCAAGTCATTATGAACATAGTTACTGGTATTTGGTGACACTTGGCTGCAAGTAGGTCCATCATTGAACGGAGGTTCACTTTCTGTGGAACATTCATCCTCAAACAAGAGTGGGGAAGTAAGACATCTGGGAACAGAATCGCTGCAGTCAACATGCAGGCTCTATATATGGAGAAAAGAAAAAACAAATTCTGGTTAGAGAAATGTTGTTTGATTCACTTACTTACTGTCACTTTAGTTCTTCAGTACCTTCAGTGAATTAGTCAAAAGTTTAACTACACACAATCCAGTACAGCCAGTGACAATAAACTGAAACACTTTATACCAATTTCACTTTACTGTCACAGTTGCTGCTCTACCCCTTTGCTGATCTGGAGAGAGCAGTAAGCACTAATGCTTCCTCTGACAATTGCCAACCACTACTTTTAAACTGACAGGATGTAGCTTCATCAGCATGCTCTGCCCTGACTGACGGTGCAGCGACCTGGACCGAGCATTCATTCTAGCTTCCAACCCGCAGACAGCTATATGTTCCACACAGTTAAAACTTACACAGACTTCGGCTCCTTCTGATAAACTTTGTTGTCCACTGAGAGGAGAATATGGTTCAGAATCGTAATCAACCTAAAAAAACAGAAAATAAAAACCCATAGAAAGTTTACAAACCAACCTGCATGTTACAACATGCAAACTATAGAAACTTTACATACTTTACAAAATGTACACTATAGAGGTTATGCACATGTTGTCATGAGCATGACAACAGCGTTGTGTCCTTAGCAATAGAAGCTAAACTGAGTGGACTGCAAAATCAGCGCATTTCTGTTCAGTAGACTCAAGTTGCGACTTTCTTTCTTTTCCTCGCAAAACGCTCTTAAATGGTGAAGATCTGTCATGTCACTGATCACACAAACCTGTTCAAGAAAAACTGCGGGGTTGCTTTTTATAGATTGCCAAAAAAAAAGCAGAAAAGAGGAGCAAAATAAGAGCTTACGTTAACTGGACCCAACGGTTAAACCTGAATTTGTAACGTTAGCTTGTTGTCATTGTCATGTAAGCTCAGAAAATGTATTAACAATCTTTGTGTCGCACTTTGTACGCCTTAAATAATTAACCGAGCTGTTCACACTCAGTCTGAACCTGATCCAGACCCGACTGACCGGGACCATGAGCCTGAACCGAGCCAGCGCACTTTTTTTACATTTGATCTGGAGTTAGATGGACAGGATCAGCACAGCCCAGAGATGAATGTGTTAAATGCATGTCGTACCTGTGACCGGCTGCTCCAAGAACGCTCCTCCTCACTGTCTCCTCCTCTCTCTCTTTCCTCGTCCTGTTGAGGCGTCACACATTTCTCCGCTCTCACAGACACAAACTGCTGATTTAGTCCACTTTGAGTTAAACAATGTCCTGAGATAATCAGAATATACCCCGATGGTCCTGCTCTGGTCGCTGGTATCAGAGGCGCTGCTCTCCATGTGGCGAAAGGTGAAACGCAACCAAAACACAAACACGTGTTTTTTAGCGGAGCACCCCACCTCCCGCCCTCGGTCCAAATCCTCTTCAGTCCGAAAGCTTCCAATTTTACTAAACGCTCTGCTGTTTTACTCCTGTTTCTTGCGCTGTCTTTTAAATGTTACTTTGCAATCTACTCATTTTTGCGTTGTTAGGGGCGTGTTTAGAACGGTGGTGATGCATCAGCACACATGTGGGCACCCAGCACAATGGAGACTGATAATATTCATGCTCAGCAGGGATTGCATACGAACAGAGAGCCCTAGGGGGACAACCAGAACAATGACTATTGTTATTCATCCCCAGAGGAAGGAGAGGAGTCTGGTGCCAGTTAATCACGCAATTGATATGTATTGTCTGATATGTATATCAATATGTAAATGTGCCAGGCATTCTCTCTTGTCTGTATAAAAGAGCTGACTTTACATGCCTCACTAGCGCACACACAGCACACAGCGCTGCAGTGTGTCTCATGATGATGGAGGAATAAAACTCTTAAAGCTTCTGCTCGCCGTGTCTCGCCTGAACTTATTTTGTTCCTCCACACTGGTGACCCTTGATGAAGAATGGAACACCAGGCGAACACCCTGAAGATGACCTGGACGGGAAACCTCAGCACGCGTCATGGTGCGATCCTCGCCTGATCTTTTACCTCCACACTGGTGACCTGACGGGGGAGAATGACCATCTGCTCCCTCTCACTGCGCTGTGGATTCCAGAGACTGGGAATCGTCTACATCCTTCGCACCCACACAAGAGCGCAGCGCTGGCACCGGAACACACCATGAGCAACACAAGCGAACGAAGGAAGCAGCCTGAACGGGGACAATCATTGACGCCGACTGCGCTGATTTCCATCAAGCTCCCTGACCCTGACTCACCTCTCGACAACGGACCTTCCACGCACAGAAGCCACACGCGCACATCGAGGGGTTACGAGGACAGTGCAACTGCCAGCTATGTGGTCACTGCGCCAAGCGCGCGCCACGCACCAGGGACAAACCGGCTCCACAGACTGATACAGCGTCCTCCGCCGCTGCACATGCCCGAGTTAAGCGGCTGATCGCCACCCTCGGAACATTCAGGGCTGCTCGCGCACCTGGAGCGGACATGCAGCCCGCACACAGGACTTTGTATGAGTTTTCCAGCCACGGCGCACAACGGGAATTTAGCCGATTGCTTTCCCCGATGACTTTAGGGCTGTTCCCGCACCTAAAGCCAAACTCCCAAGTCCCTGACACAGCTTCAGTTTATGACAGCCACTACACATCCTCGGGGAATTTGGCTGTTCGCCTTCCCCACATCCTCACTGGACCAAAACACGAGAAAAGTCAGAGATATAATTTTTTCATAGCCGCTGTGGATCTCCACCACGTTTAACGGGAAAAGTTCCTCACCATCACGGTCCACACGCAATTTTTGCGCGGCCCAGACACCTTTGATGTCCCGGGCCGGCACTTGCTTACTCCCACCCCCTCAATCTCCCCCTGCACAGAGCTTTTCCCACACCTCACTCCCAAAGCCGGCCGATCGCCGTCTGGTTCCATTACGCACGACTGCACACCGGCCCGTGTGCCCACGATCCACGGCCGTGCTGGAACTTGGAGCAGAGCACACTGCCCTTTCCACCCCTCCCCCATCCCCTTCACGGACTGACATGCCCTCCAACAGTTCTACCGGAGCTGGACGGAGGGGGGGGGGGGGGGTCACAACCCTTTCTGACCATTCTGGGGGGAGCGGTGTGGGCACCCAGCACAATGCAGACTGATAATATTCACACTCAGCAGGGATTGCATACGAACAGAGAGCCCTAGGGGGACAACCAGAACAATGACTATTGTTATTCATCCCCGGAGGAAGGAGAGGAGTTTGGCGCCAGTTAATCATGCGATTGATATGTATTGTCTGATATGTATGTCAATATGTAAATGTGCCAGGCATTCTCTCTTGTCTGTATAAAAGAGCTGACTTTACATGCCTCACTAGCTCACACACACACCACACAGTGCTGCAGTGTGTCTCATGATGATGGAGGAATAAAACTCTTAAACCTTCAGCTCACCGTGTCTCGCCTGAACTTATTTTGTTCCTCCACAACCCTCTATAGTATAGTCTCTGAGTGTGTGTGTGTGTGTTTATTATATTTTACAACACACACACACACACACACACACACACACACACACACACAATATCTAGGTGTGCCTTTGGGTTCTTTTGGCTATGAAAAGTGTGCCCTGGCTGAAAAAAGGTTGGGAAACACTGCATTATACTTACAACAGGAGTGACATCATGTGCATCTTCAGGCCCATTGTCAGAATCGTAGTGAGAGGAATTGTCATTTAGGTTCTGTAAACAAGAATACAAAGTCTCCAGACACAGATTTTATTATCCAATCATCTGTGTGTTTCAAGCGTGAAATTCAGATGCTTAGGCTGAAGCTCTCGCAAATTGTGATATCATGCGTCATGAGGCTATAGGTCGGATTCTTAGAACAGAATAGAATAGACTTTATTTGTCATTATAACAAGTACAACGAAATTAAAATGCAAACCAATCAGTGAATGAGGAGTAAAAAGAAGCTTAAAAAAATTATATAAATTACTAATTTTAAATATCACACACACTCAATTTCACAGTTTCAAACCTCATGTTCTACTAGAATTCAGACAGGTAATTGCGGTCGGATAAAAACTGTTTTTGAATCTGTTTGTCCTTGTTTTGATCACTCTAAACCGCCTTCCTGATGGTAGTAGTTGGAAGAGAGAGTGACCGGGATGGAAGGGGTCCTTCAGGATTTTTTTGTGCCTTTTTAAGGCAAAGGGTGTGGCGCAGTTCTTCAAGGCTGAGGAGAGGGCAACCAATAATTTTTTGGGCTGTGTTGATAAAAGTCTGAAGAGCTTTCTTCTGAGCTACCGTGCAGCTGCTGAACCAAATACCATCCATCCATCTTCTACCGCTTTTCCGGAGGTCCGGGTCGCGGAGGCAGCAGTTCAAGCAGAGAAGCCCAGACTTCCTTCTCCCCAGCCACCTGCTCCAGCTCTTCAGAGGGGATACCAAGGCGTTCCCAGACCAGCTGGGAGACATAGTCTCTCCACCGAGTCCTGGGTCTGCCCCGGGGTCTCCTCCCAGTGGGACGTGCCTGAAACACCTCAAGTGGGAGGCGTCCAGGAGGCATCCTAATCAGATGCCCATACCACCTCAACTGACTCCTTTCAATGTGGAGGAGCAGCGGTTCTATTCTGAGCCTCTCCCGGATGACTGAGCTCCTCACCCTATCTCTGAGGGTGAGTCCAGCAATCCTACGGAGAAAGCTCATTTCAGCCGCTTGTATCCGCGATCTCATTCTTTCGGTCATTACCCAAAGCTCGTGACCATAGGTGAGAGTAGGAACGTAGATTGACTGGTAAATCGACAGCTTTGCCTTAGAACTAAGCTCCCTCTTCACCACAACAGACCGGTACAACGTCCGCATCACTACAGATGCTGCTCCAATCCGTCTGTCGATCTCTCGCTCCATTTTCCCCTCACTCGTGAACAAGACCCCGAGATACTTAAACTCCTCCACTTGGGGCAGGAGCCTGTCCCCAACCCGAAGAGGACAATCCACCTTTTTCCAGCTGAGGACCATGGACTCGGACTTGGAGGTGCTGATTCTCATCCCAGCCGCTTCACACTCAGCGGCAAACCGTCCCAGCAAGAGCTGTAGGTCATTGCTGGATGAAGCCAACAGGACAACATCATCTGCAAACAACAGAGATGAGATCCTGTGGTCACCAAGCATGACACCGTCCATTCCCTGGCTGCGCCTAGAAATCCTGTCCATAAAAATTATGAACAGGATCGGTGACAAAGGGCAGCCCTGGCAGAGTCCAACTCTCACTGGGAATGACTCCGACCGAGTGTTGGCAATACGAACCAAACTCTCACAACGGTCGTACAGAGACCGAATAGCTCGTAACAACAAGCCCGATACCCCATACTCCCGAAGCACCCCCCACAAAAATCCCCGAGGGACGCGGTCAAATGCCTTCTCCAAGTCCACAAAACACATGTAAACTGGTTGGGCAAACTCCCACGAACCCTCAAGAATTCTTGAGAGGGTAAAGAGCTGGTCTGATGTGCCACGGCCAGGATGAAAACCACATTGCTCCTCCTGAATCCGAGGTTCGACCAACGGCCGGACTCGGCCGGACTCTCCTCTCCAGTACCTTGGCATAGACCTTCCCAGGGAGGCTGAGGAGTGTGATCCCTCTAAAGTTGGAGCACACCCTCCGGTCCCCTTTTTTGAAGAGAGGAACCACCACCCCGGTTTGCCATGCCAAAGGCACTGCCCCCGACCTCCACGCAATGTTGCAGAGGCGTGTCAACCATGACAACCCAACAACATCCAGGGCCTTGAGGTACTCAGGGCGAATCTCGTCCACCCCCCGGGCCCGGCCACCAAGGAGATTTTTAACCACCTTGGCGACCTCAGCCCCTGTGATAGGCGAGTCATCCCCTTCGTCCCCAAACCCTGCTTCCTCTGTGGAAGGCGTATCAGTGGGATTGAGGAGATCCTCGAAGTATTCCTTCCACCGCCCGACGATATCCCCAGTTGAAGTCAACAGTGTCCCATCCGCACCATATACAGTGTGGACGGGGAGCTGCTTTCCCCTCCTGAGCCGCCGAACAGTTTGCCAGAATCTCTTTGAAGCCGACCGAAAGTCTTGTTCCATGGCCTCACCGAACTCCTCCCATACCCGGGTTTTTGCTTCAGCAACCACCCGAGCTGCACTCCGCTTGGCCTGCCGGTACACCTCAGCTGCTTTGGGAGTCCCACAAGCCAACCAAGCTTGATAGGACTCCTTCTTCAGCTTAATGGCTCCCCTCACCACTGGTGTCCACCACTTGGTTCGGGGGTTGCCACCACGAGATGCACCGACCACCTTGCGGCCACAGCTCTGGGCCGCCGCTTCAACAACAGAGGTGGAGAACATGGCCCATTCAGACTCCATGTCTCCAGACTCCCTCGGAATGTGGTTGAAGTTCTTCCGGAGGTGGGAGCTGAAGACCTCCCGGACAGGGGCCTCAGCCAGACGCTCCCAGCACACCCTCACTATACGTTTGGGTCTACCAAGTCTGAATGGCTTCCTCCCCTGCCATCGGATCCAACTCACCACCAGGTGGTGATCAGTTGACAGCTCTGCACCTCTCTTTACTCGGGTGTCCAAGACATACGGTCGCAGGTCTGATGATACGATAACAAAATCGATCATCGACCTGCGACCTAGGGTGTCCTGGTGCCAGGTGCACATATGGACACCCTTATGCTTGAACATGGTGTTTGTTATGGACAGACTGTGGTTAGCACAGAAGTCCAATAACTGAACACCACTCGGGTTCAGATCAAATACAAATACAATAAGTTAAAATGCTCTCAATAGAGCAACGATAGTGCTCTATTGAGCACTCTATTGAGCTCTATTGAGCTCCACACCAACCGGAGTGGTGGCTCAGTTGGTAGAGCATCCGCCCCACACCCGGGAGGCAGGGGTTCAAATCCCGGTCGGGTCATGCCAAAGACCATATAAAAGTGGAACTTCCTGCCATCCAGCGTGGTGCTCAGCAATAATGGAATGGAGGAGGGAAATTTGTGGTGGCGCCTTGCATGGCAGCGGCCCTCTGATTCTGCACTTGGGGTGTGTGTGATTAACACAGTAGATAGGTAAAGCACAATCTCGTTCTACTGTACATGATTGGTTGTACAGTTGAATGACAATAAGGGTGATTTAATTTAATTTAATTTAATAAAAAGACAACAGCAGTCTCTGACAGATGTTATTTCCTCTCAGCACCCTAAGGAAATGTAGTCTCTGCTGGGCCTTTTTCAGCAGCTCAGTTGTGTTCACCCCCCCATGTCATGTCCTCCTGAATGTGGACCCCCAGGAAGCGGAAATCCTCGACCCTCTCCACACCCGTGCCACTAATAGTCAGAGGTTGAATGTCTGTTTTATTTCTTCTGAAGTCTATGATGACCTTTGTTTTTGTGACATTTAGAAGAAGATTGTTGTCTCCACACCACTCTATCAACTGCTGCACCTCGCCCCTAAAACCGGTCTCATCTCCCCCCCGAGATGAGCCCCACCACTGTGGTGTCGTCGGCAAACTTGATGATGCTGTTGCTGTGGTGTATGGGGGTGCAGTCATAGGTGTAAAGGCTGTACAGTAGGGGGCTCAGCACACAGCCTTGTGGGGAGCTGGTGCTGAGGCTGATGGTAGTGGACATGTGAGGTCCCACTTTGACCCTCTGGCTGCGATCCGAGAGGAAGCTTTGGATCCAAGTACAAGTGGAATATGGAAGTCCTAGTTCCCTAAGTTTGGGCACCAGTCTGCCGGGAAGGATGGTGTTAAAGGCGGAGCTGTAGTCCACAAATAGCATCCGCACATAGCTCCCCGGCTGCTCCAGATGGAACAGGGCAACGTGGAGGGCCATGGCAACAGCATCCTCAGTGGATCTGTTGGCCCTATAAGCAAACTGGTGGGGGTCCAAACACTGTGGGAGAAGTGATATGATGTGGGCTCTGACAAGCTTCTCAAAACACTTCGTCACCACTGGAGTCGGAGCCACTGGCCGGTAATCATTAAGACTGGTAACATTGTGTTTTTTGAGTATAGGAATTATGGTGGAGGATTTTAAACAGTGTGGGACAGTGGCCTGTGACAGGGACCGGTTAAAAATCCTAGTAAAGATTCCAGTCAGCTGGTACGCACAGTCCTTCAGCACATGCCCGGAGACACCATCAGGTCCAGTGGCCTTCCTCGGATTGACCACTCCCAGAACTCTCCTCACCTCATACTCCTCAACAATGAGGCTTGGGCTACTGGGAGCTGTAGGCTCTGTTGTTGTTTCTATCTCTGGAGGCTCCACCTCAAAACGAGCAAAGAAAATATTCAGGTCCTCTGCCAGTGAGGGGCTCCCTTCAGCCACTCCAGGGTTGGCTCTAAAGTTAGTGAGCTGCTGCACCCGCTCCCACACCTGTCTGCTGTTATTACTATCCAGGTGGTCCTCAGTCCTCCTCCTGTATTCCCTCTTGGCCTTCCTGATGCCTCTTTTCAGGTTAGCCCGGGCTGAGCTATGAGCCGTGTCGCCTGACCTGAAGGCAGCTCTCCTCTCCCTCAACAGTTGCTGGACCTCCCGGGTCATCCAGGGCTTTCTGTTAGGATAAATCCTGATGTCTTTCTCAACTGTGACAGTGTCCATGCAGGTTTTAATATAACACAGCACACTATCCGTAAATATGTCCAGGTCTGGGTGTTCAAAAACGTCCCAATTTGTCCTATTGAAGCAGTCCTGCAGCTGCTGAGTTGCACCATCGGGCCATGTTTTAACTGTTTTTGTAATGATAGAAGCAGTTTTCCTGAGTGGTGCATATGCTGGGATTACAAGCAGGGGCATGTGGTCAGACTGGCCCAGATGTGAAAGTGGGGTGACCCTAAAGCCCTGCTTGACATTGGAATACAGTTTATCAAGTGTATTTGCTCCCCTAGTAGCACAATTAACATGCTGATGGAACTTGGGGAGCACCTTTTTCAAGTCCTTGAAAAAGGTGCTCCCCAGTGTGAAGAGTGTGGAAATGATGAGGCCAAGTTACGATCAGATGAAGTTTATTCACACTCTCACAACATCATACACAGAAAGCACTGAAAAGCCAAACCAGGTTTCATCCCTTAAAACTCCACAGATCATCTTACATCAGCATGACATTTCACCTCCACCATCATTTTCCTTAAACCCCCAGCTCTCTCTTCCTGCCAACTCCCCATGAGGTCCCTGCCTATTGTTCTCTTGTGTTTAACCACTGCTTCCTGACTGAGACGCTGTCTGCTGACACAACCACAATATACATTGCTATATCACCAATATGCATCGCCATAATCACCCCCCCAGACAGAGTTTCAGTCGGCACGTCTTTTGGGCTTCAGTCTCCTCCCATATCTGCTGTAACGGGGGTCTCTGTGCCGGCAGGGGGCTGCTGGACGTGTGTCTGACTGCGGGTGGGCCAAGGCAAAGGGGGGAGGAACTTTTTCAAATTCAAATTCAAATTCAAACGTTTATTTCAAACTCAGGGTTCATATTAAGAGCAAAACTAAAACAAGTAGAAAATAGATAAATAAATAAATAAAAGTATATACAGATCAGCAGACACTCGGCGCTCTTGTAACAACAATAACATACAATAATGGGCTCAGTATAAAATGGAACGCCACCACTTCCAAATGCTGGAATGAAGTGTGAGTGACGAGTTGACAATTGCTGATATAAGATGATTGTTACATGCCAGCAACCTTCTCAAAAAACTGTAAACATTCTTACGTATCAATTCGCCAAAAGACGGAATGTTCACAGACACAAACATCTTGCTTGCACTCGACCTTCGTGGTACATCTAACAACCTTCTTAGGGAGTTATTATATGCAATGCGGATTTTGTTCCTAACAGCAACATTGCTATTAAACCATAAAGGCGAGCAGTACATTGAGGTACAGAAGGTCTTGAACAACATACATTTGACATCAGGAGAACATCTATGGAAATTTCGCAACAGTAAATTTGTTTGAGCGTACAGTTTCCTGAGATGCCTGTTACAATCAACATTGGTCTTATCAGATTCAATCCACACACCTAGGTATTTGACTTTTTCAACAAAGTTCAAGCTATTACCACAAAGTGGCATAACAGGATTCGACGTATTGACACCCTTTGGTTTGAAAGCCATACACATAGATTTAGTACAGTTGAACAGGATGTCATTTTTTTCACCAAATTTTTCACATACCGAAAGGAGATGTTGCATCGCTGCAGTAGACAAACTTAACAAACAGAGGTCATCAGCGTAGAAAATGTGATTTAACAGTGCACCGTTAAAGGAGCCGCCCACATTAGTATTGTTCAACAGTACACTGAGATCATCAACATAGACATTAAACAGCAAGGGTGACAGTATACCACCTTGTTTAACACCGTTGGTCACATGAAATTTGGATGAGGTGACATTGCCCCATCTAACAACCATAGACTGCCTTCTGTACCAGTATAGCAGGATGCTAACAATGTAAATAGGAATACCTCGATCGATCAATTTTCTGAACAAACACCAGTGGTTAATCCTGTCAAAAGCTTTGCTAGCATCTAGGAACGTAGCATAGACACTAGTGGAATGGCTTCTGAAGTAGTCAACAAATTCATGGAGTAGGTAAACAGCCTTGTCAGTAGAAAGAGCTGATTTGAAACCAAACTGATTGTCGTTTGTCCACAGATAATCCTCAATTCTGTTCAGGAACAAACCCTCTAACAGTTTAGATATAACATTTGCAATAGCTATAGGTCTGTAGTTGTTCATATCAGAAAGACTGGCACACTTGTTTTTCACCAAAGGAATAATAACAGAGTCCATCAACATATCTGGCATGTAACCATGAACAAACATACAGTTAAAACACAATGACAACAGAATACACAAATTGAAATCAGCGTTGATGAGGCATTCACTGGTGAGACAGTCAGGGCCAGCTGATTTGCCTTTCTTGAGAACTTTGATCAGTGAATCAACTTCAACAGGAGTAACAGCAGAAATATCAGAGGCATCAAACATGTTGTTATACAGACGAATATCATGCATAACAGAATCCTTCATTGAAACATTCTTGACTGAGTTGAAAATAGCTTCATATTGACATTTCCACTTTTCAGCAATATTAACATCACCAGTCACACCATCAATAGTGTTTGATCTGACAGACCGGTGGGAGCTCATAGCCTTCATTTGTTTCCAGAATTCTACCATGTTCAGTTCACTCATGTGATTAGCTAGCTGGTCACATTTGATACTTTCTTCATTGCGCCTGCATGCTCGTAGAGCATATTTGAACCTAGCCCTGCAATTTTTCATGTTTTCAAATATTGGACCAGAACGTGGTTTGCTATTACTCCTCCACCACAAAAAAGCATCCCGAGCAGCTGTGTGAGCCTTGCTAACGACAGCATTTCAGCCTGGGACGTTATATTGGGTGGCCACACTGTGACTAGGAATGCATTCACTCACACAGTAATTTAAAGCATCAACAATATCACTGTAGAACCTGTCGATATCGTCCCTGTGTGCCGCACAATTATGGTCGTGACACCTGATGGCGTCCATAGGAGCACGGATGGTACAGAGTTTCCTACGAGTAAGTTTCTTATATCTGGACAGGTCTGACGCTGTGGCATCACGCCATTTGTATGTTCTACTGCCCGTTGTGGCTGAGGGAGCTTCCCGGGGGTCACTTACAGCACTAGATACCTCAATATCTATAGATAAAGGTACATGATCAGAACTCACATAGTCAAACAGAACTTTGATATTTTCAAGTCCTTGCTGAAGTTTATAGTATTAACACTAAACAGTTTAAACTTACATAGACTCTGGCTCCTCCTGATAAACTTTCCTGTCCACTACCTAAAGAAACAGAAAAACAAAATACAATCTGCAATACTAATGTAACATGTAACATGTCTAGTTCTGAAGACAAAAAACCTACAATGTACTATACACTATACTTACCACAATGTGGCTGACATCATGTGCATCTTCAGAGCCATTTATAGTGAGAGGAATTTTCATTCAGATTCTGTGTTGCAGAAAAGAATACAAAGTACTGATAAACCTTTGTTACACAATACACGCACAGTCACCAGCCACCAACAGGATCTAGCATGTGGGAGATGCTATTCCAACCAGTTGCCTTCCCTCCAAACTTGATTAAAGAGATACATGGGTTGCCAGAGCGGCAAAAATCTCATCAGATAGATAATCTACACTATTTATTTATGTATCCTTGAAGACAACAGACACATTATAAAGTATGCTGATGACTCAGTCATTGTCAGTCTCCTCCAGGATGGTGAGAGTGGCCATGGCCCAGTAGTTGATGACTTTGTTCGCTGGTGTGAGGATTCCTACCTGCAGCTGAATACAACAAAAACTAAAGATATGATTATTGACTTTAGGAGGAAAACTCCCAGGCACAAAGTCACCATACTAAAAGGCCAGACTATGGCTGTGTAGTTGTGCATGTACATGCTGGACATATGCATATGTGATTTAACTAGTTGTGCATGTATATTTTGGACATATGCATATGTGATTTAGCCTCACGATGAAGGAGACGCAGAGTCTGAGACCCCTGCGACGCAGAGTCTGAGCCCCCTGCGGAGGACAGCGAGAGAAGACATAGGTGTGGACAGAAGACTTCCTGACCTCTGAGGCTCGAGACGAGAGAGGGGGGAGTAATGTAAATAAAGGGATTATGAATGTGAATAAAGGGATTATGATGGAGATGTGTGACCTCCCCTGCGAGGGAGATTCCTTTATGTGAGAATGTTTAAAGGTGAGGACTTTGGTGTGTTTCCTCCTCTTTGTTCGCTGCTCAAGAATGAGAGCAGACTGTGGGAATGATTGCTTGAAATAAACTTGAATTAAATGCAATTCAGTTTCGTTATTCAAGGCTCCCCACAATTGGTGACCGACGACATTGAGAATGACCGGAGAAGGTCTCAGGGTCCCGGACTCACAGAGTTCAGTTCTGGCGAGCGCAGTGGCCGTCAAGCTGCCTGATTTCTGGCAGGATAACCCACGGTCGTGGTTCCTGCAAGCAGAGTTGCAGTTCGCGCTCGCAGGAGTAACGGTGGATGACACTAAGTTCCACCATGTCATCGCTAAACTGGATAACAGCACAGCTCGGTGCGTGCAGAGCTTGGTGGAGCAGCCACCCGCGACCGGCAGGTACGACAAGCTGAAATCCACCCTCATTAAGTTTTTCACCCCCTCGGCCAAAGTGAGGGCGAGGAGGATCCTGTCTTTGCTAGACCAAGGAGGACACAGGCCGAGCGCCCTGATGGAGGATATGATACAGCTGAGAGGGTCGGACAACGATGATTTCCTTTTCCAGTTCATCTTCCTCTCCAACCTCCTGACGCATGCGAGAAGCACGCTGGCCGGCAGGAAGTGTCACACCCTGGAGGAGTTCCAGGAGCTGGCCCAGGAAGCAGATGGGATTCTGGACGCCTGCGGCGGGCAAGCAACCACAGCGGCGACCCAAGACAGCGGGGAGCCAGAGGTGGCAGACCCAGGCTGGCCGACGACGGCGGCAGCATGGCCGCGACGAGGTGGAGCCAATGGTCCGGTGGCAGAGGCGCAGCCCAGACACAGCGGAGGAGAGGATCTCTGCTTTTACCATCGGAGGTTCGCCGATAGGGCACGCAGGTGTGTGCCGCCCTGCAACTTCAAGAGTTCGGGAAACGGCAAGACCGGGGGTCGCTAGCAGCTTCGACTCTCGGAGAAGGCAACAAGCTGCTCTACATCACGGATACGAGCTCCGGACGAGAGTTCCTCATAGACACCGTAGCCCAAGTGAGCTTCATCACCCCAACATACGCGGACCGAGTGGCTGGACCCCGCGGTAGCGGAGCTACGGCGGCAAATGGCTCGAGCATCAACACCTACGGGAAAAGGACCTTGCCTTTATGCTTACATGGCTGCACATATGAAAGGACTTTTGTAATAGCGGCGGTGAGTTTCAACATGTTGGGCGCGGATTTTTTGTGCTCACACAATCTGTTAGTTGATCTTGCTAATAGACGGCTGGTAAATGCACTCTCTTTTTACTCTCTCCCCTGTGCAGCTCGAGTGTCCCCGCCACCAGTACAGACCCACGTCGCTACAGCAGGTGGTAAGTTTCACACACTCCTCACCCAATTTCCAGCGCTCACTGTGCCCACTTTTTCAGCGACAGTCGCGAAACACGGGGTGAAACATTTTATCCCTACATCTGGTCCTCCCGTGTTTGCAAAAGCTCGGCGCTTGGATGCAGTTAAGCTCGCCATTGTGCGCGAGGAGTTCGCCAGCCTAGAGAGGCTGGGCATCGTTCGTAGGTCAAAAAGCCCGTGGGCTTCGCCACTGCACATGGTACCGAAAGCCGATGGCTCCTGGACACCGTGTGGCGATTACCGCAGGCTAAACAATGCTACGGCGCACGATCGTTATCCCATCCCGCACATTCAGGATTTTTCGGTGCACCTGGCGGGGGCGCGCATTTTTTCAAAGATTGATCTGGTTCGCGGCTATCACCAAGTCCCAGTCCAACCGGAGGACATTCCTAAAACAGCGGTAATAACCCCGTTCGGACTTTTCGAATTTTTACGCATGCCGTTTGGTCTCAAAGGGGCGGCGCAAACGTTTCAGCGGATGATGGATGCCGTGTTACACGATCTCTCTTTCGTGTTTGTGTACCTCGACGACATTTTGGTCGTGAGTACTTCAGAGGACGAACACGCAACGCCCCGCACAGCAGTTTTTAGGAGGCTGGGAGAGCACGGCTTAATAATTAACCCAACCAAGTGCCAGTTCGGCGTCGAGCAGATCGATTTTTTGGGTCACCGCGTCTCCCCAGAGGGAGCGGTTCCGTTACCAGATAAAGTACGCGCGGTAGCGGATTTTCCCCGGCCACAAACGGTCAAATCACTGCAGGAATTCTTGGGGATGGTGAATTTTTATAACCGATTCCTGCCCCACGCAGCTCAAATCATGCAATCGTTATATGCCGCGCTCAAAAAGCAAAAACCAACCCAGGCGGTCGAATGGTCCCCGGAGCGGGAGCGCGCGTTCACAGAGGTTAAAAAAGCCTTGGCTGACTTCCGGGAAGATGGCAGAGAGACATAACACTTAAACAAAGAGCTCTCCCTAGCCGGATTAAAAATCATCGGTAAATGGCCAACTCGACATAAACGAATCAATAAACTAAGGGATGAAAACACGAAGGAACCGGGCACAAGGACAAAAACAGGGTAAAATTGAAGAATTCCTCTCCAACAACGCAGGAAAAACCGCTGTACGCAAAGCCCAAAAAAACGAGGTGTCTACAGCAGAGAAAATGGAAGACACCAGACTCGACAACATGAACGCTGGCATCGCCAGTTTGGGTGAAGAGTTAAGAGAATTCAAGCGACAGCTACAACAGGATTTAGCGGCTCTTAAGGAGGAACTGAAAAAAGAAATTAAGGAGGAAATCATGGACCTCCGAAGAGAAATGGAGCGTAAATTAACGTAAAACATGGAGGAGCTGCGCTCCCAGCGGGCGTGTATGACAGAAGCGCAGACCCGAATTTCGGAACTAGAAGATTGGAAAAGTGAGGCAAACGAACAACTACAGACCCTGACGACGCAAACGCAGAGGATGCAGGAGAAAATAAACGACTTGGAGAGCAGATCCCGACGAAGCAATATGCGCATCTTTGGAATTCCGGAGGGCATTGAAGGCAACTCGATGACAAAATTCATGGATCAGTTCTTAAAAAAAGAACTGGAAATACCCGGAGAAACGGATCTGCAGATTCAACGGGCGCACAGAGCACCGGCACAGAACCCGAAAACAAACTCTCCACCCAGGTCAGTTGTGGTAAACTTTGTGAAATATGACATAAAGGAAAGAATCCTGACGCAAGCATGGAAAAAAAAGATACGAATCGGCGACGAACAGGTATTTTTTGACCATGACTACCCGACAGAAATCGTGCAGCAGCGGAAGAAATATGCCAATATTAAAAAAACGCTGAAAGAGAAAAAAATTAGATTCCAAACGCCGCTAACGAAAATGAGGATTCATTGGGAGGAAGGCACAAGAACCTACAACACGGCCGAAGAGGCAGCACGGGATATGATGGAGCGGGGCCTTGAGGTGAGCGTGCCGAAGGAGACGGCTGGAGCAGCGGCGGCCCTGAACGCACCACGACAGACGGAGTGGAGACGAGTGAACGGCGGAAGAAGGGGGAGAGACGTAGAGCAGCGGGCCCAGGACAAGCTACAAAGCTTTCAACTGAAAGCCTAGATCATAACAAAGATTAAGAAAGGCACAGAAGAAATGAAGGCCAAGAAGACAAGGTAAAAGAGAAACAGACGGCTAGGAGAGGTTTAAGTGATATTTGTTGGACATTTCTAGACTAATGACTATTACTTGGATAGTAATTAGAGGTCTAGGGAGGGCCCTTCACTCTGTGAAGACAAACCCCCCACCCACCAACAGGGACCAGTGGGCAGAAGAAAGGCCCAAAGTACGGAGGTCGAGTTTTTTTAATGTGTTTTTATATAAATATGTGTTATTTTTGTTGTTAAAGGGGTTAGGAGCACAAGTTAAAAAAATGGAAAAACATGAATATGGGTAAAAATCTTAAGATAATGACATTAAACGTGAATGGTCTGAACTCACCTGTTAAAAGGGAAAGAATAATAAGAAAATTCAAGAAGGAAAAAGCTGAAATTATATTTATGCAAGAGACACATTTGAGCAAGACAGAACATGTGAAACTAAAGAGATTTGGCTATAAGAACTCCTACTACAGTTCATTTAAGGGGGGAGCAAAAAGGGGGGTTATGATACTAATCTCAAACAAAATACAATTTGAAAGTGAACAGGAAATCCAGGATAAAGAAGGCAGATATGTAATAATAAAGGGAAGAATAGATGGTATGCAGATTACATTAGTGAACATCTATGCCCCACCAGAAAGTGACAAGGGTTTTTTTCAACATCTGTTTGATTTCATAGCAACACACAGTGAAGGAGTCCTAATTTGTGGAGGAAACTTAAATGCTGTCATGGATCATGAAGTTGACACAACAAGTGTTAAGAAGACAAAAAAACATGTAACAAAGTTCATAAGAACCTCACTGGCAGAAATGGGTATGGTAGACATATGGAGGGACCTACACCCACTCGAAAAAGACTATACACATTATTCAGCAGCCCATAAAGTACACTCTAGAATAGATTACTTCCTTATGAATGAAGGTGACAGACACAGGGTGAGAAATTGTTGGATTGGAGGGGCAGAAATATCAGATCATAATCCTATATACATGGAAATATATTTAAACAATAGAAAACGACAAACAACATAGAAACTTAACGTAGGACTGTTAAATGATGAGAAAATGAAAGAAAGAATAAAAATAAACATAAACGAATATATCCAAGAGAATGACAATGAAGAAGTGGACCCAACAATACTATGGGACGCACTAAAAGCCGTGTTAAGGGGTAAATTAATTGTTGAAACAGGAAAAGCAAATAAGACTAAACTGGAAGCGTATGAACAAAGATGTGAGAGACTGAGGGAATTAGAACGTAAACATCAAAGCACAAATGATCCAAAAATATATCAAGAAATTAAAGAAGAAAAAACAAAGATAAAAGAAACACAAATGGATGAAATTGAAAGGAAAAATAGATATCTAAAGCAAAAATATTATGAAACGGGGCCAAAAGCCACAAAACTGCTGGCAAAACGGTTAAGAAAACAACAAACAATGAATAATGTATACAAGATTAAAGACCCCACCACAAATAAAACCACAGTTAACCCAGAAAACATCGAAGAAATTTTCCATAATTTCTACCAAGAACTATACTCGCAACCTGAAGAAACAAATACTAAAGATATCAAAAAATTTCTAGACACATTGGACTTGCCATCAATAGGAAATCAACAAAATGAAAAACTAACAGCAGAAATAACAACACAAGAGATCAGAGATGTGATTAAGTCACTTAAAAATGGTAAATCACCAGGTAGTGATGGATACCCATCTGAGTTTTATAAACTGTTTATAGAAGAACTCACGCCACAACTCCTAAAGTCATTTAATTGGACGCTGAACAACAACAAAATACCTCCATCATGGAACGAAGCAATCATTTCAGTTATTTTAAAACCAGGGAAAGATAAAGAACAATGCGGAAACTATAGACCAATCTCTTTATTAAATGTAGATTATAAAATATACACAACAATTATATGTAAACGAATAAAGACATTCTTGACGGAATTGATAGAAGATGATCAAACTGGTTTCATAGAGGGACGCCAAACACATGACAATATCAGGAGAACAATACATATAATTAACCAAATACATAAAGAAAAGAAAAGCGCAGTAATAATGAGTTTAGACGCAGAAAAAGCATTTGACAGGGTTAACTGGAAATTCCTATATAGTGTACTGGAGCGCTTTGGATTTAACGAAAAATCAGTACAATGCATAAGGACGCTATATCAAGAACCTGTGGCAAGAATCAAGATAAACGGTAGCTTAACAGACAAAGTAAATATACAAAGATCAACTAGGCAGGGATGCTGCTTATCGCCCACCTTGTTTGCTCTGTTCATAGAACCATTGGCTCAAGCGATATGACAAAATAAGAAATTAAAAGGTGTAACAATAAAGGGGGCGGAACACAAGATTGGGCTATTTGCAGACGATATTATAGTTTACCTTGAACAACCAGATAAATCAATAATGGAAATGATGAACTTGATAGAAAATTTTGGAAAATTATCAGGATACAAGATAAACATAACAAAAACACAAATACTGACATTCCACTATAACCCTCTAAACCAGATAACTGATAAGATCAAACTAAACTGGAACCAAAAAGAAATAAAATACCTTGGAGTGAACATACCTAAAGACCTAAGCAAAATATATAAAGCAAACTATGATAGGTTGGAACAAGAAATAAAAAAAGATATTGATAGATGGTCAATCTTAAATATGGATCTGAATTCAAAAATTGAGACAGTCAAAATCAGCATACAACCTAGATTACTTTACCTCTTCCAGGCTATACCAACAGAGATTCCAGATGCCCAATTCTCAAAGTGGGACAGGATGATATCGAGATTTGTTTGGGGAGGTAAAAAACCAAGAGTGAAATATAAAACCCTCCAATTACCAAAAGAGAAAGGAGGCATGGGCCTACCGAGTCTAAAGGAATATTACTACTCAGCACAAATAAGATATATCATATGTTGGTGCGACGAGGGATATGAGGAAAAATGGAAAGAAATGGAAAAGGAAATTGAGGGACTCCCAGTACAAAGCATAATAGGGGATAAAGATGCATATAAGCAAATCAAACAAATAGACCCAATCACTAAATTTACTTTAGAACTGTGGTATAAAATAGTACAAAAATATAATATAAGGGAAGACATAAAACTATTGAAATGGGTAGCATTTGACAGTCAGTTTGAACCGGCAAAACAAGATAGGGGATACAAAAATCTGGTGAACAAGGGAATCACAGCATGGGGCAATATCGGAAAAAAAGATCTCGGGAGCTTTGTAAATATCAGGAGAAAATTTAAATTAGAAAGATCGGAATTTTTCAGATATCTGCAGATGAGAGATTACTATATGAAGAAGATTAGGCATAACCTCCAAACAGATGTGAACGAGATTATACAACTTATTTTAAGCTCATATGCAGGAAATAAAATAAGAATTATTTCAAAACTATATCAGAAACTTATGACAAACAATCATACAAGTAACTATATAAAGGAGAAATGGGAGAAAGAGCTCAATTTAAACATAACAGAAGAAAGCTGGCAGGAAATATGGAAAACACAACACACATCAACAAATTCAAGGGCATGGAGGGAATTTGGATGGAAAAACCTGATTCGCTTTTTCATTACACCACAGATTCAAGGAAAATATACAAATACCCAATCTTTATGCTGGAGGGGATGTGGGGCTCAAAATGCAGACCACTCACATATGTTTTGGAAATGCTACAAAATATCATCATTTTGGAAATCTATGCATGTGACAATACAGAGGATATTAGGACATAATATACCAATGAACTGTAACCTGATGTACTTATGTGATCTTAAAAAAGACAATGTTATACAGGCTGAGGACAGATATCTAGTTAAAATCTTGTTGATTGCATGTAAAAAAACTATCACAAAAAAATGGCGATCAGAAGTTCTTCCTGACCAAGAACAATGGACTGACATTGTTGAGGACATACGTATGATGGAAAAACTAACATATCGACGAAGAATGCAAGAAGGAATATGGGAGAAAAAATGGCGGAAATGGACACACTACAAAGTGCAACAACGAGGCAGAAATTGAAAGAATAACCAAAGACACTGAAAAAAACAGAAGAATTAAGAGATGGAAACTAAAAACTTGATGCTCCAACATTTGTCCCCCCCCCCCCTTTTATTTTTTTTTTTTTATTTTATTTTTTTATTTTTTATTTTATTTTATTTTATTTTTTTTTATTTTTCCCTACCCTAACCCCTTTGTTTTTTAAATGTAGAATGTGATCTGAATGCATTATATATGATGAAAAATGAATAAAAATCTAAGTTACAAAAAAAAAAAGCCTTGGCTGACGCTGCGCTCCTGGCCCACCCAGACCCGGCAGCGCGTATCGCGCTGACGACAGACGCTTCAGATTTAGCCATAGGGGCCGTTATTGAGCAACAGGTCGCCGGGGTTTGGCAGCCGTTGGCTTTCTTTAGCAAATCCTTAAGCGTGGCTGAGCGAAAATACAGCACGTTCGACAGAGAACTGTTGGTGCTGCATTTGGCTATTCGTCATTTCCAGTTCTGGCTGGAAGGACGGTGCTTCACCGCTTATGTGGACCACAAGCCACTCACATACGCCATGGCCAAAATTTCAGACCCGTGGTCAGGCAGGCAGCAGAGGCAGCTGGCCGCGATCTCGGAATTTACCACTGACATTAGGCACGTTGCGGGCAAAATCAATGTAGTAGCAGATTGTCTCTCGCGCGCGGTCACGACTCCACCACGCGCAGAGGCAGAACGGGCCACCGTGACCGCGCTGCAGGAGAGCGGCGCGGTGGCGCGCGCAGCCCCGGTGCACGTGGGTATAGATTACGCAGCCATGGCAGCGGACCAGGGGGCGGACGCAGACGTGCGCGCACTCCAGTCTGGACCAACAGGGTTAAGGCTGGAGAGCAAGTGTTTACAAACCGGTATGCCCCCCCGATCTGCGATGTGTCGACGGGGCGCCCGCGTCCGGTGGTTCCGGCCGCGTGGCGCCGCCGTGTTTTTGACTCGGTCCACTCACTGGCGCACCCGGGGGTGCGCGCGTCGGTGAAAATGGTAGCAGAAAAGTTTGTTTGGCCGTGCCTGCGCAAGCACGTGAAGGAATGGGCAAAAACCTGCATTTCCTGTCAACGGGCCAAAATTCACAAGCACACAAGAGCCCCGTTAGAACCGTTTCGCATTCCAGCCAGAAGGTTCGACCACATGCACGTCAACCTCGTGGGCCCCCTACCGACATCACAGGGGTTCACGCATCTTTTGACAATGGTGGACCGAACCACACGTTGGCCGGAAGTGGTCCCGCTTGCAATGACCACGGCCGCGGAGGTGGCTCGCGTTTTTTTAACGGCTTGGGTGGCGCGCTTCGGGGTTCCGTCAGACATCACGTCCGATAGAGGACCTCAATTCGTCTCTGAGCTGTGGTCAGCGATGGCCAATGGCTTGGGAGCCAAAATTCACCGCACTACGGCTTACCACCCTCAGGCTAATGGTTTATGCGAGCGTTTTCATAGGTCTTTGAAGGCAGCACTCAGAGCGTCGCTCACGGATGCAGATTGGGTAAATAAACTACCATGGGTTTTATTCGGGCTGCGTTCTGCGCCCAAAGAAGACTTAGACGCCTCCCCAGCGGAGCTGGTATTCGCACAACCTCTTAGGCTGCCAGGTGAGTTTTTACCAGAGCACCCGGAGTCCCCACCTCTCCCGGCTCTGGGACCGTTAAGGGCCTTTTCCACTAGCACGCTTTAGCGCGACACGGGACGGCTCAGTACGCTTTGTACGCTTTTCCACAAGCCCCAACACGGTTTAACAGCCGTGATTCTCAGCCCCGCTGAAGGGCAGGGTACAGCAGTGCTGAGCTGTGCCGTGTTGTGACGTTAACAGACTGGTCGCCGCTGATTGGTCAGGTCGTAACCGGCGCTGATTGGTCAGGTTGTAACCGCCCCTCTCCTCCTCCTCTTCTACCAAATCTTCACGACCTTCTCAATAAAGTTTTTGAAAAAAAAAAAAAAAAAGAAGAATCTTCACGACCTACTCAGCACGCAACCACTGTTGGCGGTTCCTTTTCAGTGTATTGCTGTGCTATTTTTCATTTATTCTCTATCAAAAATGGCTTCGCGTAATAAGGGTGTTCCATGGAGCAGTAAGGAGCTGCAGTGTCTGCTCACTGCATTGTCAGACGAACGTATTCAGCGCGAGTTAGACGGAGCCGCCCGGAATGAAAAAATATACCGGGAGGTCTCGACATCGGAGTCCTTTAACGGTGAGTTTTAATTTTTTTTTATTGTGCGTTTTTTCACAAATATATTCGGTAAGACGCTCAGTTTATTTATGCAATAAAAAAGCTGTTCATTTGTGGATGATGATCGCATTGCAGCACAATGCGGACTAAAGCTTTTATTGTAATTATTCATGTGAACAATACGCTGAAATAAGCTTATGTATTCTTGTTAAAAACTATTGTCTTTTCTGTATATATTTCGTGCTGTATTTTATTGTGTGCATTTTCCTTGTAGAATCATCCCACGCGTCCGCCGCGACAGCCCGCACGGATTATTCAACCGAGCCTTCCTGACCCACAGCTGGCAGAGACGGATTAATTCTACCGAGCCTCAGCACTCAGTGGTCGGCGTGTATAAAATGTCGATTAACCTTCATGTTGTGTTGCAAAGTTTTTTTTTATTTTAATATTTTGTATATAATAAAATGGAATTGTTTTGGAAAGTGTGGATTGTCTGTTATAACACTGAATTATAAAACAGTATAATTACATAGAAATTCCATTGCCTAGTCTGATCAAAATGATACTGAGGGTCAACCATTGTAAAGGTAATGTAATTTTTAACTAGACCAAAAAAGAAATCTTTTTGTACGCTTTCTGTTCTTTTTATTGAAATATCATAAAAAATTAGCACCAAGTCAAAGGTACAAGTATATGTAAATTGAATATTCTATCGGCATTCCAAATTCAGAGATTTACAATACTTTAGAAGGAGTGTAGCATCATCTAAACGGAAAATAATAATACTGTTGTTCCAAACGTTGACCTGAAGGTGAAAAACATGAATTTTTTTAATTCAGTACATCCAAAATGCCCTAGGATGTGGTGTAGTCCAGTGTGCCACCGTCTCATTATTTAATACGAATAAAAACAAGTTTCAGCTCATTATGTCTAGGTCATTTGGCAGTTAATTCAAAACAAAAGTGACTTGTGTTGTTGCAGCTTAATTATGAGATAAAATTAATTGTGAGATAAAACCACAGAGCGTGCAAGGCAATAATCCTTGGATCCTCCATTTTTTGTCTGGTGTAAATAAGGACTCAGTCCGGTGCATAACATCAGGGGAGTGTGGCCCCGCCTCGCTGAGAATCTGCTGCTGCCCCGCAACACTGTGCTAATGGAGACAGAAGCGTTCCGAGCTGTACTGAAGTGAATCGAGCCGTACCGAGGTGTGCTGGGCTAGTGGAAAACAGGCTTTAGTTGGCACAGGAGCAGACACGCTTCCGGGTCCGGTTCATCACGCTTTTCCACGAGTTTTCGTCCCCAAGGCTTTGAAAAATGCCGAGTTTGTTTTTGTCAGGCGCGAAGCCCTAAAAGCAACACTCAAACCACCTTACGAAGGGCCATTTCGAGTGCTGGAGGCAGGTGATAAGCAATTCGTGCTAGATTTTGGAGACAGAAAAGAGACAGTCAGTATTGACAGACTAAAACCTGCTTTTGTCATGAAGGACGGGTCTGTACCGGTCGCAGTGGCGCCTCGACGAGGCAGGCCCCCGCAGGGGGCAAATAATCACTCTCTCCCTCAGTCAACAGAGCCGGAGCAGAAAGGCGCCGCAGGCAAGGCGGGGCCAACTCACAGCAGATTCGGCAGACGGTTGAAGCCCAGGCGGCGCACAGACTGAATGTTGATGTTGATTATACAGTAGTCAGTAAGATGTTATTGAATTTTAGGGAATAGTCCGTTTTTCATCGTTTGGGGGGGGTTATATGGCTGTGTAGTTGTGCATGTACATGCTGGACATATGCATATGTGATTTAACTAGTTGTGCATGTATATTTTGGACATATGCATATGTGATTTAGCCTCACGATGAAGGAGACGCAGAGTCTGAGACCCCTGCGACGCAGAGTCTGAGCCCCCTGCGGAGGACAGCGAGAGAAGACATAGGTGTGGACAGAAGACTTCCTGACCTCTGAGGCTCGAGAGGAGAGAGGGGGGAGTAATGTAAATAAAGGGATTATGAATGTGAATAAAGGGATTATGATGGAGATGTGTGACCTCCCCTGCGAGTGAGATTCCTTTATGTGAGAATGTTTAAAGGTGAGGACTTTGGTGTGTTTCCTCCTCTTTGTTCGCTGCTCAAGAATGAGAGCAGACTGTGGGAATGATTGCTTGAAATAAACTTGAATTAAATGCAATTCAGTTTCGTTATTCAAGGCTCCCCACAATATTTATTTATGTATCCTTGAAGACAACAGACACATTATAAAGTATGCTGATGACTCAGTCATTGTCAGTCTCCTCCAGGATGGTGAGAGTGGCCACGGCCCAGTAGTTGATAACTTTGTTCACTGGTGTGAGGATTCCTACCTGCAGCTGAATACAACAAAAACTAAAGATATGATTATTGACTTTAGGAGGAAAACTCCCAGGCACAAAGTCACCATACTAAAAGGCCAGACCACCGAATGTGTACAATCGTACAAATATCTTGGGACGATTATTGATAGTAAATTAAACTTTGAAGTGAACTGTGAAAGGGTGTGCAAAAAGGGTCAGCAAAATTTGCATTGTTTGAGGAAACTTGCACACTTCCAAACTGACCAAACCATAATGATTATGTTTTATCGGGCTTTTATTGAATCTTTTATCCTTTTCTTTAGTGTCATGGTTTGGTCAGATAAAACTGAAACAGAGGAAATCCTTGGATCAGGTAGTTAGATGGTCCAGTCGTTTGCTTGGTGAGTCACAGCTGAGCCTGACATCCCTGTACACCAGACAAGTACAGAGGATGGCCGACTCGATTTTAAATGATGACTCCCACCCTTTGCACTGCAACTTTCAGCTTCTTCCCTCCAGACGGAGGTTTGCTGTCCCAAAAAGCAAAACCCAGCGCTACAAAAACAGCTTTGTCCCTGCTGCTGTCAAAGAGTTGAACAAACTGTAAAAATTATATTGTACATATTTTATATTTACCTATTTTGTAAGATGTGTGCCTGTGTTTGTGTCTACGTTGAATGTAATTAGTGGCTTGTAAATATGGATGTCACCAGACTGCAAAACAAATCTACCTACGGGTACAAATAAAGTAACCTGAACCTGAACCTGAACCTGAAGAGCACCTGGTTGGACCATTTTATCCATTTTTAAGCTTTTAAAAAACCACAACTGTATTGACCAAGTGCAGCACTCCCACTTCTGCCTACCTACAAGTTTGATTAAAGAGATACTCCACATCCCCAAATCAGAAGTATCATCTCAGTTAGTAGGGAGATACCGGTGTAGCTTTACCATGACATCACAACACTTCTGACTACTGACTATCCCTAACCTATCGCTGCCTAAACTGTAATAAACACACAAACAGATCTCCGAACAGTGCCCCCCCCCCAGCAAAAAACAAATATGTTAATATTGCACTATAATGCAAGTGCTACAAAGGCGAGATTCTTGCAAAAGTTGAAACTTACAGAGTCTTCTGCTCCTGAAAAACTTTGTAGTCCACTGAGTGGAACCCAAGGTTCAGAATCATCATCCTAATAAAACAGAAAAAAAAATGCCAGTAAACAAAAATGAACACCCAGGACAGGTACAGAAGATTGCTACCTTCATTTTAAATGATGACTTCCACCCTTTGCACTGCAACTTTCAGCTTCTTCCCTCAAGACGGAGGTTTGCTGTCCCAAAAAGTAAAACCCCACGCTACAAAAACAGCTTTGTTCCTGCTGCTGTCAAAGAGTTGAACAAGTTGTAACAATATATTGCACATAATTTAGGTACCTATTTATTAACTCCATTTTATATTTACTTATTTTTGTAGGATTTTATTTGGGTTCTAAATCTTTGATTGGGTTTTAGACCTTTTGAGTTTTTAACCTCTTTGACTAGTCTTTAACTTTTTAATATGACCCTTCTCTCTTATCTCTGGTTTTCTCACATCTCTTTGTCTTTATTGTTATGACCCGAGCGCCGGTTCTGATCGCGCTCGGGTTAAAGTTATGTCCCGCTGCCGGCCTTGACAGCTGCGGGCTGTATTCTGGCCTCACCGGGCTCTTATTGTGAAGGTGCTCGGTGGGGTTTCCGCCTGTCAATGGTCGGCCAGCTGAGCATCATTACCGTCGTTAGTTCGCCATATAAGCCCAGCATTGGCGACGGTATGACGCAGCAGTGTAAGTCGCTATACGTCTGAACTACGGACGACTTGGATCTGTATCTACCTCGCATGCTTGTGATTGACCGTCGCCTCTCCGGCACCAGTAAGTTAGCTGTTAGCCTTGCTCCTCCCGGTGAGAGTGGACCTTTGTGTGTCTTTGCTTTAGCAGCCTGTGTAGCTAATCAGTTAATCAACCTTTGCCTGTGTATGACTATCTCCTCCTATGGACTCGGAGTGAGCTGTCTAGCCTCACGCCTCCAGAAGTGTGGAGACTCATGTGTCATTGTCCCTGCATCTTGTGTTGTTTACCTTTCACCGTAAATAAAAACTCACTGTAAACTCACTGGTGACTGTGCGTCTCTAGCTGGCTCGCGAGGGCCAGTGCATGACAGTACACTGCTGCCAAAACAGCGTTACGGTGACGCCAACCCGAGACGCTATTCACCAGTGAATTTGAGTTTTTTGGACGTTTGCTTTTTCCTGTCTGGGTGCCGTGTGTGTGGGGGGTGCCATCGCGGAGGGGCCGTGTGTGGAGTCCGGGCCGCGGGCTGACTGGTGTGCTGGGGGTGGTGGATGGGCTTCTCGTCTCCGCTTCTCAGCTGGACTGTGGCCACGGCGTGCACTGGTGCCTGGACGCCGCCGAGGATATACTTTGTCATCTCTCTCCCCGCTACGCTGACCACCCGGAAGTTGACGTGAGGAGGGAGGACATCGCTGCGCAACGCGAGATCTACCTGATGATGGAGGAGGAACACGGCATGAAGCAGGAGAAGAGGCACTCCTGCTCTTTGCTCATGGATCCTGATCCTTTCCTCGATCCGTTCCGGGAGTTCGCACCGTCTGGGGGCCAGCGAAGGCGTCGGCGCCGCGGCCGGGCGCGTCCTCGGCAAGCTCCTGCTCCGGACCCAGTTCCGGGCCGCCGGGATGACCCCCTCAACCAGCTGGCTGCTGTGAGTGAGCTGAGTCCTGTGCCGGTGGGTTCCGTCCATGGGTCCGTTTCCACCATCCAGCAAGCGAGGGAAGGAGCGATGTCCGCTACAGCTGATACCATCCTCCCCCCGGGAGACAGGCAAGTTCAAGTTCACTTACCTATCGATCATAGTGATCTGTCTTGTCTGACTCCTGGGGGTGAAGCTCGGGGTTTGCAGCTCCCCGAGTTTCTTTCCCCAGCTGTAGCCATTGTTATTAAACCTGCTGCCTCTGTGTCTCCTCCTGTGGAGCGGTCCTCGGCGTCAGTCCCACGCCATCGAACGAGGGGGAGGCCTGCAGCTCTGGGAGATATCCCGGCCCTGCAGCCTAACATTGGACAGAGAAGAACGGACTGCAGTGAGGAGCCAGAGCCGACGAGAGAGCGTCCCCAGGGTTCCTCAGGGATGCAGCCCGAGTCAGCAGGTCCAGGGTCCTCTCCCTCCATGCCATGCGGGTTATTGGCGTGGACGCCAGCGCGTGAGGATCCAGCTGCAGAGACCATCAGGCCGGCTGTGGAACCCGACGCAGCCGAGTGGGAGCCCGACGACGAGCTGCTTCTTGAACCCGGATCGGCGAAGTCCTGGACGGCTCCAGAGCCCGAGTGCAGGCAAGTGCTCTTTCTTGTTTTCCTGTATGGTGTGTTAGAGCAGTGATTCTCAACTGGTGGGTCGCGACCCAAAAGTGGGTCGCAGACCTGTTTTCAGTGGGTCGCGGGCCTTTGCCTGGGCAAATAAAATAGCAAGAAATAAATCAACATAGTGTCATTCAGACTCCTTAACAGTAGATGGCAGTAGGTGGCGGGTGACACCATATTTCGCACCGTAGAAGAAGACTCGCAACGTTTGTTTGTATATGCTAATTGAGCATGGCGAAACGGACTGGATACGCGAACCCTTTGGAATCAACATGGAAAGCGTTACGTTGCCAAGCAACGAAGAGAGTCAGCTGGTGGAGCTATCATGTGACCGCACGCTGAAAAATAGGTTCACGGAGGTAAGCCCCTCGCAGTTCTGGTGCAGCAGCACTGTGATGAACGAGTATCCTTCTCTTGCCATTCGAGCAGTAAAAACCCTCCTACCTTTCAGCACTACCTATCTCTGTGAGTGTGGCTTCTCAGCTCTGGTTCAGTTGAAGACAAAACAGAGAAACAGACTGGACATTGAGCATGACCTCAGAGTCGCTTTGTCTAATTCCAGACATTGAGAATCTTGTCAAGAGCAAAAAACATCCCCAGTTCTCCCATTAATTCCTCCAGACTCAGGTCTATGATGTCACTGTTACAGGTTTTAGTGAATGTTCCTTCATTTTCTTCAAAGCACATAACCTTATCAATAGGTAAATCCTGAAAAAACAATCAGAAGAAAAGTCAATTTTGAGACTTGAATTCTTTTGAATTGCACTTTTTGTTTAATTTTTAATTTAAAATGCAGCTAATTCAGCATTAAAGGGAATTGTTCTCTCTGTTGTATTGCCACTTACTGGTCATTTTGGTTAATCATTAAATTTGTTCAATCTGTTCAAAATGCACAATCTTTACATTCAATAAATTTGAGAATCTGAAAATCTTTGATTTGGGTCGCGGCTTGTCATTGAGGGGTGATGGTGGGTCCCAAAGCCAGACCAGTTGAGAACCACTGTGCTAGAGCATTTTTGCCTGCCTCATGGGGAGGCGAGTGAGGGGCAGCTGTCCGCTGCACCCGAGCTTGTCTCGCTGGGCTCTGGCGCTGCCGGTGGAACTGATCCCGGTTCTCCCTTGTGTTCTGAGCACCTCCACAGCGTTACCTGTCCGGAGCCAGTCAAGGTCACGGGACCAGGGGTTCCAGGTTCGGAGATGGAGGTCGTCGCCGGAGCAGTCCTGACCCAGTCGGGGTCTGACGTGTGGGCCGAGGTGACCCGGTCGGGGTCCGACGTGGGTGCAGCGGTGACCCGATCGGGGTCCGTCCTGACCCAGTCGGGGTCCGACGCATGGGCTGAGGTGACCCAGTCGGGGTCCAACGTGGGTGCAGCAATTACCCAATCGGGGTCCGACGAGGTCCAGTGGGGGTTCAGTGCAGGTGCAGCTGTGACCCAATCAAGATTTGAGGGGGCCCAAGGTTTTGGTTGTTCCCCTCTCAGGAGCCACCAGCTGGGGTCCGTGAGAGGGCTCTGTTTGACGGTCTGGTGCTCCCCTGTTTTGTTCTGTTCAGGTGAGCGGCTGCATGCAATCCCTCCACGGTCCTGGTGATTGTGGGATACGGGTCGGCCACCTGAGGAACTGCTTGGAGCATTCGGTGTCTTGGGTTGGCCACCCAATAAACTGTGTGTGTTACGGGGTGACCTGGTTCAGCCACCAGAGGACTTGTTTCTGGGGGCATGGGACTGGGGCAGGCCACCTGATTATTTAGTACTGTGGGACTATCTGTGGGCCCATACGGGGCCTGGTCATGTGAAGTTTGTCTTGAGATTTCTTTTTGTTGTTTTTTGTAAGCCAAAGTCACAGTCTTAGTCACAGTCTAGTCTGAGCAATTTTAGATTGCCTCTTGTTTTTCTTTGTAAACCATTGTCATAGCCAAAGCAGTTTTAGATTGCTCCCTGTGTGTTGGTGTGTATTTTTGTTTTTGTTTTGTTCGTGTTTTGAAAACCAGAGTCAGGTAAAGCTATCTATATTGCCTTTTGTGTTTTGTATTCTTAGTTTGGTCAAGTCTTGTCTTTGTTTTGTTCTCCCCTCCTTTCTTGAGGGGCTATTGTATGAGGATTTTGTTTGTTTCCAGGTATTGTCATGTATTTATTTTTGGTTTTGTATGGTTTTTTTGGTCTGGTCATGGTCTTGTTCAGGGGTTGGTTTCTCTCCCTCCGCACCTGTCCTCCCACCTCCCACCCTGGGGGGGTGGGGGGGGCAGGGTGGTTCCTTGGGGCGTTCAGAGTCCGCCCATGGAGGGAGGGTACTGTTATGACCCGAGCGCCGGTTCTGATCGCGCTCGGGTTAAAGTTATGTCCCGCTGCCGGCCTTGACAGCTGCGGGCTGTATTCTGGCCTCACCGGGCTCTTATTGTGAAGGTGCTCGGTGGGGTTTCCGCCTGTCAATGGTCGGCCAGCTGAGCGTCATTATCGTCGTTAGTTCGCCATATAAGCCCAGCATTGGCGACGGTATGACGCAGCAGTGTAAGTCACTATACGTCTGAACTACGGATGACTTGGATCTGTATCTACCTCGCATGCTTGTGATTGACCGTCGCCTCTCCAGCACCAGTAAGTTAGCTGTTAGCCTTGCTCCTCCCGGTGAGAGTGGACCTTTGTGTCTTTGCTTTAGCAGCCTGTGTAGCTAATCAGTTAATCAACCTTTGCCTGTGTATGACTATCTCCTCCTATGGACTCGGAGTGAGCTGTCTAGCCTCACGCCTCCAGAAGTGTGGAGACTCATGTGTCATTGCCCCTGCATCTTGTGTTGTTTACCTTTCACCGTAAATAAAAACTCACTGTAAACTCACTGGTGACTGTGTGCGTCTCTAGCTGGCTCGCGAGGGCCAGTGCATGATATTTATATCCTGAATGATGGAGCCTTGAATATTTTTATCATGTTTATAGTCAGCTTCATGTGTGCCTGTGTTTGTGTCTATGTTGAATGTAATTGTGGCTTGTAAATTTGGATGTCACCAGACTGCAAAACAAATCTACCTACGGGTACAAATAAAGTAACCTGAACCTGAACACCCATACAGTCTACAAACCAATCTGCACGTTATCATGATGTATGTAACATGGTAACTCCACAATACAGTACATTTTTAATACAAAACCTAAAATATACAGAACACTAAATCTGCACAATTAAAGACTGCCTGAAATGCAATGAATAATACTGTAAGTGTTTTATTAACATGGATCATGCACACAGAGCATGAGATGGTTTCGTCTTGTGTTGAAAATCCAGCACACACCTTTCTCTGGCAGTGGTGCACTCCATCTCTCTGCCAAAGCACAAACACATTGTGCTTTTTCTTTATATATCTCAAGTGGGCATCAATATGTGGGGCCTATGTTAGCATTACTAAAGCAGACCAACTCATTTTTAAAAAGTCCTATTGTCAGTGCAATATTAAACACTGTCACATTGTAGAGCTGAGTGCCTCAGTGCTCTGGTGATTTTTCTGTGCTCTACATGAAATACCTTATTTGAAAATAGCCGATCAACGAGCTTGTCGAGCTGCTATTTAAGGTTTTCCAGAATCTGAAACTTACATGGCCCTCTTCTGTAGTTCCCCATAGTCTTTCTGAAGATGGTTCACTTAGGGGGATCCAGGCATCAGAACTGGCATGGGCTCTTGTCTAAACAAAAGATGACAGTTTCCATCTAATGACTGCAACAAATTTGACAAAAATATGTATCTGTAACTCAGTCACAATATCGTCATTGCCAAAATGTACTCTACACATAGACTACACATATTTCAAGATATTGATGAAGACATCTGTTGCTGGAGATGCATCTGGCAATACAATAGTAATTATTAAAAATAAGAAAAAAAATAGTTCTATTTTGTGACAAGTAGGATGTTCTGGCTACATATAGCACAAGTACAGCATAGTTTAACACTACATGTTTAAAGTTCATGACTTACCAGATCCTAGTTTGGCTGATCAATCTTGGTATCCCTCATTGCTTCCCTAAAGTGATAGAAAACATAGATTCATATTAATCTTTGAATACATGATTCTCGAGCTTGATTCCCCCTGAGGAAATACATAGATCTATTAAATAAAATTGCTGCTGTGACATGATCATATCAATAGATGCAAAATGATAAATGGTGTAATGCTAATGCAAGTAGATGACAGTAGCCATGTTGTAAATAATGTTATGTCACCCCAAGTTACCTCTCTTCGGCTAGGCAACATCATGGCTAGAGTCACATCCAAAGCAATGAAAATAATAATAATAATAATCCTCTTGTCTATCATCCCTAGGCGACATCATGGCTAGAGTCACATTCAAAGCAATAAAAAAGAATTGTCCCCTCCATCATCCCTGTCTAGAAATCAGTCTGCAACTGTTTGCAGCAGATATAATTATCGTGTGTGTAGAAGAGCTTGAAATGATGAGGCGATTTGATATATAAACCAAAGTTTATTTATCAGCTCTCCTAACAAGTCTCATTCTAGTGCAGAGGTAGCAGAAGGAAAAAAGAGACCGAATATCTCCGGCTCACTGACTTTATACTTGCACATAACAAAAGACATGCATAACAAAGGCTGACATCCCTCATTATCTTAATCCCCCCATTGTCTTGGTATTTCCTCTCCTCGCCCAGGGGGTGAGGGTAGCTCCTCCGGTCTCCACCGCAGTGTCTGGGAACGTCTTTGTTCTTCACTTGGCGGTTGAGAGCCTTTGTCCTTTCAGAGGTGTGAAGTTGCTTTACATATGTAATTACCAAACATTTCCACATGCTTCAACATATGTAGGTTATGGAATATATGATTAATATAGCCCACAGTGTGCTGTATTAAGAGCCAGAATCAAGCAGAAAGGACTAACCTTTTTTTCCATAATCATCTTGTTCTTCTTAGAATATCTGTTTCAGAACCACGGAGGATACATTTCCTTTTCAGTCGGACTCGGTCCATTTTCTACGTTTGTGTGTACTCTATGGTATAAGCTAGCTTACGTAACGTTAGGTTGTTTTGATTTGAAAACGGATGGGACGAGATACATGACTACTTTTACCAGAGTGCTTAAAGCGAATGGCGCATGTGCATAGCAATCGCCCCGAGCGAACCAGCCAATCATAGCACAATGACGTCTTTCGCGCATGCGCAATGCTAGGCGCGAATGTCGGTTGCTTTAAGCGGGAAGAAGAAATGGAGAGGCACAACCGTAATATATATTTAGCAAAAATGTCAAAATATAGGTTTGCCCTTGTTAGTTGGGCGAAGGGACCTGACAAAGATAAAACCAGCATCGTTCCCATCAGCTGGATAATTGATTTTGACCCAGCTGCTACTACTGACACGACATATCTTGTTGAATGTCGAACAGCGCAACCCCAATATAAAACCCACGGCAACCTGTCTACCCAATTTGCATCCGTCAGTGAAGCCCTGAGTGCTGCTTTCAGTGATCTATGAAAACGCTCGCATAACCCACTGGCCTGTGGGTTGTACACAGTTGAATTGCAACGCCCGCAGCCTGGGAGTTTGGAGATGGAGGAGATGGACACAACAGCAACACTTCAGTTTATTACCTCCGCCAAAGAGGTAATGCTTTTACTACTGAACCACTAATCCTATCATTGTGAATCCAGTTGCTAGTCATATGTTTTCATGGTCAAGGAATCTGAAAACATACACACAAACACTGTATGGGGGGGAACTGTGGCGCTTGGCGGAGGTCTGCGCTCGCCGAGTGCTTTTCTAGTTTGTTTAGTACCTATACTATTGCAGATAAAACCATGTGACTCATATGAGAATAAACTGTAGTTTCTCAGGCAAAATGTGATGCATTTTTCCCCTGCTAATTTCAAACCGCTAAGCTAATACAGCTAGCTAAACAATGGCAGACTGGGGTGGGGTAGGTTGTAACACATCTTTTAAAAGTGTTACAACAATCCCCTTCCATACAACTAACAACACTTTCTTGATTTTAATATTGTTACAGAATGCCTAGGCATTGGAAAAGAAAGACAGACAGAGGTGTGCCTGCAGATGTTTTGAAAAAAGCATCTGATGAGTGTTGTGTTCGTGTTCGTTGAGGAGAGAAGAGACTTACAGCTGAACCATCGTAACTTTATTTTAGCGACAGCTCACTCAGACACGTTCACATTGGCTCCCATGTTGGCCGTTTCTTATTCTACTGAGTGCATCATTCCAACAAGCGGTAACAAGGTAGCAGCGACGCCTAGTGGTAAACACTGATCATTACATCCCCCTTTCTTTGAGGTGAATAAACATTAATAAACATTGATGCAAAACAGTGTATATGTATTCAGTATGAATGGACTAATACAAAACACAAATTTCAGGTCTCCCTGAATCAACATGCCCAAAGAAATTAACATCTGTTACATTTTTCTTATTCTTTGCTTTTTGCTTTTTTTTTTTTTTTAACACTTTACTTAAATTCTTATAAGTCCAACCTATCTGGTTTCTTTATTTCTCGTTTTGATCTTCTCGGTTCATCTTTGTCAGGTGGAACATTTGCTTCACAGTTCATAAGAGGTGTGGTTGTGGGAGATTCTGGGTGAGCATTATTGGGCCCACCAGGGTGCTTGTGGAGTCTTGAGGAGACTGGCGGCGATTGCGGCCTGAGCACCTGTCCATCCTCGGTTCTCACTGTGAATGATCTTGGAGCAACTTCCTGTAATACAACTCCTTTAGTGTTCCACCAGATGCATTCCTCGATCCTAACTGGTCGTTGTTGGCCAGTGGAGAGAGTGGTTTGGCTGAAATGTCATAGAATGTCTTTTGTTTCAGTTTCTGCTTCTCAAGCGTGGTTTCTGAGTTTTGTATCTTTCCTTTGTGAAGTAGCATTTGGGTAGGCTGGGGAAGCGTTGTACGCAGCTTCCTGTTCTTTAGTAGCTCAGCAGGTGACAAGTCTGCACTGAAGTGGAGAGGCGCGGTAACTGAGTAGAGCCAAGTATGGATCTGAGTTGCTGTCTGCAGCTTTCTTAAGCAGTTGCTTCAGAATGTGGATGCCTTTTTCTGCTTGTCCATTGGATTGTGCATAGTGTGGGCTTGATGTCACATGCCGAAAGTCATACTGTTCTGCAAACTGCTGGCTCATTCCCTGCTACTGAAACATGGTCCATTATCTGTCCACCACAAGGTGTGGGATGCCATGCCGAGCAAATGTGGATTGATATGAGTGATCACACAGGCTGACTGTAGTGCTTGAGAGTAGTGCCATTTCTGGAAAGTTGGAAAAGTAGTCCATGACTACGAAGTAGTCTTTTGCCTTTAAGGTGAAACAGGTCTATCCCTACTTTGTGGCCAAGGGGATGCAGGACTTTCAGATATCACCATTGGCTCTTTGCTTTGTTTACTTCGGTGTTTCTGGCACGTTTCACAACTACTCACAAGCGTCTCGATGTCTTTGTTTAGTCCAGGCCAGTACACTGACTCCCTTGCTCTCCTTTTACATTTTCAATCCAAGGTGTCCTTCATGTATCCTGTTTAACAAATCTGGTCTTAGAGCCTCAGGGATGACTATTCTTCCTTTCTTCAGTAATAGTGCCATCAACAAAACTGAGATCTCCTCTGACATGGTAATAGCGAGGGCAAGATCCTGCAGATGCCATCCCTCGTCCATGTTCTGAATGACACGCTGTAACTCGGTGTCCTGTGATGTCACCTCAGCTATTTGTTTCGACTTTGTGTCAGATACTGGCAGAGAGCACACGACACCATGTTGATGTGATTTTCAATATCCTCATCTGTGGAACTCAGACACTTTTCAGCAGGTGGCTCTGGACAAGGCATCTGCGAGTATCAGGTGCTTTCCCCGGTGTGTAAACCGAGTTCAAAATCGTAACCTTTGCATTTTCATCATTAGGCGATTGGATCCGTGGGGACATTTCGTTAGATTCTTCTTGATAATGGAGACGAGTGGGGCGGTGGTCAGTTTCCACAGTAAAAGACGGCAGTCCATAGACATAAACTGTGAAACCGCTCCAGCCCTTAGGAAACGCCTAAACACTCCTTTTCAATCTGGGCATATTTGCAGTTCAGACTTTGTCATAGCCCTTGAGCGCATAGGCTACTGGTTTCCAGTACTCTCCTTCTGCCTGTAGGAGGCACTGCTCCGATGCCATCTTTGGACGCGTCAGTTGACACTTTGAGCTTTTTCCGGTGGTCATAAGTAGAATCAGAATCAGAATCAGAAGTCAGAATCAGGTTTATTGCCATTGTTCATGTAGGTACACAACTAGGAATTTGTCTCGGGTACAATGCTGCAACATTAAACATGATAAAGATAAAGAAATAAGACTATACATGTAATAAAGTGTAGGATAGATTAAGTGATACTGGTCAACAGTTAAAATATATATTAGCCAGCAGCAGATACTGGGAGAACTATATAGTGCAGTCGGTAAGTGCAGGAAGAAAACAGTGATGATTGACATGAGTCTGGTTGAGCTGCTGTACATGGTGGCACGAGAGTCACTTAGTGTTCAGCAGTCTAATGGCAGAGGGGAAGAAGCCTGTTCATGTGACGGGAGGTTTTAGTCTGGATGGACCGAAGTCTTCTACCAGAGGGAGGTGGGGCAAACAGTACATGACCAGGGTGTGAGGGATCGGCTATGATCCGGCCAGCACGCCTCCGGGTCCTGGAGATGTACAGATCCTGGAGAGATGGGAGCTTGCAGCCGAGGTCACCTTCTCAGCAGTGCGCACGACGCGCTGCAGCCTTATTCTGTCCCTGGCAGTGGCTCCTGCGTACCACACGGTTATGGAGGGTGGTGAGGGATGGACTCGATGATGGCTGTGTAGAACTGCACTAACATCTTGGTGGGTAGCTTGAGCTTCCTCAGCTGCCGCAGGAAGAACATCCTCTGCTGGGCTTTTTTGATGAGTGAGCTGATGGTCAGCTCCCATTTGAGGTCCCCTGGTGATGGTAGTGCCTAGGAAGCGGAAGGAATCAGCAGTGGTGATGGGAGAGCCTGAGAGGGTGAGGGGGGGCAGAGGAGTAGTGACTTTCCTGAAGTCTACAATCATCTCCACTGTCCTTCAGAGCCGTTCAGCTGCAGGTGTGTATTGCTGGCACCAGGACGCCAGCTGGGGCCACCTCTTCTCCTGTAGGCGGACTCGTCGCCGTGGGAGATGAGCCCGATGAGGGGTGGTGTCGTCCGCAAACTTGATCAACTTGACAGACTGGTGGCTGGAGGTGCAGGAGTTGGTGTAAAGGGAGAAGAGTAGGGGGGAAAGTACACAGCCCTGGGGTGGATCCGGTGCTGATGCTAGTATAGTCTGAGACAGTCTTTCCCAGCCGCACATGCTGCCTCCGGTCCGTCAGGAAGTCGATGATCCACCTGCAGAGGGGAGTCAGGGCACGTTGAGCAGGGACAGCTTGTCCCGGAGCAGAGCGGGGCGGATGGTGTTGAATGCGGAGCTGAAGTCCACAAACAGGATCCTGGCCGTAGGTTCCCGGGGAGTCCAGGTGCTGCAGGATGGAGTGGAGGGGCCAGTTGACTGCATCGTCTACAGACCTGTTTGGCTCGGTAGCAAACTGCAGCGGGTCCAGGAAGGGGTGGTGATGGGACTTGAGGTGGGACAGGACCAGGCGCTCAAAGGACTTCATGGACGACAGAGGTGAGCGCTACAGGTCTGTAGTCATTAAGTCCAGTGATCCGGTGGCTTCTTGGGGACAGGGGATGATGGTGGAGGATTTGAGGCAGGACGGCACGTGGCATAACTTAAGGGAGGTGTTAAAAATGTCTGTGAATACAGGAGCCAGCTGTTTCGCACAGAGTCTCAGGGTGGAGGGAGACCACGCCGGTCTGGGCCGGGGGCCTTGCGCGGGTTCAGTCTGGGGAGAACTGTTTGAGCACTCCTGCTCACTGATGATAAGGGGAGGGGGGGAGGTGGGGGGGGGGTGCCTTAAATGAAGTAGGGATGTGGAGGCTGTGGAGCTGGAGGGAGGGGGGGAGTTGGACACAGATGACGAGGTGTCAAAACGGGCATAGTGTTGGGACAGTCTCTGACAAAGGGCTTTGTCATCCTGACCTTTAGGAGCCTGAGGCCGATAGTTGGTGATCTGCCTCAGTCCTCTCCACACGGAAGCCGAATCATTAGCAGTGAACTGCTGCTGGAGTCTCTCTGAGTATAGAGATTTAGCCCTCTTCAGCTCTCTGTTAAACCGGTATTTAACCTCCCTGTAGCAGTCCCTGTCTCCACTTTTCAGCGCTGCTTCCTTCTCCTTCCTGATCTGTCTGAGCTTAGCTGTGAACCAGGGTTTGTCATTAGAGTAACTCACCCTGGTGCGTGATGGAAGAATGTTCTCTTCACAAAAGTGGATATATGAGTTCACAGTGTCCGTGTACTCATCCAGATCATGCGTGGCTCCTTTAAGCATGCCCCAGTCAGATATTTCCATGCACGTTTCCAGCTTCTCCTCAGCATCACTGGTCCGTATCTTCGTAGTGGCTCACTAACAGGTTTAGTGAGCTTCAATCTCTGTCTGTATGTGGGAATGAGGTGAACCATCACGTGATCAGATAATCCCAGCGCAGCTCGAGGGACAGCGCGATATGCGTCTTTCACTGGTGTGTAACAGTGATCCAGTGTGTTTAATCCTCTGGTGGGGCATTTAATAAGACTGGTTGGTAGCGGGGAGATCGTGGCTCAGTATTGCACTGATTAAAGGTCGCCAGCCACAATAATCATCGATTCTGGAAGAACTCCGCTCGTGTGTTAATGTGATCCGCGAGCACGCGCTGAGCTTCGCGCGTGTCCGCGTCGGGGAGGGCGTACACAGCGATCAGTATAAAAGAAGCAAACTCCCGTGGGGAATAAAAAGGCTTGCAGTTGATAACAAGAAATTCCAAGGCAGGAGAACAGTGTTTGGAAATTCCGTTACATCAGAGCACCAGCTACAGTTGATGTAGAAGCAGACACCGCCTCCTGTGGTCTTGCCGGAAAGCTCTGTGTCACGATCAGCACGGAAGAGCTGGAAGCCGTCGAGGCGCAGCGCGCTGTCCGGTATATTTTCCCGGAGCCAGGTCCTCAGTAAAGCAGAGGACAGCTGAGGAGGCGAGGTCCTTAAAACGCATCAGCAGTCTCAGTTCATCCACCTTGTTAGAGAGAGAGTTGGTATTGGACAGAAATATGCCAGGCAGCGCCGTTCGCGAGCCTCTCCTGCGAAGTCGTACGAGAGCGCCCGCTCGTCTTCCCTCTCTTTCCGCCGTCTCACTTTCCGAGCCAAACAATAAACCAGATCGGCGGCAGGGGCTAGAAAAACTGGGAGGAGGTCCGTGGGGGTCAAAGTCCTGATATTTAAAAGTTCTTCACGGGTATAAGTGCAAGCAGACACACAATTGACAAACAAAAACAAACAAAGAGCGCAGCGAAGCACCATGTCGACCGCTGTGGGCGCCATAGGCTAATGCTGGTGCTCTGGTAAGAGTTTGCTTAAGTCTTTGCCACTCTTGCTCATGTTTTTCGGCCCATTTAAAGTCACAGTCGTTGTGTAAGAGCTCTCGGATGCATGACGTCTTTGCTGTGAGGTTGGGAATAAATTTGCCTATGAAATTTATCATTCCCATGATACGTAGCACGCCCGTTTTGTCTGTTGGGTCTTGGCATGTTCAGTATTGCTTTCACTTTATCGCCATCTGGTTGTATTGCCTTGAGCTGGTGAGTTTGTCTCCGAGGAAGAGAATCTCTTGTACTGCAAACTCACACTTGGCTCTATTGAGTTTCAGCCCGTACTTTCTGAATGCGCTCCATCACTTTGTTAAGTCTCTGGTTGTGCTCTTGGAGAGTCGAGCCCCATACAATAATGGCATCTATGTAAACTCTGACTCCCTCTAGGCCTTCAATGATCTGTTCCATCGCTCTGTGGAATATTTCTGGTGCAGATTTTATTCCAAATGGCAGCCTAAGAAAACAGTATCTACCGAAAGGTGTGTTAAAAGTACAGTACTTAGTGCTGCTCTCATCCAGTTTTAACTGCCAGAAACCCTGAGAAGCGTCGAGCTTTGTGAAGTAGTTAGCTCCTGCCATCTCACTAACTATTTCCTCACGTGTGGGGATTTGGTAGTACTCGCGCTTAATGTTCTCATTTAGATCTTTTGGGTCCATGCACATTCTCAACTCACCATTCTTTTTCTTTGTGACGACCATCGAGTTGACCCAGTCTGTGGGCTCCTGCACCCTTTTTGATCACGCCCATGTTGGTCATCCTGTCCAGTTCTCGTTTGAGGGCTTCACGCAGTGGAGCTGGGACCCTACGTGGTGCGTGCACAACTGGTTGGGCGCCTTCTTTTAGCTGGATTTTATATGTAAAGGGCAGTGTGCCAAAACCTTTGAACACATCAGAAAAGTTTTGCACAATAGCGTTAGTGTCACACTTGGAATCTGATTCAATGCAGTACACTCTTTTCACTAACCCTAGCTCTTCACAGCTTTTATCACCCAACAGTGATTCACATTTCTCATTCACAACAGAAAAGTTTACATTGTGCACTTTACCTTTAACAACAACATTCAGTTTACAGGTACCAAAACACTGTATGGGTTGCCCATTGTAATCTTTCAACCCTGATTTCTTTCTGTATATGTGTGGCTTAACCTGCATTTCCTTTACATCAGACATGCTAATGAGGTTAGCTTTTGCACCAGTGTCCAGTCTCATAGTGACGATAGTCCCGTTAACCAGCAGAGGAGTGATCCACTTGTCCTCATTGGTAATGCTGTTGACTTTTTCTCCTTCATTTTCACAGTCAACGATGCCCACAAAGAAAGTGTCACTTAAGTCTGTGTCTTCGACTACATTCACGTTTTTGCCTTTTCTTTCCTTCCTTTCTTTTGGTGAAGCATTGCTTTGCAAAATGATTCTTTCCATGGCAGTTGGAGCATACTTTACCAAACGCTGGGCATTGCTTTGGCTTGTGCTGTAATCCGCAACGCTTGCAGAAGAACGTGGGATCCTCGGTCCCGCTGTGCAGTCCCGGCCCGTGAGTGACGCCTCCCGCTCGTGAGGATGACAACGGGGCGCCGATCCGCTGCTCCTTCACTCGGAGGTGTGGCGCCTGGCATGCCGGCAGAACGTTTTCATGTGCTTCTGGGACAGTTCGCTTGCCTGGCAGGAGTTTAACAGCCATCTCCAGCCGTCAACTCCGTCTCACGAAGCAGTCTCTCTCTTAACTTTTTGTCCTCAACCAACCAAAAACAATTTGATCTCTGATCATTGGAGGTCCTTCAATGTCCCAAAATTGCAGGATTGTGCTTTCAAACGGAGAGCGGGTCAAAAAACTGTCCATAGGGCTCACTCTGTTGCTGCATACGAGATCTAAACATGTATCTTTCATACGTCTCGTTTTTCTTAGGAGTGCAGTGAGGCATCAAACTTAGCGAGCACGACATCCAGCTTATTTGGGTCTTCATCCGTTCCAAAACACGAACGTGTTGTACACTTCAATGGCCTGTGGCCCCGCTAAGTTCAGCAAAAGTGCTACCTTTCTCAGAGTCCGGCTTCGTGTCCAGTCCAATGGCCGTGACATTACAAGTTGAACTGCTGCTTGAATGCCCGCCATTTTTCATCCACGTTTACCTGCCAATTTCAGGTTTTTTCCGGCGCTTCAACGTCCATGACGACGTCTCACGTGGTCGCTCAGTTCATGCAGTTTACTCCTGGTACCATGTTGTGTTCGTGTTCGTTGAGGAGAGAAGAGACTTACAGCTGAACCATCGTAACTTTATTTTAGCGACAGCTCACTCAGACACGTTCACATTGGCTCCCATGTTGGCCGTTTCTTATTCTACTGAGTGCATCATTCCAACAAGCGGTAACAAGGTAGCAGCGACGCCTAGTGGTAAACACTGATCATTACAATGAGGTCACAAAGAAGGGCAAGTCAGTCAGATCAGTCGCAAAGGCACATGCAAAGGGTTAGGGTTAGGGTTTGGGTATTACTCTGTGACTATGCACCCTCCCAAGTCACTGACTGTCCAGACCCAGGTACCACCTCTCCTCCAACTCACCTGGCAACTTCCTCCTCTACTTCAACTCACTTGTCTCCACGTCAGGCGTTCAGTCCTTTGGCTGTACGACCATTTCCAAAAGCAGGGCCAAGGAAAACAACTGGCAGGATCAGGAAGAAGAGGCAGTCTAAAATACTCACTGATACACCAGTGAAGCAAGCATTGATGGAAGATGAACAGAGAAGAAGCAAAAATGTAGGAAAGAGTAGGCCTATCTTAGGCAAGAATAAAGGCAAGCAAAAGAAAAAAGGGGAGACAGCCCACCAAGAAAATGTTGAAAGCCAACGTTGAGGATTCTGAGGCCTCAGATGAGGAAACCTTTTGTGTTGTCTGTATGGAGGCATTTGGAAGGTCGAAGCCAAAGGAAGTATGGGTAAAATGTGCCCTATGCAATCTCTGGGCCCACCAAGCCTGCACTCCAGGGTTACAAACATTCATTTGTCAGCATTGTGACTGTGATTTAAAAAAAAAAAATAAAAATAAAAAATAAATAAATAGATAAATATATATAAATATACATATACAGTATATATAGTATATATATATATAGGCTACACACACACACACACACACACACCACACACACACACACACACACACCCCTCTGAGACAAACAAAGTGGATTTGAAAGTGGAGAGAGAGACATTGTTCTGGCTTGGTTCTTTTATTTCAGGTAAACCTCTTTTTGAAACATATCACATGGTGTGGTCTCTGTTTTTGCTTTTTTTTTTGTTCTAATTGTTACAACTTACCCCAGCATGTGTTACAACCTACCCCGATAGTGGGGTATGTTGTAACAAAGGATCACCATGTATTTGACATCGCCTCATGAGGTCTGTGATATTCTTGCAGAGGTTTGAATTGGTGGCATTTGTAGTAAACAAATGTAGGTACTGTGGAGAGTTGTGAAGGACGAGACTGAGTGTATTCCTCAGGTTCAGCTTTATTCACAATGACATTCTCCAACATTCAAAAGCAGAAAAAGAGGATGAATCTTCTCACATCTGTCCTTTTATACCAGGACATCAAACATACAATCACATGGTGCTTAATCAAACATACAGTCACATGGTACTTAATCCCAGTCACAATGTAACTTCCCCCGATCTTCACACCATCCACCTCCTAGTCTCCGGTGGTCAGGAAATCTCTCAAGGCCATCTCCTTGAAACAAAAGGCCAGATCTCACACCCTCCCGTTACCTCTGGAAGGCTCAGCCCCTTTGTTCACCTGAGACCTGAAGTATACAATAAGCATAGTGATATATCTGTGGAGCATCTGAAATCAACATATGTGCATATATGTGTGCCACATGACCCCCCCCCCCCCCCCCCAAACGTCTAAGATGGAACAAATGTAATACAGTTTGCAAGTCATGGTCACATTATTACACATCAGTCCAAATGTTGCTTGGGCCTCAGTAGCCTTCCATATCTGCTGTAAGCGGGCTTTACCACCCCCGCGGCATCTTCCCGCTGTGGAGCTGCTGTTTGAGGATTAGAACTGTTAGTCAATCTCTGTGGGTGTTCTGGGGAATGCTCTCTAGGGGGTCTGCCGCGCCGAGGAGCCCTCGCCAGCTGCAGCACTTCGTCAGCCAACACAAAAGCGGGTTTGAGCCTGTTTATACAAATCATTTCTTTCCTGCCCCCCAAATCTAGCAAAAAATGCTTGTCCCCTGTTTCCAGCGCTCTGTATGGTCCGTCATAAGGTGGGCGTAAGGGTGGGCGGTGTGCATCATGTCTGACAAAAACAAACTCTGCATTTTTTAAAGCTTTAGGCACAAAAATTCACGGGAAGCTGTGATGAACTGGGCCAGGAAGCGTGCTCGCTCCCGTGTCGCTCTGCAGCGGGGGGGGCACTCTGGCGCAGGATTATCCGGGAGAAACTCCCCGGGCAGCCAGAGTGGCTGCGCAAAAACCAGCTCAGCTGGGGAGGCTTTTAAATCCTCTTTAGGTGCAGAACGCAACCCCAATAAAACCCATGGTAGCCTGTCCACCCAATTTGTATCCGTAAGCGACGCTCTGAGGGCTGCTTTCAATGACCTATAGAAACGTTCGCATAAACCATTAGCCTGCGGGTTGTATGCGGTAGTGCGGTGGATCGTTATCCCCAGGCTGCGGGCCATCGCTGACCAGAGCTCGGAAACAAATTGAGGACCTCTGTCAGACGTAATGTCCAAGGGAACTCCAAAACGCGCTACCCATGCTGTTAGAAACGCGCGCGCCACCTCCTCGGCTGTGATTGATGCCAGTGGGACCACTTCCGGCCAACGTGTGGTGCGGTCCACCATTGTCAAAAGGTGTGTGCACCCCTGTGATGGCGGGAGGGGGCCTACGAGGTTGACATGCACGTGATCGAATCGCTTAGCCGGGATGTGAAAAGGCTCCAAGGGAGCTCTAGTGTGTTTGTGTATTTTGGCTCGCTGACAAGCCACGCAGGCTGTTGCCCACTCCTTGACTTGCTTGGACAGGCACGGCCACACAAATTTCTCTCCTACCATTTTGACCGACGCGCGCATCTCTGGGTGCGCCAGAGAATGAATCGAGGGCTGCACGGTGGCGCAGTGGTTAGCACTGCGGCAGCACAGTTTACCCTTGGCCGGGGGATTGTGGGGATCGTGGGATCGTGGGTTCGATCCCAGCCCCCGACCAACAGTGATCTGTGTGGAGTTTGCATGTTCTCCCCGTGTTGCGTGGGTTTACTCCGGGATTTCTCCGGTTTCCTCCCACATGCCAAAAACATGCATGTTAGGTTAATTGGCTGTTCTAAATTGTCCCTAGATATTTGTTTCCTATAGGCCCTTAGAATAGAGGGTTAGTATTAATGAAAGCGCTTTGAGTGGTCTTTGTGACTAGAAAAGCGCTATATAAGTGCAGGTTAGTTAGTTAGTTAGTCAAAAACGCGGCGGCGCCACGTGGTCGGCACCACCGGGCGCGGTCGCCCCGTGGAGACATCGCAGATTAGGGGGGGCATACCATCTTGTAGGACCCTTTTCTCCAGCCTTAACCCTGTTGGTCCAGACTGGAGCGCGCACACGTCCACGTCAGCAACTTGATCCGCGGCCATGGCTGCATAATCTATCCCTACGCGGACTGGGGCCGCGCGCACTTCCGCGTCGCTAACCTGGTCCGCGGCCATGGCTGCAAAATCTACCTCTGCGCGGGCTGGAGCCGCCATGGCGCACGAGAGGCAGTCCGCCACTACATTAAGTTTACCCGCTACATGCTGGATATCGGTAGTAAACTCCGAGATGGCGGCCAGCTGTCTCTGCTGCCGACCCGACCACGGTTCTGTAATCTTGGGCATCGCAAAAGTCAGCGGCTTGTGATCCACGAACGCGGTGAAACTGCGTCCCTCCAGCCAAAACTGGAAATGGCGAATGGCCAAGTGGAGAGCTAACAACTCCCTGTCGAATGCGTTGTATTTTCGTTCACTATCGCGCAAGGTCCTGCTGAAAAAGGCGAGCGGTTGCCAAGCTCCTGCTACATACTGTTCCACGACCGCTCCTATGGCCACGTCTGACGTGTCAGTAGTGAGCGTTATGCGGGCCATTGGGTCTGGATGTGCCAATAACGCAGCGTTTGCCAGGGCTATTTTGACTTCAGCGAATGAGCGCTCCCGCTCCGGAGACCATTCGATTTTGTTTGTGGGTTTTTGTTTTTTTAGTGCAGCATACAATGGTTGCATGAGCTGCGCTGCGTGAGGGAGGAAACGGTTATAAAAATTCAACATTCCCAAAAACTCCTGTAACGCTTTGACCGTTTGTGGTTTGGGAAAATTTGTTATTGCGCGCACTTTGTCGGGCAGAGGAACCGCTCCTTCTGGAGAGACGCGATGCCCCAAAAAATCAATCTGCGCCACCCCGAACTGACACTTCGCTGGGCTGATTATTAACCCGTGCTCTGCCAACCTCCGGAAAACTGCTGTGAGGTGGTTTTCGTGTTCGACTTCGGACGCGCTGGCTACCAATATGTCGTCCAAATAGACGAACACGAAGGGGAGGTCGCGCAGAACCGTGTCCATCATGTGTTGGAACGTCTGCGCTGCGCCTTTAAGCCCAAACGGCATGCGCAAAAACTCAAAAAGCCCGAAAGGAGTTATTACCGCTGTTTTGGGTATGTCCTCAGCACGCACTGGAACCTGGTGGTAACCGCGTACCAAATCTATTTTAGAAAAAATGTGCGCCCCCGCCAAATGCACCAAAAAATCTTGGATGTGCAGAATCGGATAGCAGTCGTGCGCTGTAGCGTTATTCAACCTGTGGAAATCACCACAAGGTTGCCACGAGCCATCAGCCTTTGGGACCATATGGAGCGGCGAAGCCCAGGGGCTCTTCGACCTCCTGATGATGCCCAGTCTTTCCAGGTTAGCGAACTCCTCGCGCGCTATGGTCAGTTTAGCTGAGTCCAAGCGCCGAGCTTTTGCAAAAACGGGTGGGCCAGTGGTAGTAATAAAATGTTCCACCCCATGTTTAGCCACTGTCACCAAAAACGTTGGGACTGTGAGTGCTGGGAACTGAGTGAGGAGTGTGTGGAACTTACCACCCGCAGCTGTGACGTTGGCTTGTGCAGTTGGCGGGGCCACTCGAGCTGTGCAGGGAATAGAATAAAAGGAGAGTGCATTAACCAGGCATCTGTTAGCAAGATCAACCAATAAACCATGTGTGCACAAAAAATCAGCCCCTAACATGTTGAAATTGACTGCCGCTACAACAAAAGTCCACTCGAATGTACGGCCCTGTAAAGACAGAAGCAGAGTCCTCTCACCGAAGGTCTTAATCGCCGAGCCGTTCGCTGCTGTCACCCGAGGACCACTGGAAGGTGCCAGCCGGTCCGCGTAGGAAGGCGTGATGAAGCTCCACTGGGAGCCTGTGTCCACGAGGAATTGTCTCCCCGAGCGTGCATCCTTCAGGTAGAGCAGCTTGTTCTCTTCTCCGAGGGCCGCGGCTGCTACCGACCCCCGGCCTTGGCGTTTCCCTAGCGCTTGAAGTAGCACGGTGGGATGCACTTGCGTGCCCTCTCTGCGAAACGGCGATGGTAGAAGCAAAGGACGTCGTCCGCTCCGTGTCGCCTGGCCCTTGCTGCTGCCGTTGTCGGTGAGTCTGGTGCTGCAGCCTCTGGCCCCATGCCGTCTCCGGATGTCGCACCTAGCTCTGCTGCTGCGGCCGAAGCTGCGCTCCGTTTGTGGGCGTCGACGAGTCGCTGCGCCTCCTGGCTCAGCTCGTGGTAGTCTCGTCGGGCCAACAGCGGTGAACCGGCCAGGGTCACTCTCACCGCTGACGGTAGGGTCCTGAGGAAAAGGTGGGTGAAGATAAAGCTGTCATCATCGGAGTCTCTCAACCTCAGCATCTTCCCCATCAGGTCTGCGGGTCTGTTGTTCTCAAACTCCATCAACGCCAGGAGCCCCTCCGCTCGCTGTTGCACCGAGGGGGTGAAGTGGCTGATAAGCGCAGCCTTCAATGTGCCGTACTTGTCGCTGTCCGGTGGGTGGTTGACCAGGCTCTCCACCCTCTGGACTGTGTGGTTGTCCAGCTTCGCCACCACATGGTAGAATTTTGTGTCATCTCTTGAAATTCTCCAGAGGTTGAACTGCGCCTCGACCGCGCTAAACCAGGAGCGCGGACTGTTCTGCCAGAAGTCCGGCAGCTGGAACGTGGTGGCATTCGTCAGGCTGGCTTCTGACGAGTCCGGCTCAGGAGAATTACTTCTGCTCATGCTTCGTCGTAAGGTCACCAGTGTGGAGAGTTGTGAAGGACGAGACTGAGTGTATTCCTCAGGTTCAGCTTTATTCACAATGACATTCTCCAACATTCAAAAGCAGAAAAAGAGGATGAATCTTCTCACATCTGTCCTTTTATACCAGGACATCAAACATACAATCACATGGTGCTTAATCAAACATACAGTCACATGGTACTTAATCCCAGTCACAATGTAACTTCCCCTGATCTTCACACCATCCACCTCCTAGTCTCCGGTGGTCAGGAAATCTCTCAAGGCCATCTCCTTGAAACAAAAGGCCAGATCTCACACCCTCCCGTTACCTCTGGAAGGCTCAGCCCCTTTGTTCCCCTGAGACGTGAAGTATACAATAAGCATACAGTGATATATCTGTGGAGCATCTGAAATCAACATGTATTTGCATATATGTGTGCCACAGTACCTTGTATTAAAGTTTGAGAACTCTTAACTCAAAAATTCAGTGAGTTGAAGGTGCTTAAACAAAAAGTGTTACAACCATACCCGGTCTCCCCTATATATCATATGGTATTAATCCATTTAGACCTGAGGGTGATTCTAAAAATGCTATCTAAATCTAAAAGCAATCGCCCATATCAGCCCATGTGTGATCAGATAGGTGGGCTGCAGGTATTTTAAGAGCATGTTTGAAGAATCACAAGCATACAGTATTTATCACTCACACAGGCATAATAAGCAGAGAAATGAGGTTGCAATTTGTCTATGTGATCGTGCAAGTAACAACCATCAGTCACAGTCTGTATCATTTATTCTGATTGTTACTGTTAATGAGCCCAGGGTAAACGACCATGATATACTGTACATGAAGTCAGTGTCAATTCTATAACTTGCTCCTGTTACAATTATTTTAATGATACGTCAATTGATTTGTAGCTTCTTGGACAATGTTGGTCTTCATGGTTGTTGTCTGTATAATCTTGTACTTTTTTCTCAGAAATTCCAACTCTGTTGGTGGAGGTGAGAAAACTTGTCTCCGTCAACACCACCACCACCAGCAAAGATGTTAACAACCGCCCCACCAAACATGCTGATGAACCTGATGCTGAGAGTGACTACCCAGGTGAAACATCACTTTGCACACACCTTGCAGACCTTCACAAGTAAGGATTTGTTATTTGGAAAATTTCTTTTTTTTTTTCCACAATATTTTTTATTGAACCTTTTTTAACAAACATGACACAAACAATCAAACACTAACACTAAAGTAATTTAAAAAAAAATGTACTAAAAACACCAACAACCACTAACAAAAGCAAGTCATCAACAATGCTCCTCTGTTTAGTCTAGGTGATCTGTTACATAAGTATACATATTATACATTCACCAATTTGGAATTTACAAGGTCCACACACATCATTCAGCTTCTTCTTCAGAAGTTATGTTTAATTTCTTTACATAATCAATGAAAGGTCTCCATATATTCTCAAACACATTTTCCTTTGATTTCAGTATATATGTTATTCTTTCTAGTGGAAGGTTTGTTAACATCTGTCTTAACCACTGAGTCACATCTGGTCTATGAGTCTTTTTCCACAGTAGTGCAATACATTTTTTGGCATTAAGCAAACTGAGGTCTATGAATGCTCTTTCACTCTTATTAAAGTTATGCTTTTCTGGATACAGACCCAACAAAAACAGTTTAGGGTTCAATATGAATTGTTTTGAAATTATTTTTTTCAATTGTTACCCTCACCTCTTCCCAAAACATTCTAATTTTTCTACATTCCCATAAACAATGAAATAGGGTTCCTTTACTTTCCATACATTTTGTGCACGTATCTGGTATGTTTTTGTTATATCTATTTAACTCCACCGGTGTAACATACATCCTCATTAACCATTTAAAATGTATCAATTTAAGACGTACATTTATTGATTTGGTTTGAGCTTCTGTACAAGCCAATTCCTATTGTTCCTCTGAAATTTCAGTTTGCAGGTCTTCTTTCCAATAATTCAGTCTTTTCTGTGAGTTTTCACTTGAGGATAGTGTCAATGAGTTATAAAACTCTGAAATAATACCCTTTCTCTTACTATCTTTCGTCAAAATTTTTTCCAAGGATGAATAAGTAGGTCGGGTGAGAGCATTATTTTGATTTGATCGAATAAAATTCCTAAGCTGAAGATATTTAAAAAAATGTGTTCTATTAAGATTAAATTTGATCCTCAGTTCTTCAAAAGACATTATGTTATCTGAACGTGGCAAATATAAGTCTTGAATCTTTTGAATCCCTTTTAAATTCCATACTTTAAATACAGCATCCGCTCTCCCTGGTGTAAAATATTGATTACCCCATATTGGGCTAAATTGTGACAATAAGTGTGGTTCTTTTAAATATTTTTTGGTTTCACACCATATTTTGATCATATGCTTTACAATTGGATTTTTAACTTGTTTCTGTAATTTTTTAGCCGAATCTGAGTATATGAATAAGGGAAGAGGTAAAGGTAAATTGTATGATTCCATTTCAGTCCAGTGAGGGAGATCATTTGATGAAAAATAATGTCATAGACCTCAGTTGTGCTGACCAGTAATACAACATAAAGTTTGGACATTTCAGACTTCCATGATCAAATGGTAAATATAGTAAGGACAGACGTAATCTAGCCTTCCTATTGTTCCATATAAATTCCACTAACTTTTTTTTAATTCTTGAGAATAGATCTGAAGGTGGTGGTAAAGGAATGTATTGAAATAAATAAGTATTTTGGGGAAGATATTACTTTTAAGTATATTACTTCTTCCGATCATCGACATTGGTAGTGACATCCATCTCTGAAGTAACTCATTAATATCTGTCATTAAGACTTCTTAGTTGGTCACTGGCGACTGATTCTAGCTTAGGCACAATTTGAATTCCTAAATATTTAAACTGATTTACACATTGAATTGATTTACCTCAGGAGCTGTGTGATTTCTCTGGGTCTCATTTAGCATTAATATTGAAGATTTAGTTTTATTTATTTTAGATCCTGAATTTCCCCAAAGTTCTTTATTAAATTTAACAAGGTTGGAATTGATTTTTTAAGATTCGACATAAACAACAATTATGTCATCGGCATACAGGGAGATTTTATGTTCTGTTGGTCCCTACTTTAATTCCATATATTTGTGGATGTAAAAGTACTGCCATCGCTAAAGGTTCAATTGCCATAGTAAACAATAAAGGTGAAAGTGGGACAGCCTTGTCGACATCCTCTATTGATTTTTATTGATTTTGAGATATTGCTGTTTGTTAGGATTTCTGCTGTAGCATTATTGTATATTATCTGAACCCATTTTATGAAATTATTTCCAAGTCCAAACCTTTGTAGGACTTCAAAAAGAAAGGGCCATTCGACCCTATCAAAGGCCTTTTCGACATCCAATGATAGGAAAGCTGTATCCGGTGCTTCTTTATTAGAATAAATAATATTAAATAGTCTTCTTACATTATGGAAGCCTTGTCTTCCCATTATAAAGCCATTCTGATCTCGGTTAATAATATTTGGTAATATTTCTTGTAGTCGTCTTGCTAAAATTTTACAGATTATCTTAAGGTTGTGGAAATGTGAAAATGACGAGGCAGAGTTTATCTCACGAGTCAGGTTTATTCACATCTTCCAACATCAGCAAAGCAGAAAGCGAGATCAAACACAGACATTCGTCCTTTAAATATACAGGACCTTCAAAGCTCACAGTCACATTTCATTTAATCACAAGTAACAATGCATCTTTTCTTAAATCCTATCACATCCTCTTCATAGCCTCTGGCAGACCAGGAAACCCCCCAAGGTCATCTCTTGCATACCAAAGACTAAATTTTCACATCCTCCTGTTATCTCACAGGAAGCCCAGTCTTTTGTTCTACTCTGAGACGTGAAGCTTAAAGTCATACATATGTGGCCCACAAGGTCAGCATTTAATAGGCTTATTGGTCTCATGTTTTCACATTTATTAGAGGGTTTACCTGTTTTTGGCAACATTATAATTAAGGCATTATTCATGTATGGTGGTAAATTACTATTTTGAAATGCTTCTAAAACCATTTCCAAAAGTGGTTTTATTAATTTATTCTTAAATTTTTTATAGAGGTCAACTGGAAGACCATCTGGTCCTGCACTTTTTCCTGATTTCATATTATCAATGGCTAGCCCCAACTTCTTCTTGACTAATTTTAGACTCCAGTATCTCCCTGTTTTTCATTTGGAATACACGGTATAGATAATCCATCCAAAAACCCATTTAGTTTTGTTAAGTCAGTTTCATTTTTTGTATCATATAGTTTTTCATAATAATCTCTAAAGGCACTATTAATTTCTAAAGGATCTACAACTGCCTGTCCGTTACTTATAATACTGGTAATTGGTGTTTTAAATTCTAATTGTTTAATCTGCCATGCCAATGAATTTCCCCTGATTTTTCACCTTGTTCATAAAAGTTTGCTTCAATCTTAGAAGACTTGAGGCAGCTCTATTCGCTGATTTTTTGTCAGATTCAGCTCTCAGAATCAGTAATTCGTTCTCTAACTTTGGGTCACTTCCTGCATACACTTTTTCTTGAAGAATTTTTATTTTACGTTCCAATTGGACTCTCTCCTCTCGAGTCTTCTTAGATTTTGAACCTGTATAACTAATAATATGCCCCCTAATAAGAGCTTTGAAAGCCTCCCACTTTATACATGCTGATGTTTGTGTAGTATTGATATCAAAGAACTCATCTATCTGTTTTTCTATGTACTTAACAAATTCCTCATCCTGAAGCCATTTATGCTGAAATTGCCACCTACCTGGAACCTTTGTCAATTTCTTATCTACATATATTAGACAGCAGGGTGCATGATCAGATATCACGATGTTATCATAGAAACAGTTTTGAATCTTGGACCCTTAATTCTGTGGAGATCAAAAAAATAGCCAATACGTGAGAATGTCTTGTAGGTATTAGAATAACAAGAATAGCTTTGACTTGTGGTTTCATTTCTCTCCATAGTCTAGCAATCTCAGTTCTTTCATAAAATGATTAATGGTCATCCTGCATCCATTGTGCATACAGTCCAGTCCTGTTGATCTATCTATACTGGGATTCAATGTACAATTAAAATCCCCTGATATTATATGTTGCCCTGTAAGTGATGATAAAGTAAGGAATAAATTAGCGAAGAAGTTTTGATCATCTATATTGGGACCATATAAGTTCACCAGATTTATATTTTCTAATAACAAAAATCCTTGGATGATTAGATATTTTCCTAATTTGTCTCCAATTACATTTTTCACTTGAAATGGGACTGTTTTATCTATGAGAGTCATAACTCCCCTGGCTCGGGATGAAAATGATGAGGTGAACACATTTCCCTGCCATCTTCTCCTAATTCTTTTTACATCCTCCTCTATTAGATGAGTTTCTTGTAAAAACACAATTTTTGAACCTATGTCTTTTATTTTATTCATAACTTGTTTAAGTTTTTTTTAGATTTTGTAGACCTCTGCAATTCCATGAAGTTAAATTAAGATTAACGCTTTGGTCTATGATCAATAAGGAGTTTGAGATTACCTTGCAATATAAACATGCTCATACAGAGAAGCAAAAACATGGATGGTTGAACATTCATCCCACAAACTACACAAAAACAAATTCCCCCTCCCCACGTTCGTGGTAATCCCCCCCAAATAAAAAAAAAAATTCTGTCTCCCGCTATAGCCAGTGACTGCTCCACACCAGCGAGGATCAGTCAAACCACTTGTAGAAGAGCTTGGAATAACGAAGCGATGTGATTTATAAACCAAAGTTTATTATCAGCTTCGCTCCTCTAACAAGTCTCATCTCAGTGCAGAATAAGAGGTCGAACACATTCAGACTTTCATACTTATACCTACACATCACAAAAGACATTGCACATCAAAGCTGACATCCCGCATTAGCTTAATCCCCCCTCCTTTGTCTTCCTACTCCTCCACCTGACCCTGGGTGGTCAGGGCGATCGATCTCCTCCATTGTCCTCTGTCTCTTCCACCTGGCCCTGGGAAGTCAGGGCGATCGATCTGGTCTCCACCACTGCGCCTTGGATGCTCTTTGATCTTCGCTGGTGGTTGAGACCTCTTGTCCTGTTCTGAGGCGTGAGGTTGTTGTACATATGTAATCACTAAACATTCTAACATGCTTATACATATGTAGGTTATGGGATATATGATTAATATAAACCACAGCCCCCCCAAACGACTAAGAAAAGGACAATAAAAGAAAGTCCACAGTTTAAGATAATTTCTATGACATACTAACTGTTAAACCTCTTAACAAGGAAAAAAAAAAACAACTTTCCAGCAGCTATGCTCCTGTAGAGAATTCAGTGGTAATCATAACAGCGAAGTAATATCACAAATCAGTCTTAAAACTGTCACAGCACAATCTGATAAAATAGTTAACAACTTTAGGTTAATTTGCATCAGTCCCTGTGCCGTCTGGGTTTTAGTCTTCTCCCGAATCTGCTGTGGGTCCGCTTGGGCGTCCTGGCGGGACCTTCCTGTAAGGAATCTGCAGCTTGGGGAGGAGAGTGGTTATTTGTTCCCTGCAGGGGGGCTGAGTCTTTTTTCTTGGGGGGTCTACCCCGCCGAGGTGCTCTCGCCAACCGTGCAGGTTCGTCTCTCAACAAGAAGGCAGGTTTAAGTCTGTCAATGCTGACTGTTTCTTTTCTGTCCCCTAAATCAAGCACAAAATGCTTATCACCAGGTTCCAGCACTCTGAATGGTCCATCGTATGGTGGACGGAGGGTTGATTTTAAAGCTTCATGCCTAACAAAAATGAATTCGGCGTTTTTTAAAGCTTGGGGGACAAAAACCCATGGAAAAGAGTGATGTGCCGGTCCGGGGAGAGTGTCCGGTCCGTTGCTGCCTAAAAGCCTCATGGCTGGAAGATGCCCAGGCTCTGGGTTCTCTGGTAAAAATTCACCTGGGAGTCTGAGAGGTTGTGCAAAAACTAATTCTGCTGGGGAGGTGTCTAGATCCTCTTTAGGCGCAGCACGCAACCCCAATAAAACCCAGGGAAGTTTATTTACCCAATTTGTATCCGTTAGTGAGGCTCTGAGGGCGGCCTTTAAAGATCTGTGAAAGCGCTCGCATAACCCATTAGCCTGAGGGTGATAAGCGGTGGTGCGGTGAATTGTCGCCCCTAAGCTGCTGGCCATGGCTGACCAAAGCTCTGAGACAAATTGAGGCCCCCTATCAGACGTGATGTCCGATGGGACGCCGAAACGTGCCACCCAGTTTGTCAAAAAAACGCGAGCGACTTCCGCCGCTGTGGTTGACGCCAGAGGGACCGCCTCAGGCCAGCGTGTAGTGCGGTCTATCGTTGTTGACAGGTGTGTGAAACCCTGAGACGAAGGTAGTGGTCCCACGAGGTCGACATGAACGTGGTCGAACCTTCTAGCTGGGATTCGAAAAGGCTCTAGAGGGGCTTTTGTGTGTTTGTGTATTTTGGCGCGTTGACAAGACATGCAAGTTTTTGCCCATTCCTTTACATTTTTGCGCAGGCCAGGCCACACAAACTTTTCGACGACCATTTTAATCGAGGCGCGCACACCTGGGTGCGCGAGGGAGTGAATTGAGTCGAAAATACGGCGGCGCCATGCAGCTGGGACTACCGGGCGAGGTCGGCCGGTTGAAACGTCGCAGATTAGGGGGGGTACACCGTCGCGTAAAACCCTTTCCTCCAGCCTTAGCCCTGTTGGTCCAGACAGGAGTGCGCGCACGTCCCGCATCACTGCTTTGTCCTCTGCATGGCTGCGTAATCTATCCCTACGTGAATTGGGGCCGCGTACATGTCCGCGTTGGCGAAGAGTTCTGCGGCTGAGGTAGTATAATCTGTCTCCTCGTGCTCTGGTGATGTCACAGTGCGAGAGAGGCAGTCTGCTACCACGTTAAGTTTGCCCTGCCACATGTCGAATGTCTGTGGTGAACTCTGAAAATTGCAGCTAGCTGTCTTTGTTGCCTGCCTGACCATGGTTCTGAAATTTTAGCCATCGCAAAGTGAGCGGTTTGTGGTCTACAAAAGCCGTGAAACGCCGCCCTTCTAACCAGAACTGGAAGTGGCGATGGATAAATGAAGCGCTAGCAGCTCCCTGTCAAAAGTGCTGTATTTACGCTCGTCTGGTTTAACGAATTTGCTGAAAAATGCAAAGGTTGCCAGGTTCCGCCAACGTGTTGTTCCACAACTGCCCCTATGGCCAGGTTGACGCATCTGTGGTTAGCGCGATGCGGGCAAAAAATCAGCACCCAACAAGTTAAAACTCACCGCCGCTACAATAAATGTCCATCTATAGTCTGCGGCCGTGAATGCAAAGAGGCAGGGCTCCTTCACCATAAGTGTCGATGATGGAGCCGTTGGCTGCCATCGCCCCCATTTCCCCGGGGGACCGATCTGCGTGGGAAGGGGTGATAAAGCTCAGTTGAGCTCCGGTGTCGATCAGGAACTGTCTCCGGTGTGTCCCGTCAGATCACATAAAAGAAGTTTATTTTTTTCGCCGAGAACCGCAGCCGTTAACGGTTCTCGGTTTTGGCGTTTTTCCCGAACTTTTGAACTTGCAGGGGGGAAACACATTTGTACGCCCCCTCGGCGAAACGGTGGTGGTATAGCAGATGTCGTTCGCCTGCTGCGTCTTGGTCGTGTTGCCGCCATGGTGGGCGGGCTCTGCTCTGTTGTCTGTGGTTCTCCGCTGCTCCAGGCATCTGCAGATGCTGCTGTGGCCACCTGTTCCCCGCAAGGCGTTGATGAGTCGCTGCGCTTCTCGGGCCAGCGCGCGGAAGTCTCCTGGGTGCTGCACCGCATGTTGATCAGCGTCCCTCTCATGTGGCGGCAGCAGAGTGCTGAAGAAGATGTGTTGGAAGAGGAAGTTGTCGTTTGTCCTCCTCCTTGAGCTGCAGCATGTCCTCCATGAGGGCCTTGGGTCTGCATCCTCTGTGGCCGTAGATCGCCAGGATCTTCTCTGCTTTCTCCTCGGCTGAGGGGACGAAGTTCTCGATGATGGTCGCATTCAGCTCTCTGTATTTGTCATGGGCAGGCGGCTGTCGGATTATGCTCCGCGCGCATCTTGACGTGGCAGCGTCGAGTTTGGCGACGATGTGATAAAATTTCGTCTCGTCCGCCGTTATGCCCGCCAGTGCAAACTGAGCCTCAGCTTGCTGGAACCACGAGCTCGGGTCTTCTTGCCAGAATTCTGGCAGCTTGACGGTGACGGCGTTGTGTGGGCCGTCCTTGATGTGTCCGCTGGGTGAGAACGCCTTTCTTCTGCTCTCACGGCGGGGCTGGGGATGGTGTTCGGTTGAGCCCTCTCTTCTGCCGTGGGGGAACGTCTTCCATCCGTTCCCCTGTCTGCATGGGCGCCGGCGCTTGCCTGGGTCGCCTCCGATGAGTCAATCGCAGGGAATGTCTCTGTTCCATCCTCACGTCTGGTCACCAGTGTAGAAGAGCTTGGAATAACGAGGCGATGTGATTTATAAACCAAAGTTTATTATCAGCTTCGCTCCTCTAACAAGTCTCATCTCAGTGCAGAAGCAGAATAAGAGGTCGAACACATTCAGACCTTCATGCTTATACCTACACATCACAAAAGACATTGCACATCAAAGCTGACATCCCGCATTAGCTTAATCCCCCCTCCTTTGTCTTCCTACTCCTCCACCTGACCCTGGGTGGTCAGGGCGATCGATCTCCTCCATTGTCCTCTGTCTCTTCCACCTGGCCCCTGGGAAGTCAGGGCGATCGATCTGGTCTCCACCGCTGCACCTCGGATGCTCTTTGATCTTCGCTGGCAGTTGAGACCTCTTGTCCTGTTCTGAGGCGTGAGGTCGTTGTACATATGTAATCACTAAACATGCTAACATGCTTATACATATGTAGGTTATGGGATATATGATTAATATAAACCACACCACTCACTCTTTTCTCCTCTCAATCACCCTGACTCTACTACTTTTTAATGACATGACATTAACTCTCTCTGTAGTTTTTCCAACGTAACTCCAAAATTTTAAGCAACTTTGTACTTCATAGCTTTTTTTTTTTTAATATAATACAATCTATATTTTGTAGACATGCTATATGTTTCAGATCAGTCAGATGCCTGTGCAATGCTTAAATATTCTACCTTTATATTTTGTTCATGCTTCATGCTTAGCTCCCACCAGTCTCCTCTTGGATCTGCTTGCTAAGCTCCTGCGCCTCCTGAGGGGTCTTGAAGATATGGGTTCTCCCTTTATATGTGACCAGCAGTCTTGCCGGATGAATCACTCCATGATGAATCCCGAGGTTGCGCAGCTCTTTACGGGCGGGGTCAAACTGTTTCCTTAATTATTGAATTCCTGTTGCCAAATCTGGGTAGAACCGCACCTGTTGATCCTGGTATTTAATTTCTCCTTTAGCTCGCGCCGCGTTGGTGACCGTCATCTTGTCTCTGTAGCTGAGGAACTTCATAATCAGCGTCCTAGGTGGTGTCTTATTATCTCTCGGTGGACCGATTTGGTGAGCGCTCTCTAAGATGACCGATGACTGCAGATCCGCGTTGTTCAGCGCTTCTGGAATCCACTTTTCCAAAAAGGAACATGTATCCCGTCCCTCCGCTCCCTCCGGAAGGCCCACCAGCCTTAAATTATTCCGTCGCGACCGGGATTCTAAGTCCAGGACATTATCTTCCAGACGTTTATTTTTTAATCCAATGTTATGCACCATTTAATTGTAGGCTGGTGACGTCATCTTCAGCGCTGGAGATTCGGAGCTCCGCCTGCGATACTCGTTCCATACAGTCGCTTATTTCTTTTCTCATTCCTTCTATCGCTGCTATAATCCCATCAAATTTAGACGAAAAGTCTGCTCTCATGGAGCTGATGGCAGCAAGCACCGCACTCGTGCCCTCCTCAGCAGTCACCACTCCGCCGCTAGCTCTCTCCTCCATCATTGTCTTTGGAGATTTTTCTGCTTCGTCACGAGCGTGGAAGTCTGTTAGCTTGGATTGTTTCGACGAATCACTTTTTCCTCCGCCTAATTTCCCAGCCTTGGTCTTTACCATATCCGCACCTAAACGCAGGGATAGGTTTTTGTTCCAATTGAGAGAGTTTTAGCCTACTTTTTATTTTTAGGAGCAGAGCAGAGTGAAACACGTCTTCCTACGTGGCCGCCATAACCGGAAGTCCATTTGGAAAATTTCTAACATTAAAACTTACAGCATTATTGGCATCTTATTGCTTGTGGCATTTTTTTTCTTTCTGTCTATGCATTCTAATGCTTGGAGTGACTTTCCTTGTTTCATCCTTGCTCATGCTCTTATTTTTACATTACTTTTGTTTACATAAGGTGAAAATCGGGAACGACGACGTCACTATCTTATCACATTGTTGGGAGACTGCAAAAAGTTGTACTGCTACTGATGGGGCTCTTTGATGTTGAAGTCCTCCTCAAGTCCAACCTGAAAGGAGGGGTCAGCAAGTTGGATCCCAGTGCTGAGCATCGGCAGGCTCTCGACCCGAGGAAACTTCAAGCTTTGCAAGGTAAGTAGTTCTCAGAGTTGGTTGCCTTCCAGTTTTGATTGCATCTCTGCCAGGAGGGGGGATTTTCCCTTTGGTTATACAGCAAACCAGAGCAGGGGGTGTGGGGCAGGAGGAAGGAGTGGGGGCGGGGGGACAGCAAGCAGGAGGATTGAGGTGGGTAATCACTGTTGTTCTGTTCCACAGATGCTGTTGTAAAACAGTTTCCGAGGGCCAAGGAAGCTGATGTGAGAAAGTCCATCAACAGTCAAATCTACGAACTACACCAGGTGAAGCGCAGGTTGCAAGTTTAATTTATATTTTGTACTGGTATGTTGTACTGACATGTGGGAGGACACCAGAGAAATCCCGGAGTAAACCTATGCGGACACGGGGAGAACATGCAAACTCCACACAGATCACTGTCAGTCAGGGGCTGGGATCGAACCCAGGATCCCCCGGCCAAGGGTGAGTTGCTGTGCTGCCGCATTGCTAACCACTGCGCCACCGTGCTGCCTCCCACATGCCAAAAACATGCAGGTTAGGTTAATTGGCATCAAACTGGGGATTCTAAATTGTCCTTAGGTATGACTGTGAGAGTGAATAGTTGTCTGTCTCTCTGTGTTGGCCCTGTGATGGACTGGCGATCTGTCCAGGGTGTACCCTGCCTTTCGTCCAAAGATGCTGGGATAGGCTCCAGCCCCCTCGCGACTCGAAAAGGACTAAGCGGAAGAAGATGGATGGATGGATGTTGCACTGTTGCAGGATGTTAAGTTGAGTTTAAAGTTTGTTTAAAGTTTTCACTATTAAGATTTTGCACTGTTAAGAATTTGCACTGTTTAATGTTGCACTTTTAAAAATGTACCTTGTGGCACTTATGTCTGGTTCATATCTCCCACAAATGTATGGCTTATGTGGATTGAGGCTTCACGTCTGGAGGAACAGGAGATTGGATCGACGGGGGCCGACAGGTGATGGCGAGGAGGTGTGAAGTCGGGCCCTTGTCTCAGAGGAGGCCCTGGGGGGTTTCCCGGGACACCGGAGAATAAGAGACAATGGTGAATCTTCAGAGACTTGCATTGTGATTGAATGTTTGCAGAAGCACCATGTGACTTGAGTTCTTAATCCCCCGGAGGTATAAGAGTGTGATGTAATATTATTCTGCCTCTTCTTGCTTTTGAGAATGTTGGATGAATGTGTTCTGCAATAAAGCCGAACCTGAGAAATACACTCATGTCTCGTCATTGAACACATCTTCCACAACCTCTCTACCTCTACATCCTCAGGATTTGTTTTTGTTCTGATTAAAAGAGAATAAAGGTGACTTCTGATAGATACCCATTAGTCTGTGTTAATTATCATATTAAGGTTTGCTCATATATATACACTACCGTTCAAAAGTTTGGGGTCACCCAGACAAGTATTTTGTGTTTTCCATGAAAAGTCACACTTATTTACCACCATGAGTTGTAAAATGAATAGAAAATATAGTCAAGACATTGACAAGGTTAGAAATAATGATTTGTTTTTGAAATAATAATTTTTTCCTGATACTCAACCTGCTCAAAGGAAGGTCAGTTTTATAGCTTCTCTAACCAGCTAAGCTGTTTTCAGCTGTGCTAACATGATTGCACAAGGGTTTTCTAATCATCCATTAGCCTTCTGACGCAATGAGCAAACACATTGTACCATTAGAACACTGGAGTGATAGTTGCTGGAAATGGGCCTTTATACACCTATGTAGATATTGCACCAAAAACCAGACATTTGCAGCTAGAATAGTCATTTACCACATTAGCAATGTATATTAGATATTAGAGTGTATTTCTGATTAGTTTAAAGTTATCTTCATTGAAAAAAACAGTGCTTTTCTTTCAGAAATAAGGAAATTTCTAAGTGACCCCAAACTTTTGAACGGTAGTGTATATATATATGGCTGCACGGTGGCGCAGTGGTTAGCACAGTGGCAGCACAGTTTTATCCTCGGCCGGGGGATCGTGGGGATCGTGGGTTCGATCCCTGCCCCCGGCCAACAGTGATCTGAGTGGAGTTTGCATGTTCTCCCCGTGTTTGCGTGGGTTTACTCCGGGATTTCTCCGGTTTCCTCCCACATGCCAAAAACATGCAGGTTAGGGAGTTAAGGGGCGCTTGCGCACGCAGCGACCGGCAGCTGGTGGTTTGTCACCAGACTGCAAAACAAATCTACCTACGGGTACAAAATAAGTAATAAAAAAAAAAATTTATATATATATATATATATATATATATATATATATATAATTTCACATATATTTAAAATATATTCTACCATATATTAAACATATATATGTACATATTTTTCCATATATTGTTACATACATTTACAATACATTCTACCATATATTGCTCATATATCTTTACATATATTTCATTTATGTTTCCATATAATTTTCCATATATGTAAAATACATTTACCATATATTGAACATATATGTGACACTTTATCTTTACATATATTACCAATACATTTTCCCATATAAATCGCAATACATGATGGTGGATATTTATATATATAAAATTACATATATTTTGGGATATATAAACACATATATTATTCATTCATGTTTAATATATTGCAATATATGTAAAGCGGCAATCATTTGTATATTTTGCAATATATTGCAATATATTACATGAATATACTGTATAATATATTGTGTAATATATGTATCATCAATATATATAATTCCATGTATTTAAAACATATAATATATTGGGAAATGTATTGGGGAAAATAATATATTACAATATATTACAATATATTTCAAGTAATATATTGGTAAATATATTTTCCTTTCGTAAGGGCAGGCACACGCACCTGCCTTTATAGTAAATCACGCATGAGCATCTGCCACTTAAAGGCACGGAGACCCTGCAGCAATTTCACCCTACTGCATCTACCCCCTCCTCTTAAATCGTCGTCCCGACAATAACAAAACAAGAAACACTAACTCCATGGCCTAAAAAGAGCAGAAACTGCACACCTAGCTGCAATGCTCCGTACTGTGGGTGTTTATATATTTACATATTTATTCCATCTAGCTACAATGCTCTGCACTGTGTGTTCATATATTCATATATTTATTCCATCCAGCTACAATGCTCTGCACTGTGTGTCTGTGTGTGTGTGTGTGTGTATATATATATTTTATAGTAATATGTACATATGTATATTAGCTGCTCTTGCTTGCTTGTTTTTTTTCTTGCCTTCTGATTGTTGCTCTGAGTGTTGCTATCCCTGTGCTGTTGCAATCCTGGAATTTCCCCGTTGTGGGACTAATAAAGGCTTATCTTATCTTATCTTATTTGACACAGGATCAGAAGAGGTTGCATTTCCCCAAGCTAGACCACCCACTGCCCTTGGAAGGTGATGGATGTTGGAATGCTGGCCAGTAGTTGGATCTATTTGTTTGTTGTATGATTTTGGCACAATCGGGGGTGTAGACGATATAGCAGTGGAGGCCTCTGACTGACCTGTTGACACACTCAGAGTTGGAGGATTTGATTCTGTGTAAGGCAGGCTGGTTATTTCCTCCCTGGTACCAATCCTCAGCGGGACAGCCTGAGAGGTTTCATGCCTGAGGACCAGTAAATCAACATCACAAGCCAGCTCACTCTCCAATGGTGAAGCAACGGTGGGAGGCGGTTCATCCACGGTAGGGCACTCTGATGAACATGGACCTATTACCGCCTTCAGCTGAGTATGATGAACATTCCTCTTTTTAGTTCAGTCATGAACTGGTGCAATAGTGTACACAGAACCACCATCCCGGGATGCTTGCAGAACTCTATATACCACAGAGCTCCACACATCTTGAATCTTATGCCACCCTCTTGCACTGAAATCACCCAGCCACACCAACTGGCCCTCTCCCAGTGATGGACTTCTCACCTGCTAGTTGTGACTCATCTTCCTACGTTCTGCAGCAGCCTTCAGGCGTTCCTGGGCCCCCTCAAAGGCAATCTGCAGTTGGGTCTGATGCTCTTGAACCCATTCATGGACCTCTCCTCAAAAAGGGTCCTGCACTTGGCCCAACAGGAAGTCAATGGGCAGTCTCGGTTCTTGGCCAACCATCAAAAAGAATGGAGACTCGCCAGTGGCTTGATGTGGGGTAGTATTATAACAATACAGCAGCTGAGGCAGACAGGCATTCCAGTCTCTCTTCCGGGACATAGGCAGTGTGCGCAGCAAGTTGTGAATGGTTCTGTTAAAGCACTCACACTGCCCATTGCACTCAGGGCGGTATGGAGTAGTGCGAGACTTTTTGATGTTATACAGACTGCAAAGCTGCTGAATAAGAGAGCTTTCAAAGTTGCGGCCCTGATCAGAGTGAATGCAGGCGGGAACACCAAACCTCAAACACCACTCCATCACCAGAACTTGGGCCACTGTAGAGGCACACTGATCTCAGGTGGCAATTGCCCAGATATACTTGCTAAAAACATTTGTCATAACCAAGACATCTCACTTCCGCCTCCAAAGAGAGCAGATGCTTCTTTTCTCTCTCTGCTCTAGCTCCCCACCTCCCCAACTAACTGGATCCCAGCTTGCTGTTGTCTGTCTGCGTCTGACTGCTGATTATCGAAAGAAAGAAATTATGGAATTAATAAGCTGGGCTTTGAACGCAATTGACACTATCTTTTCAACGAGGAAAAGTGCTCCGGGGGAAGCTGTTTGCCCCGCAGGGACGGCTCCAGCGGGCTATTTACGGGAGACAAGTAATTGGAAAATCTTGTGCCTGACTAATCTCTCTATCGAAAATATTGAAGATTTGTATGTCTTCGTAATAATGGTGATTGGGATCATTCTGATTGGATCTGGGATTGTCCTGGTGTACTGCAAATTGCTGAAGATGGATACAACCTATCAAAATGCTGGCCAGGCGAGGTGCATCCATCAAATTGAAAAAATGGAGAAGACCCTGATAGCGACAAATGGAGAACTGTCTCGGAAGGTGGATTACATCATGATTACGCTTAGGTCTATCCACGATGGACTCAACGCCCAGCAATGAAGGATTAAGTACTGAATCTGCAGAAGAATATAAAGTTCTTTCTCTGTGATCAGTTCTATTTGGCTCAATTTCCCTTACAAAAATCCTCCTGATCATCTGCAGTCTCTGTTTTTCAAAACACTGAGCACATGGCCTTCGGACAGCAGCTGCATGGACAATTGCCAAGGACAATTGCCAGTAGCCAGACAAAACATCTCCTGCCAAAGTGTCCTTGTCGTTCTTACTGATACAACACTTGCTTCAACATTACATTCATATTGATCCACAAACTGACAACAAGATGATTCACTCACTGCTCTCTTTGTGTCCTGTGAACTCTTTTGGTCTGCTGAGTGTGCATTGAGGGCTTTTTTTTTCTTTGTAATCATAATATTGATCATACATGACCACTATTCTGAAATCAATGATTTTTTTGCTCCTTCCCATTGTATTATTTCTTATGCTACCTGTACCCTCCTGTTGGCAGGCACGTTTCAGATGCATGCCGTGTCACCGGAAATGCAGGTTCATTTTCTGTGTCAAGTCAAATCCCTCGTATGTTATCAGTGAGCTGTTCTCAGAGTCCTGTTATCAGTATCTGTTAATGTACTTGGCAATAAATCTTTTTCTGATTCTGATTCTGATTTTCCATGCCATTATGGGCAAGTTCCAGTAATGTATGGTCGAGGGCCAGGATCTCATTTGGCCACGAAGCCAACAGATGGCCCATAAATGTGCGAATAGCAGGCTGAGTGTCTTTTGCAAGTTGGCATCTTTCACAGGCCTGACACCATTTAGCTACCTCAGAGGACATACCTGGCCAGTTACACCTCTGGCGCAGCAAGTCTAAAGTCCTGTCCACTCCTTGATAGTCATGGTCCTGATGAGTCTGGACCAGCATCTGTTCCTTCACTGCAGCAGGCAGAACAAGCTGCAAAACTGCCTCTCCACCATCTGGGCGAAACACTCTGCGATAAAGGATTCCATCCTTCTCAAACAGCCAATTCCATTGACGAAGTAAGACCAAGGCAGCTGGAGATATCTGTGTTCGCTTTTCAGAGGTGGGATGCTGCTGCCTTCTCCAGAACACTAGAACCTTCTGAATGAGTGGATCAGCTTGTTGAAGCTCCTGGATATCAGAAGGCCTGTGACAGGGCAAGACAGATACAGCAGATTGAATACTTTCCACCTTATTGGGCTGCAGGGCTTGCTGTAAAGGCTTAGGAACAGAAGTACCAGGAATGAAAAGGCCAATATCCTCTGACCCAGATGGATGCAGTCAGGACAGAGCATCTGCATTCCTATTTGTTCTACCAGAACGATACTGGATTTCAAAATCAAAAGAGGCGAGCTGGGCTGCCCACCGTTGCTCTGTAGCACCAAGCTTTGCAGAAGACAAGTGACTGAGTGGATTATTGTCCGTATAAACCACACACTTATGACCCAACAAATACTCTCCGAATTTCTCAGTCATGGCCCACTTAAGGGCCAAGAACTCTAATTTCATCGAGCTGTAGGTGGTCATGTTACACTATGAGGGTCTCAAACCTCGGCTAGCGTAGGCTATTGGTCTCACGTTTTCTTGTTGCTCCTGGAATAACACTGCACCCAGCCCTGCATAACTTGCATCCATCTCCAAGATGAAAGGCAAGGAGAAGTTTGCATAAGCAAGAACAGGGGCTGTAGTTTGCTTGGTCTTGAGTGCCTCAAAACTTTGTTGGCATTGCTCAGTCCAGTTCATAGCCACAGCATTCTCCCTCTTCTTACGGTGTGTGTCTCCAAACTCAGCAACCAGTCTGTGCAGGGGAGCAACCAACTTTGCAAACCTCTCAACAAAGCGATGTAATAACTGGCAAACCCAAGAAAAGCACGCAACTCTGTAACAGTCCGGGAAGGCTTCCAATTCGACACCACCTCAATTTTTCAGGGATAAGTAGAAACATCTGCGCTACAAATTACATCATCCAAGTAATGCACTTCCTGCTGGAAAAAGGCACATTTGGTGAGCTTTGTCTTTAACCCCTCTTGCTGCAGTCACCTCAGTATCACCTCCAGCTGCTCTAGGTGTTTTACTGTGGATGTGAAAATAACAATGTCATCCAAGTATAACAGCAGAGACTGGCATTGTTGATCCCCAAATATCCGCTGTGTCAGGCGCTGGAGTGTGCTGGGGGCATTGCAGAGTCTAAAGGGCATCCGATTCCGCTCAAATAGCCCAAATGGGATGCAAAAGACTGTCTTGGGTCTGTCCTTTTCGGTAACTGGAATGTGATTATAGCCACTGGTCAGATCCATTGTAGAAAACCAGCATGTACCAGTGAGGGCATCGAAGGACTCCTCGATACATGGCAGAGGGAAGGCATCCTTACAAGTCTTGCTGTTAAGTTGTCGATAATTGACTCACATCCACAGGCTACCATCCTTCTTTCTCACAAGGACAATGGGTGAAACATAGGTGCTACAACTCTCCCTGATTACCTGTGCCTCCAATTGATTGATATGCTCTTTTACAACCTCATACTCAGATGGAGGTATACATCGGTAATGCTGTTTGACAGGCACCTCATCCAAAAGAGGAATATCATGAGACACCAGGTTCGTGCACCCCAGGTCTCCCTCATGAGATGAAAAGGCAGTTGCGTATTCATGAAGGAGAGCCCACACCTGCCCTTGTTCTTGTACTGACAGCTGAGACAAGTCTAGCTCCTCTGTCTGATCCTGCACTGATGCAACGGTCTGAGATGTTACTGTGGCTACACAAGCTGGCACCTCAGCAACACCTCAGAATCAGAATCAGAATCAGAATCAGAATCAGCTTTATTGCCAAGTATATTTACAAGTAAACACACAAGGAATTTGACTTGACATTGGGCGCGCACGTTAGCCGCATCCAATGACACGGCAGCCATAAAGGCGCCTGTCTGCAGTGGGGGTAAAGGGGGGAAGGGGGGGGGGGAAACACAATAGGCAGAGAGAAAAAACATAGTTATCAGAATCACGCTTGTATAAGCTCATATAAGCTCTTGAGCCAAATTTTGATTACACAGAAAAAAAACCTCTATGCACATTAGCAGACAATAGATACAATCACACAGCAGAGGGAGGGAGAGCAGTGTGTGTATATTTGCATGTCATTGTGTAGTGTGAGTGTAACAGTTGTTAGTGAGCAGCAGAGGGCGCCTCCTGGCAGTGGATAGATGTTATAATCATGTGACTTATAAACAAGTCCAGAGATCAGAGTCTGTCTCTCTTTTCCTCTTCCTTGCAGAAGGCACATGGGCATTGTCCTTGAGAGACCAATCCGCTGACGACAACAACTGATTGTTGATGTATGGGTAGACATAAGCCACTTCTCCGGCGTTATCTTCATCGAGGAGGAATGTAAACAAGGGCACCAAAACACAAGGTCAAATCTGCACAGTGCACTCAGAGAATAAAAAATTTCTCTCTCTTCGATTCTGTGCTTCAATTTCATACAGGCTTGAATCATACTTTAGATCATTCTCTGGAGAGCACTCAGCGATCCACAGGTGTTATCCACCTACCGAAACATAGGTAAAACATGTCCAGAGAGTTCGTTCTCTCTTCAATGCATGCCAGATAGTAAATTCCATGTTAATCCTGCCGCTGACAGTCAGTGCTCCCCCCAGCTGGACGAATTGTTGAATTTGTTAAGGGAGCTACGCCGGGAAGGCTCACTAAATGAACACTATTCAGTGTACCGACAGTGGTACGGAGGTATAGTAACACATCTGTGACACCTACACTAACAATGTGAACAAAGGCCATGCCCCTTTCCACATGAACCAATGCAGGTGAAGCAAGTAGGTCAGCTGGCAAACCAGTGTCCAGAGGCTCAAAAAGCAAAGTAGTCTCAGCATATTGTTCAGAGCATGTGACTGGTACAATTTTCATTACCCCACCTGGAATACGAACAGCTTTGTTACCCCAGACCTTCACCATGCAACGAGCGTTATTGGAAGACTGCATGCTTAAGGCTGCGTGTCCACCAAATGCATTTTTTGTCGCCCAACCGCCCTGAGCATTTTTTTTTTCAGCATTTGTACGCTGCGCTCTGAGGGGAAAAAAGTCTGTGCCCTGTATCCCTGCAACAGCTTGTCACTCTAAGCTTAGCACTTCCACTTTCCTGTGGTCAGACTTTCTACTGATGTTTTAATAGCAGTCTCTAAATAACAATGGACAGAAAACGTGTTTCAGCAGCTCTGGATGTGAAATATGATGACACGGAAGGCAGGAGTCTGAGTACACACGAGTACCGACATCCTATGTCCTGCCCACGCAGCAGTTCTGATTGGCTGCTTCGGTCTGACATTGACGAACTCAGCTGCAGTCTCTGAAAAGTTGAACTTTTTTCAGCTCTGAGCGCCCTGAGTACCGTGACAAAAAACGGCCACCGTCGAGAGCGTTTCAGCGCTGTAAACGCTGGACTACTTAGAGACTGAATGGAAAATAGCTGCCCAGAGCTGAAAAAACACATTTGGTGAACACGCAGCCTATCTGATGACATGTCTGTAGAGCCCTCACGACAAACTCGGGGGCATCTGATACAGCAGGTAACTCAAAGAAAGCCAAGCCATGCTGGCCAAAAAGATCTTTGTAACACCGCTGAATGATATTCATCCCCAACACACCAGGGGCCTGAAAAGACACGTCACCAAGAGGATCCTTTACAACCAACACACCACATCGGGTCAGTACCTTACTACAGAGCACAACGTCAAGCTCAAGATAGCCAATATAGGGAAGTGCTAACCCACTGGCAGCTCTGAGCTGCAACCAGTGACAAGACTGAAGTTGCTCCAAGCCCTGAGACTCAAAATGTTGTCGAAAGAAGCTCTCTGTAATGGTGGACACCACTGACCCGGTATCCACTAGACAAGGGACAGTAATGCCACCCATATTTACATCTAGGCATGGGCATGAAAACACCAATTTAGAAGCAGCTTCAACATTATTCAAACCAACCTCTGAGCCAGTAGGTACCCCACCCGAACTGTGGCTCTGCAATCTGGTGGGCATTAGTTTCCCGACGGCTGAGATGCAGGAGTCTGTCCAGGCCACAGGATTACAGATGAAGGAGACTGACCACACACACCATCATAATTGCTTGCATAGTGGCCAGGTTGTTGGGAATGTCTGCATACAATTGGGCCACCACGACACGGGCGAGTAAACTGATTAGAATTCTGCAATAAAGTCGTACTTTGTGTTAATTTACTAAACTGCTCTTGTTGAGCTTTCAACATTTCCCTCATCTCACTCATCTCAGTCGTCCAGGGCAAACCAACTGACCCCTGTGAGATAGTCTGCACACTACACAGAGTACCAAATGCTGAGGGAACTGAGTTACTACGGCCTCTAACCCCACCTAGCAGACCTTCTCGCTCCCATCTTGTAGCTTCACTCCTACCATCAGTAGAGAAGCAGTAGGCTATCTACGCACAAACTGTTTAAGCTCATGATGAAGAGCACAGTCAAAAACATGTTCAACAAACTGATCTCTCAGCAACACTTCAGAATTTGGAATTTCATTGGGCGCACACTGTTTTACAGAAGCCATAAGACTCATCAAGGCAAGGGAGAATTCTTGCAAGGTCTCCCCCTCCTGTTGCCTCCTGGAAAAGAAGGCCTGTTGCAAAGAAACATGACTCACAACACCCATAAAGCTCCTGTAATACTGCAGTTATTTGATCTGGGTCCCCATGAACCACACTAGGCTGGTACTTTATTTCTTCACGGGCTTCACCCTCAAGATGATCAAATAGAAAAAATGCCTGATCGGCTATGGACAAGTGCCGCACTCTCATGCAAGCCTGTACTTCCTCAATCCATTCAATCAACCCAATACCAGATTTTCCTCGGAACATGGGGCATTTGCAATCCCGTGGCACAAAACAAGCCTCTCAGTGACAGGGATGTTAGCTGTGGGCACAGAAGGTGGTAAAGAAAAAGATACAGAAGGGCCAGGAATGGCAGTAGCCTGTTCCTGATGTAGCTTCTCATTATCTATTTTTAATTGGACAACTAAATCCCTTAATTCTTGCAATTCTTCCATAATTACAAATTCAAAGACTACAAGGGGAAACCAGATGAGAAAAAAAAAATCCACTGCTGCTTTACCGCAAAACACAATAAAAACTGACCTGAGAATGGAGGAAGAGGAAGGAAAAAAATCTACAATTAAAAAAACAGTGGAACACACGTCTCTGCCTACTCAGAATATTATCCTGCCGATAGTGCCAAGTTTGTTGCGGCACAGAGAGATCCCCAAAATAAGGGGGTGATGTACAAAATACTAACCTTAATGTCACAAAATAAAAACCCAACAACACCACCCTGGGAATTTCACCCAGAGAATTATTCCCCAAACCTCAACTTTGGGCACACAGGTTCGTTATACTCAGGAGGCAAGAGACGTGTTCCAAAGTTTACAAAAATCTTTATTAGCACAATAATAAAATATAAAAACCTTAATTGGGCCACCCAGTAATAATATCAATAAAATGAACTGTGGCCTATCGGCAGTGAGTGGGTGTCTAAAAGGAAAGGAGCATCAAATAAGGCACCCTAAATCACATAACACACACACACACACACACACACACACACACACACACACACTGTGATGGCCGAAGCCCAAGGTTCACCACACAATACAAAGGGATGCAACCACCAGTGACAACTAATCCCGCCACCGTAGGCCTTCAGCCCTAAAAGGAAAAGACATAAAATCCCCCAGAAGGCAAAACAAAACAAACAAACAAAAAAACTGTTAAAAAAACAAGTAAATAATTACTTAAAATAAATAAAAAAATTACAAATAAACAAAATCAACCCATAAACAATGGATTAAGTTAATAAAATTTCTCCAATACAGAAAATCATCAACTTACTCACAAACACAATTTGGAGACATTTGATCTTGAGAGAGGCACACAGTTTTCGGAATTTTGTATTAAAAACAAAACTAAAGCCTCTAAAGAACACAAAAAGGCAATGAGACCCCTCCAAAATAATTCCTCCAACAAGTCCTGAAATAAAAATGACCTTAATTAATAATATAAAGCCTCTAAGAAGCCACCCACATCAAGGTACGTCTCACACAGATAAATCTTAAAAATATAAATCTCCAAGAGGTAAAACAGCAGTGTTAATAATGCGAGCCTCCGGTGAATGGGCATGAAGTGCAGGAGAGCGCAACAGGTGAGGACCCGCAGCTCCACTCAGCGGTAGAATTACTGCGCCAACGAGACCTTCTGGCCTGTCTCCCAGCTGTCCTGGAAACGTCTTGGTATCCTCTCTGAAGAGCTGGAGTCGGGGGGGGGAAGGGAAATCTGGGCTTCTCTGCTTGAGCTGCTGCCTCCATGACCCAGACCCCCAGAAAAAAGGGAGAGGATGGATGGATGGAGTAATAAAGGCATTCCTTTTTACTGCTGTGACTGAATACTATGTGTGGGTTTTACGTTTTGCTGCATACAAGCTACCACTTACTTTTTGCCACTCAGTGCTGTGTAACTATGGTAACTGCCATGAGTTCTGTTCCAGTGCCTTCCCCCTATAAAAATTCCATTTTACACAGGTTTCAATGGGAACTCTCATTCACTATAACTATTTTTTTAATATTAATATATAGAGGTGTTCAGACTCTGGCTAGCAACCATCATACAAAATTTGGTGCAAATTGGACAGTTTTATGGTGAGACATGAAACTTTGCCATGTTGCTTTGGCATCGTCATCATTGTCATCAAAAATCATCAAATCTTATCACATCACACTTCTCTTTCTGAACAAACTCTCTTTCAAAAGTCATCACAGCCAGAGTCAGAATCTATAAATCTTCTTTGAAAACCACTGGCTGATGTTAAATAATCTGGCATTTTATTTATCCACTGGTCTCTCACTGAAGCCTCACAGTAAATCACTTCCTCTGATGGAGCTTCATTCTCACTAATCACTCCATACAGTCTGTGCAGTGGTGCGACTGAACAAATTTCCCCCTCAGACTGTTTCCACATGGGCAAAGCCTGAGAACTGGACACGCTACAAACAAAAAAGTCCACACGAGTATCCACAGTTTGAACAGATTTATTTAAGAATTACATTTGTACTAGTGTATATAAAGTAAATATCTGTATCTGTAACTAATACTTTACGTTTCAGACATTTTCTTCAGTAAACGGTGAAAGAATGAAATACTGGAATCCAAAGTGGGTAGTAACTAGCTACTTTTACTCAACTCCTTGTACTCAAGAACAATATGAACAAATAACACACATAATGACATGTTAGTCATCTTTATTGAGCTTTTTGGTCTTCTGTTACAATACAAATTAAAGATAAAACTGAAAAAAATGTTACTGGGAATGTTTTTGAAATGCAGACCTACTTGCGTCTTATAATATATGTATAGCATGCTAGTTTATTAATCATGAAATATCTTAGGTCACTATTAGTCAGTTAGTTTCATTGTTAAAGCATGCTAGTCTATATGATATTTAAATAATGGAAAAAGCTAAATTAATCAGAAAAATGTATTTCTACCTTATGGTACTGTATGGACCCAACTTGCATATGACATAACACTTAACTGAAATTAAATACTATCCTATCATTTCAGTATTTAAGCACAGTAAAATATTAAGTTTAAGTTCTGTGAGGAAAAGAAATATGAATGACGGTGGGTTTTTTCACCCCTCCTTTTGGTGAGTCAGTGACACAGTTTGCATTCTGTGATTGCTATAATAATATAAACATAAAAGAGATGTAGTTTCCTAAATGTCTGAAAGGTGAAGCCAAATCATCAGTTCTTTAAAATTGTATTCTATGTAATATCCAGTAGGTGGCAGCACTTGTGGCTGTAAAAGACGTCCAGTTGAATAGAAGGCTATCCACCTTATTCCTAGGCCCCATGATGCCTTGCGTGAATTATGGTAGCAACTTCGGGTACTAGTTTAGAACATATGGTTGTCACTGAAACGGGACACTTTTCCTTGTTAAAAAACAATGACTTCGGCATCAGAAATGCGGGAACACAGCCTCTTGCACCTCAAAACAGTAATATAATCATACCACTTCCCACGACTATCGAGGGATGGGAAGATGACTTTAAAAAGTGGTCTCATACACAGTAGCACCGTTAGTTAGTGCCGCTACTGAGATGCTAACGCTGTAAACAAATGACCCATGCTGGCAAAATGAGTCATTTGAGGACATTTTCAAAACTGATGCAACGTTATTTCCATATTCTGTATTGAAAGGCCTTCAAAATGATATTTAATTTGTAGGAAGTGCGCAAAAGCTGTTCTGGAAAAAGATGATTTGTTTATATTTTGGCTAGGTTGAAAACTTGCGTTTGATCAGTCGGGAGTTACAGCTTCCGCAAAAACATAGATATTTTTAGAAAGTACAATTTCTAAGCTTTCCAATGATACCAGGCACTCACGGGGTTTTCCCGGGACTTGCCGCTACCAAACTGTGGTAGACTGCAAGTCTAAATGAAAACATTACTGGCACCTGCCTCTAGGGGGAACTACCTGTATTGTTCAGCACTACTACTAAGGGGACACATTAGAATAAGAGTGTGAAAACCCCGCGCAGAATCCATGTTCAGTCATTGTCGTGTGTGTGCAGAATAAATGGCAAGAGTTAGCCAAAGAAATAACTCAAGTGTGATCATTGCTACACGGTAGGATATCACACAATTGGCGACGAGGATTAAAAGAAAAAAATTAGCGGCGAGAAACAGAGAACATTGCAAGTGTGGCGAACTCAAGTGACTCCAGTAGTTCGAGTGCAAGTTCAGAGGAGGAAAACAAGGTTTCCCCACCACGACGAGCAATGGCGGCTGTAATCGGAACGGTAACCCCTTTTGATAACTCGACTCAGTCATGGGAAGAATATAGTGAAATGTTGGACTTTTTCTTCGAAGCTAATGATATTGAGGAGCCAGACAAACGGAAGGCTGTACTGTTGAGTGGAGTTGGTGCAACTACTTACAGCTTGTTGAGAAATTTAATAAGCCCTGCATTACCGAAAGATAAAACGTACGACCAGCTTACTGCTGAGCTTCAGAAGCACTTCAGCCCCAAACCGAGTGAAATCGTGCAACGATTCAAATTTAATTCACGCATAAGGAGGAACACTGAGTCCATAGCAGAGTATGTGGCAGAATTGAGGAAATTAGCACTGCACTGTGATTACAAAGACTCATTGGAAGAAATGTTAAGAGACAGACTTGTGTGTGGAGTGAATGATGACCGAATGCAACGGCGACTTTTATCTGAAACAAAACTCACTTTTGCAAAGGCTTTGGAATTATGCCAAGCGATGGAAACAGCATCTAAAGATGTGAGAGAAATGCAAGGGAAGCTAACAGAGGACACAGCAACGCATGTTCATGTGCCTAAGACCCAAGTAGGTGTCTACAAAGTGTCGACTGACAAAACTCAGCGCAAATTCCCCAGCTGTTATCGCTGCAAAGGCCAGCACAATGCCGCCGAGTGCAAATTTGCCACTGAGCTGTGTCATAATTGTGGCAAGCGAGGGCACATTAAGAAAGCATGTAGAACAAAGGTGGGCAATGCACAGGTGCAGAAGGCAACAGTTAAAGGGCAAAAGAATGAAAACAAGGGCCCAGGAAAGGAACAGCGAGCGAATCAACTTAGAGGGGAAGGAGAAAGTGATACAGAAGACATGGGTTTTCACACAATTTACAACATGTCAGAGGAGCTGACCAAGGTAGCGCCCATCACGCGTACCATGAATGTTAATGGAATGAAAGTAACATTTGAAGTTGATACAGGCTGTGGAGTAACCATATTAAGTAAACAGCAATATACACAACTGTGGAAGAAAACAGACACAGCAGAATTAAATCCCTGTTCATTAAAATTAAAAACATACACAGGAGAGAAGCTAGACGTGCTAGGCATGGCACAAGTGAAGGTGCAACACGAAAACAAAGAAAAGGACTTACCTGTAGTAGTAGTTGGGAGCGAAGGACCAAATCTACTAGGGCGAAGTTGGCTACAAGAACTGGCCATGATTGATCAGTTGGTGAATAAGGTGGAATCTCAGCCCAAATTGCAGCTGGAGGAGATCCTCGAAAGACACGCTGAGGTGTTCAAAGAAGGCTTAGGACAGCTAAAAGGTGTCACTGCAAAGATTAATGTGGACAAGGAGGCCCAACCACGATTCTGCAAACCCCGACCGCTGCCCTATGCAGTCAAGCCACTGGTCGAAAGCGAGCTACAGAGGCTGCTGGATGACAAGATCATTGAGCCAGTGCAGGTTGCAGAATGGGCGGCGCCCATAGTCCCAGTGCGAAAGCCGGATGGCTCCATTAGAATATGTGGAGATTACAAACTCACTGTCAATCGAGCATCACGGGTGGATCAGTATCCAATTCCTAAAGTGGAGGACCTCTTCGCACAGCTGAATGGCGGCCGACACTTCACGAAATTAGACATGAGTCACGCTTACCAACAAGTAGTCCTGGAAGAAGAATCAAGAAAGTATGTAACCATCAATACACACAAAGGCTTATATACCTACACACGCTTACCATTTGGAGTAGCTTCAAGTCCTGCTATATTCCAGAGAACTATGGAGGGCATCCTAGGTGGAATTCCGAATGTTGCCATTTATTTGGATGACATCCTTTGTACAGGACCAAATGAACAAGAACATCTGAAATCGCTGGAGGAAGTGCTTCAACGGTTGGAGAAAAGCGGTCTGAGGTTGAAAAGAAGCGAGTGTGAGTTCATGGGAAAAGAGGTGGTGTTCCTAGGCCACAAGATCAACGCCAGTGGTCTACACCCTCTGACAGACAAAGTGGAAGCCATTGCGGAGGCGCCTGAGCCACAAAATGTTACTGAGTTAAAAGCCTACCTGGGCTTGTTGAACTATTACCATAGGTTCCTCCCAAAGCTCTCCACGCTGCTGGCACCACTACATACCTTACTTAAGAAGGAAGAAAAATGGTCATGGGGGGTCAAGCAGCAGAAGGTGTTTGAAGAGTCCAAAGCGCTACTTCAGTCCTGTAGTGTGTTAGTGCACTATGATTCAAACAAACCACTCATCCTGGCGTGTGATGCATCACCCTACGGTGTGGGAGCTGTACTCTCTCATCGTATGGAGGATGGCTCAGAGAGACCCATAGGGTTCGTCTCAAGAACTCTTAGTGCAGCTGAGAAAAACTACTCCCAGCTAGACAAGGAGGGCCTTGCAGTAGTATTTGGTGTAAAAAAGTTCCACAAATACCTGTACGGGAGACAGTTCGCTATAGTGACTGACCACAAGCCACTAATTTCACTGTTCAGTGAAATGAGAGCCATACCCCAGATGACATCTCAGAGAATTCAGAGATGGGCCGTTACATTAGCAGCGTATGAGTACACCATCAGTTACAAAGCCGGACGGGACCATACGAATGCTGATGCGATGAGTAGGCTACCCTTGGATGGAGGAAGAGACAGCACGCCTGAGGAGGAGGAGAGAGTGCTATTGTTTGAAGATATCGGCGTGCCCCTGGTGAACGCACAACAAATAAAGAAGTGGACAGACAAAGACCCTGTTCTAGCAAGAGTGCGAGAATACATCTTGCGAGGATGGCCGAAGATGAACAGTCCTGAGTTCATTCCCTATGCCCGACGACAGGATGAGCTCAGCACCCAGGAAGGTTGTATCCTGTGGGGAGGACGCGTGGTTGTTCCACCACCTGGTCGGAATGCCTTACTGCAACAACTACACCAAGCACATCCTGGCATCACTCGCATGAAAGCGTTGGCGAGGAGTTACATGTGGTGGCCCAACATGGATGCAGAGGTGGAGGCGCTTGTGAAGTCATGTGCGGCATGCCAGGAGAACAGGAACAGTCCTCCAGCAGCCCCACTACATCCCTGGGAAGTTCCAGATAAACCATGGAGAAGAATTCACATTGACTACACAGGTCCATGGATGGGAAGAATGTTCCTGATCATAGTTGACGCATACTCAAAGTGGATCGATGCATATTCTGTGAGTAGCTCTACTTCTACTGTTACCATTGAATGTCTTAGAAAGAGTTTCAGCCAACATGGCATACCTGAAATCATAGTATCAGATAACGGTACATGTTTTACGAGTGAACAGTTCCAAGAGTTTTCTGAAAAGAATGGCATACGTCACATCACGACTGCGCCATACCATCCTTCTTCTAATGGCTTAGCCGAGAGGGCCGTGCAGACGTTCAAGTCACTCATGAAAAAGATGGCAGGAGACTCTATTGAAACCCGAATGTCGCGAGCTCTGTTCAGCTATCGAATAACACCCCAATCTACAACTGGCAAGTCACCAGCTGAGCTGTTGTGTGGAAGGAAGTTGAGGTCAACATTTGACTTAATACATCCAGACTTCAGAAACAAAGTGCATGATAAACAAGAGAGACAAAAAGGTTATCATGACATGCATGCTAGAGAGAGAATACTGAGAGAAGGAGACGTGGTCTACACCCGCAACTTTGGCTCAGGACCAGCCTGGGTACCAGGAGAAATAACAGAAAAGACAGGCCCTGTGTCATTCAAGGTGACATTAGGCCATGGACAAGTGGTGAGGCGACACATCGACCAAGTTCGTGGTAGGAGCTCCATTCCCCTGCCGATGGCACCAGAGGTGTTGTCTGACAACCATTCTGAGGAGAGCATCAACGAACCACCACTTCAGGTGATACCTGAGGTACCCGTCTCTGCAGATTCTACGGGCAGCACTGCAGCAGCCGAAACAGTGGAGCAGTCTGAGTCTTCACCTGCAGTTGGCTCACCCGTCGTGAGAAGATCTCAGCGAGCTAGGAAAGCTCCAGACTACTTGAAGGACTATACTTAGTCAGTAGTGAGTTCCCCAGCCACAGGACAAGAATGCGTCCTGGAACCTCACTGGGATGCGGTAGTCAAACCAATTCCCCAGTTAGACTGTTATGTGTGTTATACATGTGAAAAAAAAAAAAAGAGAGAAAGAAATTATGTGTATGGCACATGTGTTTAAGAAGTTAAAAAGTAACTGTGATAGTTTAGGGTTAAATGGGAGTTCCAGGATGTCTATTATAATTGGCTAGTGTAATTAAGAGTAGTTTAATCTAGAGGGGAGGGATGTGGTAGACTGCAAGTCTAAATGAAAACATTACTGGCACCTGCCTCTAGGGGGAACTACCTGTATTGTTCAGCACTACTACTAAGGGGACACATTAGAATAAGAGTGTGAAAACCCCGCGCAGAATCCATGTTCAGTCATTGTCGTGTGTGTGCAGAATAAATGGCAAGAGTTAGCCAAAGAAATAACTCAAGTGTGATCATTGCTACACGGTAGGATATCACACAAACAAAGAGTCATGATTTATGACTTCACGTTGCCTGTAGTTCGTAATGACACGGTGCACATTCCGAATTTTGCCAGCACGTCTCAACCGCAATAAAGTCAGTTGCATTTTCTTAAAATATGTTGGACATCAAATTTACCTTAGAGCAGACGTACGCCACAACACCGTGCTTGGATGTCGTCTGTCACTGTGTGGTGAGAAGCCTCCATTTATACAGTCTATGGCACAACCACGAACACCAGCAGCAAGTACCAGAACTACGCCAAAACATTAAAAAATACACAAACTAGAAGAGCTGAAATTAGCTGCCACTTGAGTGTGAAACATGTATGTGGACTATACATTAAAATGAATTTGAAAAACTTTTTAAAACGCTATTTTAAATGCCCCTGCTACTCCACTCTTACTCACTGATTTAACACTACTTCAGCCGAAACTGGAAGCTCCGCCCATAATCATTGCTACAGCGGCACCCCCAGGAATAAGGTGGATAGAGGGGTTGCACTGACGTGACATGGGTCACGTGTCTTTTGTTTACTGCGCCATTTTGGATGGCAACGAACAGTCAGAACACCAACAGCAAGTGTGAGTGAGTGTAATCAATAAGATAAATGGCTACACACAAATCAACACTGTGGTCCACCGACGAGGTGCAGACTTTTCTGTGCTTGGTAGCTGACTAAAGAAATCCAGAGGGAGCTGGATGGAGCAACCTGAAATGAATTCACGGCCACGGCGGAGGCAGATGGGAGGCAGAGTGGCGTAGACCCGACCATGGCATCATCATTGTTGAAAACGGTGATAGAGGACGGTGAGTGATGTGACATTATGCATCTTTGCCGTTATTTATCCCAGTGGTGGAAAGCTCACTTTGAACAAACACATTATCTCCTGTATGCAGATAATGAGCTAACTAACACACACAGCATACATATTTTAGTACCTAATAGTGATAACTTGCCGTGATTACAATGTAGTACGGGGGACTTATTAGCGCTAACTAGTATTAGCGATCATTAGCTTACCTTCATATGTGATCTAGTTTGTATCCTCACGTCTTCCACTGCCCCATGGCTTCCTGAACTCTCCAGTACCTTCCCAGTGTTTTGTCTCGCCGCCCGTAGCCTTTTCTGGCTCTCCTTTTTTGCCTTTACTCTGACAAAAAGTCAGCAAGCAGCAGGCTTGCCTCGATATCCATCTTGTGTTTTTCTTGTCACATACAAACGATGTCATGGGAGTGTCGGCCACCTTGCTATAAAAATTTCACTCACTTAAGGTGGCATTCAGTCGTAATGGAAAATCAACACCGTGGCAAATCGGACTGAGTACGTGCTAGTGGAATTATTATTATTGTCAACACGGGGTCCACACTATTTACTGTCCAAAATGGCAGAAAAACAATGTGGCACGTGACCACTGACGTCATGTGCAACCCCTGTATAGATAATAAAATGTTAGATTTTATGTAGTGAGACCATTTTTCTGCAGTTTAGGGCCTCATTTACAAGTTTTACATTACATTACGTAAAATTAATGGAAATCTCATAAATTATGGTTTTGGTTTTTGATGGTAAAAAATATCTGCTAGATTCTTAAAATGAAGTTGTTTCCCTTCTTCAGTAGTCACATGGTGTCAAAATTGAAAGTAGTTACTGTAGAAGTTCTCTGCTTATTTATTTATATTTACGTCCTAAAATGAGGGTGAAAGAGCAGTTTTCCCCCAACTTTTTCTTGAAAATATATATTTTTTTCACACAAATTTGATTTTTTTTTTTTTTTTATTGTAAGGCTGCGTGCCCACATCTTCCTTTTTTTCAAAGGATATGCTCTAGATTTATTTTTCAGGGTGCTTCACATGTGTTCTTAAAAATGGTCTCTGCCCTATATCCTACCAACAACATGGCCTGTTACTGACTCAGCTTTGGTATTTCACAATGATACCCTCTACTAACTACACTATACCGCAACAAGCTGGCATGAAAACATGAATCCCTCCAAGTGTTTTCAAATAGAAATCATGGTGTCCTTTATTCCACTTCTGGTTGTCTGGTTAGATAGGTGTGCTGCTGATGAGCGAGGCAGCATGCCAAAAAAGTCAAACTCTTTTCAAATTTCAGCACCACGAAACACACTGACCACGCTCTTTGTGGACATGCAGCCTTAATCTGTAATTTTTTTTCCTCATGCATTTGTGAGTTTTTTCCGATAAAATGGCTATTTTTTCTCGTAAAACTGTGATTTTTTTGTACATTTGTTTTTCCCCCTCTAAATTATATTTTTTTTTCTTGAGAATTTGATAAATTTTTTTTTGTAAAATTGAGGGCTTTTTTGTCTCGTTTTTTTTTTCTTCTTTTTTTTGTCCTGTAAATTTGTAAGCTTTTTTTCTTGAAAATTAGCTATTTTTTTTCACAAGTCTTTATTTTTTTCTTGTAAATTTGATTTTTTTGTAAATTTAGTTTTTTCCTCATATATATTTGACTTTACTGCATTTTTTTAATATAAAACTCTGAGGGGCAAAAAGACCACTACAAAATCTTTCATTAATTAGCATGTCTACATGTACGGCAGGCATTCAGTTTGAGTACAAACTGGGAATAAAAAAAAAAAATCAGTTATTCCACAAATGCAGATTTCTGAGTTCTTCCTAAGTGAAAACTTAAGTACTGTAGTGTTTAAGAATAAAAGTGAACTTGTTTTCTTTGCATTATTTGATCTAAAAGCACATCTTTTTTGTGATTTTGGCCAGTTGTCATTTTCTGTTAAAAATGCTCTGACAATATTTTGACTATGAATTTGGGTGCGTTGTTTTCAGTAGGTTAGCAAATGCAACAAAATTCTTCTTTTTACTCAAACACATATGTATAAGTAAAGCCAGATAAAGTGACAATTATGCAGTGGTCTCTTTCATCTCTTAATTTTTCCCAGAGCTGTATATGTAATTTTCAGAAATTACTTGTATATATATATATATATATATATATATATATATATATGCACACACACAGGGCTTGACATTAACACCGGCCAACCAGCCAATGACTGGCAGATTTCCGCAGTGGCTGGTAAGACAGCCACACCCACTAGCCACTTAGGCTGGTTGTAGTTTTCTCAAATGGCATCTAAAATAATAAACCAATTGCAATGTGAGACTACGACACTACAACTCCCATAAGTGCTGTGCTTTTTCTGTCAGTTTTCTTCTTCTTTCTCGGAGAAAATAGGTAGTGTTCATATAGGTTTAATCCGTCAGCAACTACTAATGACGTCGTGCAGCCATGAAGGGGTATCCCAGTTCATAGGGGTAGGGGTACAAATGAGAACTGGGATGGACTCAAGTCTACCTGCACTTAACTCTCACATTGCAAATATTTTCTCTACCATTTTACAGTATTTACTGTTCTTCATCAATAATTAAACAGAAAGTAATTTCCATTGAAAAGGTTGGAAATTTAGCTCAAGCAAATTTTAGCAGGCCATAGTTCAATTTGATCATATTAAACACAATTATCCAACCACAAAATTGTGGCTAGTGGAAAGGCTGAGTGGTTAGTAACTTTGGAAAATCACTAGCCACAGTTACTGGTGAGCAAAAAAGTTAGTGTCAAGCCCTGTGTACGTATGTACTGTATATGTGTATGTATGTGTATATATATATTTTTTTTTATTTTTGCAAAGCCACTGTTTATAAGCAAAAAACCTGCGTGATCCTGGAGTGGCATTTTTCAGACCCCATCTGTCAAAAAGAAATGAGTGATGTAAGGGTTGTTATATCCATCTCTATATAGATTCAATGGATATAATGCACCTGATTATGTGAACTCATTTTAAAGGCAACTTGCACAGCATATATTTAAAAATATTAAAAGTACACTCTGGAACGCTGGGGTTTTACTGATATCTATTGGTCACAAAATGAAACACAACTTGCTCTGTAGTTCACTTTATGACCAATAGATGTCACCAAAATGCGAATTTCAAAAAGTCACATACAGCACCTTTAAACAAGTGGTGATTTTGCAAAACGATAATAAAACAAACCATCTTTATGACCCTTAACATAGTCCTTCTAAGTCACTTACAGTATTTTCCCCTCTGGAGCAACACCACAGACACAAACACAACAGTGTTCAGCCTCAAACCTTCCTCGACATTAACAGATACATGAACCATAAACAGAACCCAAAAACTGGTGGGGAGAGCCCCTCAGGCGTTCGGCTGTTTCAGGTGGACCCTCTCGGCCATCCTTCGAGTGCTGTACAGAGACACTCCAATCCCCACCGTGGCCATCGTCATGGCGATGGGGTCCATGAGGCTGCTCTGCGGCTGGAGCCGCACTTCGCCTGACATCTGCCTCTGGAGGACATATGGGTGAAGAGAAATTGGTAAATTTAGCTTGTTTCTTACCAGCGCCATTTCTATCTTTTTTTTGGGGGGGGGGCTTTAAAATGGGGAAATTAAACAAATACAAACATGAAAAAATGAATAAACTCATTGTCTAGAATGAACAGAAAAAATAGTCCATTACATACAATATAAAAAAATATAACAATCATCCATATGTAATGGTTGGGTAGGTGGGTTGAATGCAGGACTCAAATGCAAGACTTAAAGATCTTGATGTTTTATTTAGAGCTGACCAAACTCTGACCAGCTCGAGGGTGCAAAAATAATAAATCCAAACAGGCAGACAAGGACAGACAAAACAGGACAAAAACTTAAACTAGACGGTGTCACCATGGGTTGAGATGCCGTCTCGGCACTCAGCCCATGTTTTCCCTCATCCCTGCTTCCCATTGAGCAGCATCTCAGCTGGCCCCCAGCTGGCAGCATTATGGACGGCTGGGGCCAATTAGTCTTCATCAGCTGGGGCGCTGCCAATGAGGATAAATAGGAGCAGCCTCGATGACTCGGGGCTGCGACATAAACATATTGCTAAGCTGAAGCCCCTTCGTCTGGTGTCAGCTTATACTCCTCTTGCAGCATTCCTGTGTTTGTATCCCGCTGTGAGTATGTACGTCTTGTTACCCCCACGTCCGGTACGAGCTGCTTACCTCTGCGCTGTGCAACCTGTGAGTGTACGTCTGCATGAGTATCTGTGCTCTCCTCATCCCTTCCCCTTTTCCCTGAATAAAATATCACGACTCACTGGCTTGCCCCTGGCTCTGATTGCCCGGCTCCCTAGAGCCGGATATGACAGTATGTCGCAGCCAGAAGAGTTGCCGGCGGCCGTGAGTCGCTGTGGAAATGTACCTTTCTGTCCGGGTGTCAGCGCTGCTAGCATGCCGTTTCCCAGGAGTCACTTCCGGCGCCAGGGCGACGAGCTGAGGTCCATCTCGGAGGCTGTCGACGGGACGTTCTTCACCCTGCACGACGCCTCCAACGCGAGATGCTGGCATCCGGGCCGTGCTGAGGAACTCCTGGACTGTCACCCTCACTCTCTGTACCATCTGGAGGACAGTGCCAGGATAGACGCTGCAGGTACACAGCGAGAGAAGCTCCACGGGGTGGATGGAAATCCTGGCAGGGAGTCGAAGTGGGCGACGTCTTTCCCCGCTTCAGAGTCCCGTTCCTGCCGCCATTCCAGTCCGGGAGTTCGCGCCAACCAGAGGACTTCCCCCGACCTGCGCCACGTCACTCGGGATTCCCTTCAAGGAGCCGCAGCTGACAGCAGTTATGTCCGGGGTCGAGTGGCTGTCGCGAGCTCTACTGTGTTTCCTGTCACCACCTTCAGGCATGTGGCGGCGGCAGTGAGATTGATGGTGAGGACTTCAGGGCTACGAAGCTTTCCCGTGCTCGACGCCTTCCTCGTCTCGATCTCCGATCTGGAGCGGCGAATCCTGGGTTTCCCCCTCGCTTCGTCCCCTGGGAGTAGTCGTCATCACATCGCCGAGTCACCTCTGCACGAACCTCGTCCGGATCCAGTTCTGGGTCATCGTCAGGACCGTTCCTCCCACGCAGCTGTCATCCCTTCGCCTCGTCAGTGTGGAGATTCTACAGCCTCGTCCCCTGAGCCTCGTTCCCCCGCTGTCATTCCTGGACATTCGGGCTGGCTCACCCCGGCTGTTTCCCCCTCCTCCTCGACGCGCTTCCTGACCGCTGTGTGTGCCTGGAATCCCGGCCTGGTGAGCTCTCTGCTGGAGACAACGCGAGCGACCCTCAGACGAATTCCCGGGGGGTCCTCCGTTATCGCCGGGCGGGGAGAGGAAGAAGCAGATTCCACTACAGCAGGCGATACTCAACCTCCAGGGGGCAGGCAAGTCATTGTTTTTTCACACCTGCTTAATGATTTGCTCTGTCACATCCCTGGAGGAGAAGTTCAGGGTTCGCAGCTCCCTGAACTCTCCCCACCTGCTGTAACCTGTATGCCTAATCCCGCATCCTCTGTGTCTCTCTCCGCCGAGCGGTCCCCGGCTCCGGGTCAACGTGGTGGGATATGGAGAGGGCCTGTGGTTCCGCAGCTACATTGCGGACGGAGGAGGGGGACTGACTGCTGCGTGGAGTCTACGCCGACGACTGAGCGTCCCCGGGTCTCCACGGAGGAGCGGTTCGGTCCGGCGGGACGAGATTCTTCTGGCTTCACGCCGAGTGGATCGTCGGCGGGGTTACCTGAGCTGGAGGGATCTCAAGCTGCGCTGACCATCGTGCTGGCTGCGGGGCCCGACGCGGCTAGATGGGAGCCTGACAACGACCTCCTGACGACGGATCCTGGATCTTCGCAGTCCTGGACGGCGTCAGAACCCGAGATCAGGCGAGTGCTCTCCTTTCTTTTCTCTCTTTTTATCCCCGAGCACTTCAGCCTATCTCCAGGGGAGACGAGCCGGGTGCAGCCGTCCGCTGCGTCTGAACTCGTCTCGCCGGGTTCTGGCGCTGCCGGTGATCCTGATCCCGGTTCTGTTTTCTCTTCTGAGCCTTCTTCCAGGGTCACCGGCAAGGAGTTGCTGTTCCTCGTGGTGCTGGAGGGTCCGGGTTCAACGTTGGAGGTCGGTTCTGGTGCAGTATTCAACGTGGGTTCGCCCGAGACCCAGTCGGGGTCCAACGTGGGTTCGCCTGAGGCCCGATCGGGGTCCGACGTGGGTGCTGCCCCAGTATTGTCCAGGTCCGGTGAGGAGGTGGCCGTTTTCCTGCGGCCTGACGCCCGCCGCCCTCGTCATCGGCTCTCCCCTGAGCCTCTTCCACCGGGATCCGCTCTGATCCTTCGCCCGTCTCAACGGTCCTGGTGGTTGAATGATGCGGGTCGACGACCCGACCCACAGAACTTTCGGTTCGGTGATCTGGTTCCCCCCACTGGTCTGTGTTTCCCTCTGGGCAGCCTGGTTCGGCTGCCGGTGGACTGGATTCCTGGGATCTGGGTCCAGAGTTCGCCGTCCGAACACTTCTCTTTCCCTGATTCGCCAGCTGGACAATAGGCGGGGAGATCTCCGGAGCCATCTCGGCCATTTTTGGACTCTGCCTGCCATTCACCTCGGGTGTCACTTTTTCTTTTGTTATTAAGGTCACTCGGGTGTAATGTTTTGTCCTGTTGGTGGATTCATTTTTATAGTGCTGTGTTTTCCATCGCTCATGCTCAGCATTTTTACTTGTTGTACTATGTTTTTTAGTCCCGTTTTTGCATTGTAGAGTTATGTTTTGTTTTCCGTAACACCATGCTCTGCAGTTATCCATTTATTCCAGTCACTTTCATTTCTTTAGGTGACTGGGTATTTATATATTCGTGTGTGTGTGGGTTTTTCTTTGCCTGCACTCAGTATTTCTTTTTTGTCCTGTTGGTTCATTATAGAGTCATGTGCCTTGTTTTCCATAACACCATGCTCTATAATTGTCATTTGTTCCAGTCACCCTCACTTTTCTTGGTGACTGTGTGTGTATGTACTTAAATTAGCGCTGTGTATAGGTTCCCCTTTATTTAACCGTACTCAGCATTTTTTGCCCTGTACCTTTTTGGTGGTTCTTTTTTCCTTGCTCTGGGTCACGCATGGTTGGTACTCTCTGGGTAGTATGTAACCGGCGTGCTGACCCAGTTCTTCTCCCCATCTGTACCTGGGTTAATTATTCTGTTTTGTCAGTATTGTATTTGGGTTTTTCTTTCCCGCTACCCTACATTGCCCCATTGGTGTTGTCCTTCCCTTGGCTTCTTCCCCTCCGGTCCGCTTCCCTTCCTCCCACCCTAGGTGGGGGGGGGGGGGCTGGGATGTTCCTGGTCGTTCAGGAGCCCGACCTTGAGGGGGGGGCTCTGTCACCATGGGTTGAGATGCCGTCTCGGCACTCAGCCCATGTTTTCCCTCATCCCTGCTTCCCATTGAGCAGCATCTCAGCTGGCCCCCAGCTGGCAGCATTATGGACGGCTGGGGCCAATTAGTCTTCATCAGCTGGGGCGCTGCCAATGAGGATAAATAGGAGCAGCCTCGATGACTCGGGGCTGCGACATAAACATATTGCTAAGCTGAAGCCCCTTCGTCTGGTGTCAGCTTATACTCCTCTTGCAGCATTCCTGTGTTTGTATCCCGCTGTGAGTATGTACGTCTTGTTACCCCCACGTCCGGTACGAGCTGCTTACCTCTGCGCTGTGCAACCTGTGAGTGTACGTCTGCATGAGTATCTGTGCTCTCCTCATCCCTTCCCCTTTTCCCTGAATAAAATATCACGACTCACTGGCTTGCCCCTGGCTCTGATTGCCCGGCTCCCTAGAGCCGGATATGACAGACAGACCAGAAGAGTGGGCTCACACCAGGACTGGCAAGGATGCCGTGACCAGGTGAGGGGCGACGTCCCTTAAATACAACAAGACTGAATGAACGTAAATTACAATCAGGTGTGAACCATTAACAGAACAAAACCAGACAGTGCAAAGATGGAAACTGAAGACGCTGTTGTAGCACCAGATTATTTAGCCTCTCAGACAAGAGACAGTGGATAAGCATGGGAGAACAATGCTCAGGAGGTTCCTGGTGAGATAGCAGGAAGGAGTCAAGGATGTAGGGGGTTGAATGCAGTGTAATGCAAATGTCATGTTGTGTGTGGGAAAATGCCATGAAACTTGGGAGGAGAGATTTGGGTAAAAGAAGAGTGCCTGCTTAAATGTGTCAGTCTGTTCTGTGCTTGAGAGATGTGAAGTGTGTAATAAACTGTCTGCCATGAATCAGCCTCTTTTTTTCACACACTCCACACTGGTGACCCAAGACGTATTATGGAACACGAGGCAAGAACCCCGGAGCCGGCCCAGTCAGGAAGCCCCAGCGAGGCAGCAGCCATCCCACAGACAGCCCGGACTGGAACCCCCAGCCTCGTGTGCGCGGTTTCAGTCAAGCTACCGGATTTCTGGCAGCACAACCCACGCTCTTGGTTCCACCACACCGAGGCCCAGTTCGCCCTCCGGGGAGTAACGGCAGACGACACCAGATTCTACCATGTGGTCGCAGTGCTGGACGCCCGCACAGCCCAGCAGGTAGCAAGCCTGCTCGATCAGCCTCCAGCCGGCAACAAATACGAGGCGCTCAAAGCTGCGCTGACCCGGCGCTACATGCTCTCGGACTGTGAGAGAGCAGAGAGGCTCCTGACGCGGGCCGAGTTAGGAGATGGTTCGGCCGTAGACCTGATTGAGAAGATGCTGGTGTTAATGGGCACGGACGACGGGCACTTTCTGTTTGCCCACCTCTTCCTCCGGAGCCTTCCAACAGTGGCGAGAGCGGTTCTGGCCAATTCGCTGTTGCTGGCTGCGCGTGACTACCATGCGCTAGCCCAGGAGGCAGACCGGATCATCATCACCACCAGGGCAATCACAGTCAACGCGGCAGCGGCGGAGCCCAACAAGACAACCAGAGGAGGCAAGGAGCCACCGACGGTAGCAGCAGTGGGGGCCAAGGAGCGCCAGAGAGACACGCTCTGTTTCTACCACCGCCGCTTCGGAGAGAACGCATGCAGATGTGCGCTACCGTGCCAATTCAAGCGCTCGGGAAAACATCAAGGTCGGCAGTCGGTAGCAGCTGCGACCCTCGGTGAAGAGAACAAGCTGCTCTACCTGACGGACACACGCTCGGGGAGGCGTTTCCTCGTGGACACTGATCTTATCTCTACACGGCCGTACATACGAGTGGACTTTTGTCGTAGCAGCACTGAATTACCATATCCTGGGGGCTGATTTTCTGTGTGCACATGGTTTACTGGTTGATGTTGCTAACAGGCGCCTGGTTAACCCCTTGCACTCTGGTCAATTTCCCTAAAAACGCCTAAAAATAACGTACCCAAAGTAAATCAAAAGCTGTTCTTCAACCCTTTGCAGCATCTTCATGGGATTGGTCTCATTTAAAAGAAAACACTTTGAATTTTTTGGAAAAACAGTCATAATCTCTCTAAGTGCTCCTGCCACTGAGTAACAGTCATCTAAACATACTGAACTTGAAGAAAATAAAGTTCGCCTGGGTGTTTTTTTGGATACAAATGCTTGCAAATAACACACAGCTGTCAGATACGGGCTGGAAAATGCAACAGAAATGTAGAACCAAGTGTTATCCAGCTGAGGTCAAAATTTTGTAACAATACCACAAAAAATGAATATATTACACAGCCTTTTTGTCAGGTTGTTCCCAGGCGTTTTTGAACTGTGCCAAATTGTGCCAAATGGCACAGTTTGGAAAAACGTCTGTAACTTTTGAATGATTCAGTATAGAAGCTTGATCTTGGGCTCTAATGAAAGGTGACACTCAGGGCTGTGTGTGTGTGTGTGTGGGGGGGGGTGTTGTTTATTCATTCGCCGTGGTCTGTCATGTGGCAATGACACACAGTTGTAATTTACCGATCGGTCAAAAGTCATTTTGATTACAATTTTTAGGGATAAAGAATAATTTAGCTTATAACACTTACCTGTCCACAACAGCAGTGTCGCTGGCGAACATCTCTTCCTCATTGTCAGACGAACATGACGCTGGTCCGCTTGTTACGACTCGTGGTTCTGGTCACGCGACCCGGTCAAACCATGATTCTATTATTGCGGTTTTGCGCTTCCATATTGCGGTTTTGGCGAACGATTTTTCAAAACAAATAAGAACAGTAGTAAGAAAAAAACACTGGCGAACGCTACCGTCACACACAGCGGCTTACACAAAACAGATTTTACGCACGGGACGCACGCTTTCAATCGTCGAACTTCTCTGCTTCAATTGGCTCACTGTATTCGCAGCCGTTGGTAGGCGGGTCCTTCTTGCTAGGTTTTCAGTCATTGGTTCTTCAAGGTTTCAGAAACCCAATTCAAGGCTCTTATTAGTCGAATGAGAGGTCAATCAAATCTAAACCAATCAAAGCACTCCTTTGGCTTTCTGTTCGCGGCTGTGTCTGTAGTGGAAGAACGGAGATGCAGCTTTTTTTTTCAGTGTACTCTAGGACGCACAGTGTGCGTCCTAGTGCGCACGAGGGCGCACTAGTACGCAGAGACATGACCGCCCGCGGTATCCCAGAGTACAAGAGGTTAATGCACTGTCCTTTGACTCTCTCCCCTGTATAGCTCGAGTGACCCGGCCAACAGCACAAGCCAACGTCACAGCTCCAGGCGGTAAGTTCCACACTCTGCTCACTCAGTTTCCAGCACTCACGGTCCCGACGTTTTCGGCAGCCATCGCTAAACATGGGGTGGAGCACTTTATCACCACCACCGGGCCGCCCGTTTTTGCAAGACCTCGGCGCTTGGACGCAGCTAAACTGGCCATAGCGCATGAGGAGTTCGCCAACCTGGAAAGGTTGAGCATCATCAGGCGTTCGAACAGCCCATGGGCATCCCCGCTACACATGGTCCCTAAGGCTGAGGGATCGTGGCGACCGTGCGGTGATTTCCGCAGGTTGAACAACGCCACAGCGCACGACCGCTACCCAATTCCCCACATACAGGATTTTTCCGTTCACCTCGCCGGAGCGCACATTTTTTCTAAAATAGATCTGGTCCGCGGTTACCACCAAGTCCCAGTGCGCACGGAGGACGTACCCAAAACAGCGGTAATAACTCCGTACGGTCTATTCGAGTTCCTGCGCATGCCATTCGGGTTAAAAGGAGCAGCACAGACGTTCCAGCGCGTGATGGATGCAGTGCTGCGCGATCTCCCGTTGGTGTTTGTCTACCTGGACGATATCCTGGTAGCCAGTGCGTCCGAAGACGAACACGAAACCCACCTCACGACGGTTTTCTGGAGGTTGGAGGAGCACGGGTTAATAATCAACCCGGCGAAATGCCAGTTCGGCGTGACAGAGATTGATTTTTTGGGGCACCGCGTCTCTCCGGAAGGAGCGATCCCGCTGCCCGACAAAGTGTGCGCCGTGGCGGATTTTCCCCGGCCTCAGACGGTCAGGGCGCTGCAGGAATTTTTGGGGATGGTGAACTTTTATAACCGTTTCCTTCCCCGTGCGGCGCGGCTCATGCAACCATTGTACGCCGCGCTCAAGAAACAGAAACCTGCGGATAGGGTCGATTGGACCCCGGAGCAAGAGCAGGCGTTCTCGGAAGTTAAAGCAGCCCTGGCAAACGCCACACTGCTGGCACATCCGGACCCGGCGGCCCGGATAGCGCTCACCACCGACGCTTCAGACGTGGCCATAGGGGCTGTTGTAGAGCAGCGCGTCGCCGGGGCTTGGCAGCCGCTAGCCATTTTCAGCAGAACTTTGCGTGACAGCGAATGTAAATACAGCGCGTTTGACAGGGAGTTGCTGGCTCCCCACCTGGCTATACGCCACTTCCAGTTCTGGCTGGAAGGGCGCAGCTTCACTGCGTTCGTGGATCACAAGCCACTAACGTTCGCGATGGCCAAGGTTTCAGAACCGTGGTCGGGCCGGCAGCAGAGACAGCTGGCCGCGATCTCAGAGTTTACTACCGATATTCAGCATGTGTCGGGTAAACTGAATGTGGTGGCGGACTGCCTCTCGCGCGCCGTGGTGGCCCCGGTCTGCGTGGGGATAGATTACGCAGCCATGGCCGTGGAGCAGATTAGCGATGCAGACGTGCGTGCGCTCCAGTCTGGACCAACAGGGTTAAGGCTGGAGAGCAGGGTGCTGCAAGATGGCGCCCCCCGCTAATCTGCGATGTCTCCACGGGATGCCCGCATCCGGTGGTCCCGGTCGCGTGACGCCGCCGCATGTTTGAGTCGGTTCACACTCTGGCGCACCCAGGAGTGCACGCATCGGTCAAAATGGTGGGAGAGAAGTTTGTGTGGCCGAGCCTACGCAAACAACAAAAAGAGTGGGCTGCAGCCTGTGTGGCGTGCCAACGAGCCAAGGTACACAGACACACGAAGGCTCCCTTGGAGCCGTTTCGGGTACCAGCTAAGAGGTTCGACCATGTTCACGTGGACCTCGTGGGCCCCCTCCCGCCATCACAGGGGTGCATGCACCTCCTGACAGTGGTGGACCGCACCACGCGCTGGCCAGAAGCAGTCCCGCTGGCGGCAACCACGTCCGCGGACGTAGCACGCGCTTTTTTAACAGCATGGGTGGCGTGTTTTGGAGTCCCGTCAGACATTGTCCGACAGGGGCCCTCAATTTGTTTCCGAACTCTGGTCCGCGATGGCCCGCAGCCTGGGTGTTACAATTCACCGCACAACTGCATACAACCCACAGGCCAATGGTTTATGCGAGCGTTTTCATAGATCACTGAAAGCAGCGCTCAGGGCTTCACTGACGGATGGATATTGGGTAGACAGGCTGCCATGGGTTTTATTGGGGTTGCGCTCCGTGCCAAAAGAGGATCTGGAAGCTTCCCCGGCAGAGCTGGTTTTCGTGCAGCCCCTACGGCTGCCCGGGGAATTTCTACCAGATAATCCCACGCCGGACAGCTGCCCGTCTCAGCTTTTGCAGCGTAGCACAAACACAGGCACGCTGCCGGGCCCTGCCCACCACTGTTTTCCGCGTGCTTTCGTGCCTAAAACTTTGAAGAGCGCAGAGTTCGTGTTTGTCAGACACAACGCCCAGCGCCCTCCATTGCGCCCACCCTATGATGGACCGTTCAGAGTGTTGGAAACAGGGGATAAGCATTTTTTGCTAGACTTGGGGGGTAGGCGGGAAAAAACTGGCATAGACAGACTCAAACCTGCTTTCGTTGTGGCGGAAGAGCAAGTGCTGTTGGCTAGGGCCCCTCGGCGTGGAAGACCCCCACGGAGAGCTCCCCAGGGAAACGATTCACCAGAGCAGCCACACGGACAGACCGAAGTGCCCCCCCCCCTCGTCACGGCCCACCCGCAGTCAGACACACTCCCAGTAGCCCCCCACCGGCACAGCAGCGCTACACGGAGGCAGTAAACCCCAGTTACAGCAGATACGGGAGGAAACGTAAGCCCAAACGGCGTGTGGACTGATGTTCTATTGTTCTATCTAAGATGCTGGGGGGGGAAGTGTAGCACCAGATTATTTAGCATCTCAGACAAGAGACAGTGGATAAGCATGGGAGAACAATGCTCAGGAGGTTCCTGGTGAGATAGCAGGAAGGAGTCAAGGACGTAGGGGGTTGAATGCAGTGTAATGCAAATGTCATGTTGTGTGTGGGAAAATGCCATGAAACTTGGGAGGAGAGATTTGGGTAAAATAAGAGTGCCTGCTGAAATGTGTCAGTCTGTTCTGTGCTTGAGAGATGTGAAGTGTGTAATAAACTGTCTGCCATGAATCAGCCTCTTTTTTTCACACACTCCACACTGTCAACATAAAGCCAAACCCAAAAGCCAAGACTACAAATGCTGACAGGAATAAAACAACCAGATGTGACTAAGGATAATACCAGTAATGGACAGAGAATCATACAAAGCTAAACTCAAACCCCAGCCCAGAATAAAGAACATAACATGACTATGATAATAATAATGATCATCATAATAGTAATAATAAACGCAGAAAGTCCCAAATACAAAACTCAAAGTGAGGATGTAGGCTGGAACCCATGTCCTGGAGACAAGGAATATAAACTACAAATCAGAGTGAGGACATAGGGACCAGCCCACGTCCTGGCACCATATGGATGTATATTAAGAAAAAAAAAATAAACCTGCCCATTATACTTTTCTCCTTCATACAGATTGCTTCTTTGAGTACACACAGTACCAGTTTGAGCAGGTTATATAAGACAACCCTCCTGGTATTAAAAATGTATAAAGCACTGTAAATAACAATTCAAAGCAGAGAAATAAATCAGCTCTGTTCAGATAATAAGACAGAAAAGCTCTGTCAACTCACAGCACACAGAACTAGTTAAATTAGACTTTTGCAGCTGTATAGAGTTTATTGGACTCCAGTCAAAGAGGTGGCATTTTCAGTTCACAAATTTTCCTTTTATACTGGTGCAACCCCTTTGTCCATCTACTGCCTGAAACAAGATGTTTTAGCTCTTTTCACTTAAAATCAACTTTCCATAGATAGCTCTCCACTAAAACCGATTGAGGGAAATTTTACAGTTTCCTGACCTGATTATTTATAATTTTGCCTATTTTCAAAGTGAGCAATCACAGTTAGTCTGACAAAAAGCATAAGTCCAGTTTATAGTGTAAAAAAGGAAAACTGAAAATCTTCAAGTGGTAAAAGTCTATTTTGTTTCAAACCAGGCTTATTAGTTTGAAGATGCAATCAATTAAAATTTGCTTTGAAAAAATACATGAATAACTCAGTTCTTCAGCAGAGGCTGACTGCTGTCAGCAACTGCTGAGCGCCGACTCCCATAGCGCTCCTAGCTCTTCCTCTGCTGCTCACTTTTCCTGTGCCCCCCTCGAAAACTTTGGCCCTTTCAGGTAATATGTTTAGTAGTGCTGGGCAACGATTAAAATGCTTAATTGTGATTAATCTCCAAAATTTTGCGTTTATTTGAGATGACTTTTTCTCCAACATAATATACCTTAAAGTTGGTATTTTCTAGTTTTTCATACGCTTACTAACATGGGAGTGGACAAATATACTTGCTTTCTGCAACTGCAGGTCCATTTAAAGCAGGGGTGTCCAATCATGTGCCATGGAGGGCCAGACCCTGCAGACTTTACCTCCAACCAGTGTCTTCAACAGCAGATCCCGCTGAACTTCTTCCCACTGATTGCTGATAAGTGAAAACATCTGCTGAAGAGACTGGGTATAGAAAACCTGCAGGGTCTTGGCCCTCCATGGCACATGATTGGACACCCCTGATTTAAAGCCTTCAACATGTCAGAAATGACAACAACCATCCAGAACATTCTACCCCCCAAAAAATTCATAAGTACTGCAGGAATACACCAGCAGCACCACACCAGCTGTTATCCCACCAGTTGTATGTCTCATGACGTCCCCCTTCAATCTGAGCTCCAGTAATAGACAGTCCATTCTGTTCTCTAGGGAGTGGACATCCATGAACACAATGGATGAAAGTGCCGCTCGTCCGGGGCCAGCCCCCAGCTTAGCTGTTACCCTTTTGCCTAGCTTTCAGCCCCTTTCACATCTGCTTTTCATTGCAGACATGCCCTTCTCAGCTTCGCTGCTTGGATTACAGAGCAGCTCCATCTTCAACGACACAAACAGACCAGCGCCATCCATCCATCCATCCATCCCGGATGACAGAACTTCCAGCCATTGGTTCCTGCAGCAGTGGGGAATCGCACCAACACGGTCCACATAGTATGATTGTGACAATCCGCCTAACAAACCTAAAACATCCAAACTAGTAAATGAGGAGTCTGAGCCATAAATGGGGCTTCTCTATTTTGAGTTGCGCCATAGATTGTCTGAAACAGTACCTGCATTTCAAGAGTTCCGCTTTTTTTGTTGTGTTTAAAAAAACAACAACTTGTCAGCATGGTATTAAACAGGGTATTGCATTATTGCGTGACATCACGTGAATTTGCCCAGCTCTAATGTTTATTAAACATTTACTCATTCCAAATACACTGCGTGGGCTCTGATTAACTTTTCAATGACACCTAAACATCTCACTCTTAACTGTGATCTGAATGATTTTATAAATTATTTATGTACGCAGCGTATCATAGCTGATATCGTTAGCACGTTTAGCCTAGTTGACCCTAGCTATAGTGCTATTTCCATCATTTACTAATTCCAAATAACACTGCATGGGCTCTAATGTACCTCTGAAACCAGCCAAACATTGTTTTAATACCAGTGGTTATGTGGCTTCTTTTATTATTCACTTACGTGCGGTTCCACCAGTTATTGCTGTTAGCATTCCTGTTAGAGGAGGGAACTCCTCTTACTGAAGTAAATAATTTGCAAGTTCATGAATTTAAAACTTTATAAATTTTTAAACTTTTTAAATTTGTATCATATGTCATATAAATGTACAGCTTTTAAATCAAAATTTTGCAGCTTTTTCATGTAATTTCACATCTTTTTACTTGTAAATCTGAAACTTTTGCCAGTTTGTAGCCTTTTCTCTATGTTATTTTGTGGAAATAAACATAAGAACTACATATTTCAAGCAGTTTTTCATGAATAGCCATGTTAAGCATAAGGTTTTAATTCTGTTTTTTATTTTTACTTTTAAATGATCATGATATAATTGTAACTCAAAGACTACTACAAAACAAATTGAAGGAACTGTTCTTCCTCAACTAGAAAGTATACTCAAGAAAGAAGAACATATATCGAGCAATAAAACTACTCAGTAAACTGCGGAAAAAGTTACTTGAGTAACTCATTAGCCTACTATAGTTCTCTGGATATTAGTAAATTATGATGAACCCACTCTAACCTGGAGGAGACGAAAGTATCCTGGTGTCAGTCGTCCCAGTCTGATGATCATTTCTGCTACCAGAGCACAAGGGAATAAAACACAAGTTTCCTACAAGACAGAAAACCATACAGTGTTTATTAGGGTTATTAATTTAATTCTCTCATAACAGGCTTTTGGTGGGTTACTATGCATGACTGAGTAAAACCAAAACTTTGACAGAGATTATGACAAGACTCCGGCGAATGTTTTCTAAGCAGGATCTGCAGTAAAACAGCCACAACAGTTTTCATTCGGTGTTGTGTACATTGCAGTGCAGATTTCCATGGGTGCTAAAATTAATGTGTTTTATAATCTAGTAACGTTTGAATCCTTAAAGGTCCCATACGGGGTGTTTTCCAGGGATTTATTTTAAGTTTTGACATCCTCAGGAGCATAATATACTGTATATGTAGTTTTAAAGACAGCCTGCTTTGTTATGACCCGAGCGTCGGTTCTGATCGCGCTCGGGCTAAGCTATGTCTCGCTGCCGGCCTTGACAGCTGCGGGCGGTATTCTGGCCTCTCCGGGCTCTTATTGTGAAAGTGCTCGGTGGGGTTTCCGCCTGTCAATGGTCGGTCAGCTGAGTGTCATCATCGTCATTAGTGCTTCGTCCATTTAAGCCCAGCACTGGCGTCGGTAGGACGCAGCAGTGTCTGGTCGCTTACCTGGTCACTAACCTGTTCACTTACTTGTTCACCCACCGTCACGTTGCGGATGCCTGGACTATTTTCACACCTCGTCTGCTTTGGGCTTGACCGTCGTTCCCCGGTACCAGTAAGTGTGCTGTATTAGCCTTATTCCTGCCGGCGTGAATTGATCTGTAAGTCCCTGCCTTAGCAGCCTGTGTGTTATTATTACCAAGCCTGTCTGTGTGTGACCGTCTCCTGCTCTGGGCCTATAGTGTGCTGTATAGCCCTATGCATCCTTTTATGCGAAGACTCTTGTCATTGTCTCAGCAGCTTGTGTAATCACCTTATCACCGTAATAAAACTCACTGAAAACTCACTGGTGACTCTGTGCATCTTATAGGTGGCCCGCGAGGGCCACCGCATGACATGCTTATTAATATTAATGAGTCACTAATCTGAGTGGGTAATTGCTTTTTGAGTGGGCCAAGTGAGGAGCCAGTCAGGGTGCTTTTGTGTTGCCAATTTAGAGCAGTGGTCAGCAGACCTGGCCTGGTGCTTGGGGACCAATTAGCAAAACAAATGCACCTCGACTGCCTCCTTATTTGGCCCACTCAAAAAAAAAAAAAACATTTACCCAATCAGATTAGTGGCTCATTCTGCGGACCACTTGGTACCGGGCCACAGAGAACAAATTATGTTCCTCCTTACTGACTAAGTCTGCCGGGTGTTTTATTTTGAAAAAATTAGCAGATATTTGCTCTCTTCCTGTGCCACTGTCTGTCTGCATGGTTTTGATGCACACCTGTCATAGTGAAGACTGGCTGCCCCGGACTGCAAAATTACAGTGGACCTTAAAGCGCGCCTGGGGCAGCATCGCCACTGTCGACACCCTGGACCAAAGCCAGGACGGAGCATCCTGAAACTACCCCGTTGGCACTGGCGGCCCCACTCGCACTTCCAACCTCCCACCCTTGAGGGGATCCCTAGCAGCGACGGTGACCAGGACGAGGCGCCGGCGCGGACCAGACACAGGGAACACACCTTGGGTGTCGCTCCCCCTCACGACTCCCAGATAGAATTGTCCCCAACATCGAACGTGAGGGGTTTTTTTAATCAAACACTTTGTTTCCATTCATTTTAAAATACTTCTATTCCAGTCCCCATCCTGGTCTGTGAAAAAAAAAAAAAGTGCGTAACCCAGTCTGTGATGCTGAAAGGATTGGGGACCAATGACTTAGAGGACTGATGGCTAGTTTGCTGATTTGTGACATCATAAAACCCAGGAAGTACAATCCTCTTGTTTCTTGAGCCTAACTAAACAAAAACAGTGTATTTCTTTGTGAAGTGAGGGTTCTGATATTTTAACATATGCGACCCATGCTGGTATTTTTATAAGTCTAAACCAATTAAAACAACATTTTGCACAATATGTAACCTTTAAAACAAAAACCATTTCCTCCTAATAAGTACATGGAAAGAATTGGAGAAATAGAAAGTATTTCATGGTGAAAAATTATAAGCAATAAAATGTTCTTTGGCGCAGTAAACATGTTTTTCTTTCTGTCACATTAATCCTGCTCAGAGTTGTCTTGGAAAAAACTTGACCTCTGGGCTGAAACTCTCTGGCTTTGGGTGTGATGATGTAAATTATATCATGGACTTTAGACCATCTGGTTTATTTGAGGTTAATTGGGGAGATTTAAGCCACAATTTTTCAATGTAGTTTACATCTTTGTTGAAAATCAGATTAAAAATAAAAGAAAATTCTGTGGGTTTCTTTTTTCAGTTATAATTAGCCGAGGTTTATTGTAAGTTTTGCTGCAGCAGAGAATAAATGCTGACTATCAACCCTCTACCAAAAACACATTTTTATAGTGGAAGGTTATGGGTTTTCTAGCTCATATCATTGTGAGATCAAAGCAAGAAAATGACTGACTTTTGTAAAATTATTCAGAACATTTCCCAATCATTTACATTAATCTTTTTTTTAAGTATTTCTAAGCATATAAACCATTAATGAATGACTTGGAGTGGAGTCTTGGCCTTGAAATCCTCGTGTAGGAGTTAAAGTTAAAACTGACTGACTGATGGAGTAAAACAGAAGATCTTACACCTGTAACAAACACTGTGGATTAATAACAAGATGCTATTTTGTATTGTAACATTATATTAGTAATAAATATGGGAACCCAAAGTGTCTCAACATCAGCAGGTCAGTCAGGTAAATTTCAGTCTTACTCTCTGAAGTTAACGGATCCTCATGGAGCTGGTGAGCACCCAGTCAGGATCCAAAAAGCTGTAGACCTCCACCGCCTCCTCCTCATCTGCCGCTCAGCACCCGCAGACAGACCAGCAGCTGGTGGGAGCTGCACTGGAGAGGCTCCTGTGTGTCCCCGCTCCTTTTGTCCAGTATGAACGCCCCAGTGTGACTTGGCTCAGCACGCAGACGCACACACACACACACAAACACTCACAGACCTGAGAGAAAAGCTCCAGCCTGTCAGGGACGATTTGGTCATCCAGCCAGTTAAATGAGCGAGAGGAGAAGAAGTGGCTCGGTGCAGCATGTTGCACGCTTGAAGGAACATGTGTGCTAATGTGCTGCAGTCACTTATGTAACCCGAAAACATGAGAAGAAAATACTTTTTTAACAACGGGCCTGAATTGACCTTCTCTGCCAAAAACAAAGAGGGCAAGTCTCTGCCGAGTGGGCATCAAAAAGCAAATTTTTCTTACAGGTTTGAAGTTATTCTGATGTTATATAAGGCCTCTGTTTCTATGAGGCCACACTGATTGTGAATGAATGAATGAATGAATGAATGAATGAATGAATGAATGAATGAATTTATTTCGGATAGTACATTACAGGTTAAAAGAAACTGTATAATATAACAACAAGGTCAAATTAGACAAAGACTCCTTCTACTATACAATTCCACGTGAGTTATCCGAAATGGGTGATGGCTGAAGCCGCAGCTTATATTGCCCACCCATATTCCATCCAAGAATTCAAAGGAGAAAAAAGAGAAAACAAGACAAGAGCGATTACAATTTAAAACAAGGCTAAGACAAAATATGACTGAGAGAAAAAGAAAACTGAGCTAGTCTAAGTTAAGCGGTTACTATTCAAAAACAAATCTAAGACATAGTGTCACAGAGAAAAAAGAAAAACTAAGCTATAACACAACACAGGCTGGAGATGTCAATCCTTATGTGAGTTTACATGTCGTCTTGTAAATATGTTTGGAGTATTTCTTCCTTTAGTTTTTGTTTAAATTGTCCAAGCTTTGTACATGATTTTAATTCAGGTCCAAAATCGTTCCATAATCTGACACCTTGCACTGAAATACAGTGTTGCTTGGTGGTTGTTCTCACTGTAGGCTTTTGAAATATACATGTTCCTCTGAAGTGATATCGTTTCTCCCTTGTTTGGAACAACTTTTGGATATTTGCGGGCAGTGATAGATTCTTCACTTTGAACATTATTATTGCGATTTTAAAGTCGATCAGATCTTTCAACTTGAGAGTTTTTTGTTTAAGAAAAAGTGGGTTTGTTGGTTCCCTGTAAGCTGCTTTGTTGATTATTCTAATAGCTCTCTTTTGAAGCATAAAGAGTGGATATATGTTTGTTTTATATGTATTTCCCCATACTTCATTACAATATGTCATGTATGGGAGTATTAATGAATGATACAAGGTGTATAGTGTGGGTTGATTCAGCAAATTTTTCACTCTGTGTAATATTGCAATTGATTTGGATACTTTACCTTTTATATAATTAATATGTGGCTTCCAACACAGTTTGTTATCAATTATTACTCCAAGGAATTTAGTTTCGGATACCCTTTCAATCTCTACACCATTTACACTGAGTTTGGGTACTGGGTAGTTGTGATGGTTGTTAAAGACTATAAATTTTGTCTTGCTTAAATTGAGCGTTAATTTGTTTGAATCAAACCACAGTTTCAGCTTTCCTAATTCCTTTCCGAGTGTATCCAGAAGTTGTTCCAAGTTGTTTCCACTGCATAGCAGGTTAGTGTCATCAGCAAACAATATTAAGTCCATTTTTTCTGAAACTTTACATATATCATTTATATACATATTGAATAATAATGGTCCCAAAACTGAACCCTGTGGGACTCCACAGGTGACCTTCAGTAGCTCTGAGTTTTTGTTGTTAACACATACAAACTGATATCTATTCTTTAAGTAACTTCTTAACCAGGACAGTGCTACCCCTCTGATACCACAATTTTGTAGTTTCTTTAATAATAGATTGTGATCTACTGTATCAAATGCTTTTTTAAGATCCAGGAATACTCCAACTGAATACTCTTTATTTTCAATGGCTGTTGATATTTTTTCTGTAAATTCCATTAAGGCATATGCTGTTGTCCTTTTGTGTCTGAACCCATATTGCTGCTCACACAATAAATCATTCTTCAGTATGAAGTTGTCAATTCTCTCATAGAATATTTTTTCAAGTATCTTGGAAAATTGCGGTAATAGTGAAATTGGTCTGTAGTTGGAGAGTTCCCCTCTGTCGCCTGTCTTGTAAATCGGAATTACTTTAGCTATTTTCATTGCATTGGGAAATATACCTGATTGGAGAGACAGGTTACAGATATACGTCAGTGGTTTCACTATGCATTCGATAACAGTTTTGACTAGTAGCATATCAATACCATCGCAGTCAGTAGATGTTTTACTTTTGAACGATTTAACAATTTCAATGACCTCTCTTTCGTCTGTGTTCTTTATGAAGATGGTGTCTTTTACAGCAGTGTTATTGCATATTGAATCACCTGTTGGCACCGTAGTGGGTATTTCTCGGGCCAGTTTAGGTCCAATGTTAACAAAAAAATTATTAAATTCATCTGCAGGTGAAGCTATATTCACATTCGGAGTCGATTTATTATTTTTTGGAGTGTTAGTTGGGTAGCTGGTATTTCTGCTTTTATTTCCAAGGATACTGTTGATTATTGTCCATGTATTTTTAATATTGTCTTTGTTTTTTTCCAGTTCTTTACTGTAATAGTCTCTTTTACTACATCTTATTATATATGTTAACTTATTTTTGTATGTTTTATACCGCTGCTCTGCTTCTTTTGTCCTTTTCTTTATGAAAGCTTTATATAATAAATTTTTCTTTTTACACGCCTTTTGTAGTCCTTTGGTTAGCCATGGTTTGTCAGTAAATTTGTGTTTAAGCTTTTTTTTAACTAATGGGCAGTTGTTTTCATAAAGAGTGGTTACAATGTTTGTAAATGTGTCATAGGCTTCATTTACATCTGATACATAGACTTCTGTCCAGTCTTGCTTCAGCAAGTCCTCTTTAAAAGAACTGATTGCGTTTGGTGATTTGTGTCTGAACGATTTTGAGATTTTTTCTGGGTTGGGCCCCGTGTGGCCATGGATAAGTGCAAAGATTGGCAAGTGGTCGCTTATATCATTTATCAATAATCCACTTTCTATTTTCTTGTTGAGAACATTGACAAACAGGTTGTCAATAAGTGTAGCAGAGTGAGCTGTGATTCTACTGGGATGTGTTATTGTGGGATATAGACTCATGCTGTACATAGAGTTCATGAACTCTGTAACTACATTTTGTTGATGTGGATTAAGTAGGTCAATATTGAAATCTCCACAAATTGCTACCATTTTCTTACTAGTAATATTATTGTACAGCTCGACTAATTTATCTCTGAATGTCTCAATGCAAGTTCCCGGCGTTCTGTATATGCAGCTTATGATTAGATTTTTTGTTTTGTCTAGGTCAATCTCAACAGTAACACATTCCAGAATCCCTGGTAGTGCTAAGGACATTTCATTTACAAGCTTACATCTATATAGGTCATCAATATACAGTGCAACACCACCACCCTTTTTTTGAGATCTGTTAATGTTAAACATCTGATATCCCTCTATTGCCATCAGGGGAGCCTGGTCTGCATTAAGCCAGGTTTCAGAGACTGCTATAGCTGTGAATTTTCTGTTTAGCTGTTTTAAATAGTCCTGAATCTGTGAGAAGTTTTTGTTAAGACTTCTGCTATTGAAGTGTATTATTGACAGTTTACCATCTAATTGCACTTGACTTTTGAATTGCTTTTCAGTGTAATATTCACAGTGGTTATGAATATTATTGAAAAAGTGGTTATCAGGATCAATATCATTCTCCATCTCTTGTGGTTTATGTTCAGCATAGTGGCATATTTTTAGAGTTTGAGTTTCCTCACTCTGTGTTTCATGTTGTTCAGTGTCATTGTACGTGTTGGCCTGCTGGTTACATAAATGCAGGAAAAGTTCATATGAAAAGAAGTTAAAAAATATGTAACAGTAGAGAGCAACTGTTTGACTTTTACAAATCAAGTTATTTACATAAAAGTGTTGAATTTGTCTTTCATTGACTTTACAATGGAGTGTACAATGGATCAAGAGAAGCTGAAATCTGTGAGTTTACTGACAACAGACTGTGGACGCCTGCCTCTTCTTCTGGACAGATTTGGTAAAGGTTTGGACATCCTAATATACACTTTTCCCATAGGTGCTAATAAAATGTCTGTGACAGGTCAGAACAACTCAACGTTTAATTATTGCAGTACCATTTTCCACAAGGGGAATTAGCTTTGCTCAAAATAGACTTTTTTTTTTATTGTACATTGCTTTAAATGCTAATGAGTCCCAGTTCACCCCACCCTATATTTCACCATTTCACTCAGATCACTGTTTCCTTGGCAACACCATGTTTGAGGCCAATGTTAGTTTATAGCTTTGGTTGTTGGACTAAGTAACATAGAACTATTGCCCAAATGTTAGAGTTTAAAAGCCCAACTAAAGCATTAAAGCACAAAAGGGTGTGTGGTTTAATTGGTCAGTAGCATATGACCAGTCCCTGGGGTGTAATAAATACAGAAACAACCCTGAATGAGTGAATGGCTACCTCTGCTAATGACAGTAAACCACTGCTCATTGAGGGAGTGCCTCATCCATACTATTTTTCTCCTCCTTCTTCGGTTGCTCCCTTTAGAGGTCTATGCAATGGATCATCTGCAGCATTTTCCATTGTATTGGATAGTTGACCCGGGTATTTAAACTCATCTACCTCCACTACCGCTACTCCCTTCATGTTTGCCATTACACCTGCATCCCTCTCATTCACACACATATATTCTGGCTTGCTTCTACTGACTTGCATTTCTCTTCTCTCCAACGCATACCGCCACTTCTCCAGGTTCTCTTCCACCTGCTCCCTACTCTCTCTTCAGCTCACAATGTCATTTGCAAACATCATGGTCCACGGAGACTCCTGCCTGACCTCGTCTGGCAGCCTGTCTATCACCATAGCAAACAAGAAGGGACTCAGCACCTTCTCTACCACTCCTGACTTCCTAAAATAATGTCTATGAATGAAATATATGGTCAAGTGTTGGCAATGATCTGGCTGGGAAAACGGGTGTCTAGCAGGGGTGGACAGAATATACAGAAAACTAGAAAAGCACTCAGAGAGCACATACCTCTGCCAAGGCTCCTTCTGTCCCCCCCCCCCCTTTGCCCATGCATCTGTCTGTTCCTAACTGCCTCTATCCCTTCGTACACTGCAAGATAAGGCCTTGGTGGAGGTACGCACTCATGGATCACCTCCAAAATCTAATGGGTTCACTTGTAGCCCAAGGGCCACCTCTGGTGAAAATTTCATCTAAATCCATTCAGTAGTTTTTGCATTGTCTTGTTAAGCCTTTGCTAGAAGATTGATCCTTGGTGGAGGTATGCACTCATGGATCACCTCCAAAATCTAATGGGTTCATGTGTAGCCCAAGATCCACCTCTGGTGAAAATTTCATCAAACTCTGTCTAGTAGTTTTTGAGTAATCTTGCTAACACATTGTGGGAAGATAGAGCCTTGGCGGAGGTATGCACTATTGGATCATCACCAGCATCTAATGGGTCCCTCTGTAGCCCAAGGACCATTTCTGCTGAAAATTTTATCAAAATCTATCCAGTGTTTTTTGTGTATCCTGCTGCACAAATACAAACAAGGGCCTTGGCAGAGGTATGCATTCTCAGAGCATCACCAAAATCTAATGGATTCATCCTTAGGCCAAGGGCCACCTTTGGTGAAGATTCCATCCAGTAGTTTCTGCGTAATCCTGCTAACAGTCAAATGCCAGCAAAAACAATCTCCTTGGCAAAGGTAATAGAAAATTTCCTCTTCTTCTCCAAGGAGAACGCATGCCAGACTAGTGAGGAGGCAGGTCTGTATCAGGTCTGTTTAACTAATGATGTGATAACCTCACTGAAGCAAACAAAATCTAAATGAGGCATTTCAGGCAGAGTTGTAGTTTTAAGTTTTTGTGGGTGAGGGAGAACCTATGCAGGAGTTTGGGCTGTTTGGATTTCCAGATCATATAATGTTCCAGAAATCCCACATAATGCACAAAAATAAGAGGGGAAAATGTTTAATGGTGGTTCTTTAAATAAGTAAATTGTCATTTATTCTCACATTGTGCCTGTGTGTGGGGGGGGGGGGGCATGTGTGTATGTGTGTGCACATGTGTGACACTCAGACTAGACTACAGGGTGCCAATTGTGCACACTGGGTGACCTCATGTCTGCATTTGCAAATTCTCTCTTGTCTGGAAATTCACAACAGATACATGAAGGCAAAAACCCACATAAGTTTGTTATAATTGTAGCATTGACCTTGAGTTCCAATCTATAAACTCATTCTCTGCATAAGAAAAATTGTTTCAACTCAAAAGTCTGGTCATGAGCTGCTTCTCTCACCCAAGGATCAGAGCTTTAACACTACCCATTGGCCATAAAGTGGAAGTAAATCCCTTCTCCAGGACTTAGTCATTCTCCCTTTTCTGCTCTTTGGCAAAGGAACATTTCAATCGACAGGTTTATGGTTGATATAATCCAGACTTGGGAGTCAAAGATTCTCCAGTAACCAACCAGACAGTTTTACAGTGCCATCTGGTGGACGAATCTGGAATATTTTTTTTTTCTCTTTGCAGTGGAATTTATGCAATATGGACAAATAGATTAATTGATATTCTTTCTCTCAAGACAGTAGCCACTACTGAAGACATGGTTGCTTTCAGGAATTGACAATTGTGGTTTCAAATGTTTTTATTGATATGATTTAATGTGTTGCTTTATTTTCAGGAAGAAATTAATTTTTTTGCATGCTTACTATCAAATTAATTAGTTACAATGTAGAGACATTGTATGTTCCCTTATTATTTAGAATATCTTAGTCACTAAAGTTTAAAGAATTTATGCTTTATTCAGCAACATATGTGCTTTAGGAGGATTTCACTCTTCATATCAAATTTCTCTCTCTGTCTGTGGGAGACCCCCACCTCAGAAATTTGAACTGACCAATGAGCTCCCAAACCTATCTGCATTGCCTTTTTAGTCAGTTTATGACTTCTGCCAATCAAAGAAGTTCAAATGTAATTGGTTCAGCTCAGTTCCATGAAATTCAGTGAGATTGTCACACCTGAAAAAACTTTTTGTGTCAGTTTTGGAGCGGTGGTCAAGCTGTTAGGAGCATTTTCTGCTCTTCCATTTTTTTTTTCTATCTTCAAGTTGGCCCAGAGCCTCCCATGCTCTGTGAAAATTGTTTTTCTTTTCTTTAAAGTTCCCTTTTTTCTTATTTTTTTTTCCACAATATCTTTATTGAACCTTTTTTTTTTTTTAACAAACATGATACAAACAATCAAACACTAACACTAAAGTACTACAAAAAAAAAAAATGCACTAAAAACACCAACAACCACCAACAAAATCAAGTCTTCAACAATGCTCCTCTGTTTAGTCTAGACAATCCAATACATAAGTATACATATTATGTTCACCAGTTTGGAATTTACAAGGTCCACACACATCATTCACCTTCTTCTTCAAGAGTTATGTTTAAATTTTTTACATAATCAATAAAAGGTCTCCATATATTCTCAAACACAATTTGCTTTGATTTCAGTATATATGTTATTCTTTCTAATGGAAGGTTTGTTAACATCTGTCTTAACCACTGAGTCACATCTGGTCTATGAGTCTTTTTCCATAATAGTGCAATACATTTTTTGGCATTAAGCAAACTGAGGTCTATGAATGTTCTTTCACTTTTATTAAAATTATGCTTTTCTGGGTACAGACCCAACAAAAACAGTTTAGGATTCAATATGATTTGTTTTGAGATTATTTTTTCAATTGTTACCCTCACCTCTTCCCAAAACATTCTTATTAATCTACATTCCCATAAACAATGAAATAGGGTTCCTTTACTTTCCATGCATTTTGTGCATGTATCTGGTATATTTTTGTTATATCTATTTAACTCCTCCGGTGTAACATACATCCGCATTAACCATTTGAAATGTATCAATTTAAGGCGTGCATTTATTGATTTGGTTTGAGCTTCTGTACAAGCCAATTCCCATTGTTCCTCTGAAATTTCAGTTTGCAGATCTTCTTTCCAGTAGTTTAATCTTTTCAGTGAATTTTCACTTGAAGATAGTGTCAATGAGTTATAAAACTCTGAAATAATACCCTTTCTTTTACTATCTTTCATCACCCTTTTTTCTTATTTTAATCCTTTTCTTTAAATCACCATGTAAGAAGATTTTGTTTGATTTTTTTTCTAAGCTTAAACCAACTCATTCCAGCCACAATACACCGGAAGAAACAGATCTGTGTTTGTCTCAATCTGACTCTCTGATGGGACGTTGTACAATAAACAAATTCCCTTTCGGTGCATAAGAGGAGACCTCTCCCAGCTTGCTGAAGAACAGCCTGATTGTGATCTCAGGAGCATCGCCTTGTGAGAGAATCTGTCTTATCAGCCTCTCCATCAACAGAATCCACGGACATCCAGCTGAATCAAGGTTGGCACGTGGGGGCCCTGCTGCCACCAGGGACGTGATCTGACTCTGTGGCTGACGGTCTGTTGTTTAATTTAAACTTAACTCTTCAGAATATTCCTGGTATAAGTTCTTTAAACTTAATTTCATGCAAACCCCATCAGAATTTCAAAATGTATTTTGTTCTTTCATTAATTTATGTCCTTTTCAGAGTAACACCAATTTTCCATTTTTATAGTTTACTCCTCGTTTTCTTCATACAGTTGCATCCACTTTTCTTGACCAATGCTGTTTTATGGTTTTCCAATTTCCAGTATATCGCCAAGTTAAACTACAGTTTGCTCGGTTTCACGAATGCTTGATTCACAAGTAGCTCAGTAATAGTCTATGGTGACCATGATACATGTGGAATTATCTGTTTTAAAGTTATCTAAATATGTTAACCTATTCTGACATTTCTTATTAAACTATTGAAAGACATATGGGAGTTATTGTCTGATTTCATGTCCATCTTCTTGATTATCAGCACACAAGAACTCACAAGGGTTTTTATAAGACTGATTCACAATTGGTGCAAATAAAGAATTGTTAATAAAATTGTCCATTATCTGGACTGGTGCCCTATGAGGATATGAGTTTAATGAAAATAAATCTTCATTCCTACTCACATTCATATTTACATTAATACTTGTACCAACAATAAAATACCTATAAAACCCATAAATTCGCTACATAATATACATTCATGTGTTCATATACAGTAGGTTTAATCTGTTGTCGTTGTACAGTGTGGTCAGAAGATAGGAGAAAAAGGCTTGTATTCAAGTCTTTGTGGCATCAGTCTCTGACTGATACGGCGCTGAAGTGCTCAGAATTTTGTGTTGTTGGTTCTCCTTTGTCTTGACCTGTAGTCTTCATTGAAATTTTGGCCAGCGTCACCTTCACTCCTGCGGGACCCGGATGATCAGTGCTCTCTACTGCAATGATGCTCCCGATGAACTGCTGCAATACACAAGGAAACATGGCAAATGAAGTCAACAGTGAGGGCTGGGTCATCTTGTTATGTAGTAGTTCACTAGGTCATTAAATTATGTTGGCAAGCTATTAGTAATGCGGAGCAGATTTTGTACATTTTAGCAGAAACTTATGCTTTGCTGTCATTAATATTCAGAATATTTGATAGAATATTAAAAATATGAGACAATAAGCATGAACATGTCAAATTTAAGGGCCAATAAAGCTAGTGTGGACCAAAATATCCTTGTGGACCCCAAATTGTTATGACCTTGGTCTGAGTAAGGAGTCTGGAACCTGTGGGTCAAATCTGAGAAAGACTCTAGTATTTGCAACAAAGCTGTAAATTTGAGAGGAAAAAATTCCAAGTGTAAGAAAAGCATTTGAGAATTTCTGGAAAAAAAAGCTACAAATTTACTGTACTAAAAACAGTCATAAATTAAAAAAAAAAAAGTTAAATGAGTTACAAATTCACAAGAAAAAAGTCTCAACTTATCAAAAGTTGGAAATTTAAGAGAACAAATTCAAAATTTTATGAGAAATAAAACCTGTAAATTTACTTAAAAAGTTGCAATTTTAAGAAAGAACATTTGTATATTTAAGAGAAAAAATATTGCATAGTACCTTTATTGACGGGCTGGTTTATGCTTAAAATTATTCTTTCCATTCTTTCCACGTGAAATTTACTTACTGTATACTGGTATTGATAACTCATTGATTAGTTATCAAATTTTTAGGATTTGTTTACTTTTAAAATTGAATTTATCGCTTACTTGTCATCTTCTCATTTTATCATTTATATTGCCCCATTTTATGAAAATCAGACCAGTATTTAAATCAGTCTAAACTCTAGTTGTCATAAAAGGAAAGCAAACTGTTTTGGGAACCTTAATAAGAAACTTGTGGCGAGTTGATTCAACTCCCCCACAACACACAGGACAGTCAGCTCTCTTCTCTCGGTTTTTCCCGCTGCACTATTGAGATGTAATGTGCCATTCATGTATTGTGATGCAATGTGCCATTCATGTATTGTAATGTAATGTGCCATTCATGTATAGTGTTCATGTGTCCTGTCCTTACTGTGACCTGGAGACAGATCAATATGTAGATGTGCCTTGTAACCTCTTTGTCCTGCAAGCTGGAGCAGAGGACTGCATCTGCCTATTGTTATGTAGGTCTTACAAATGCAAATGTCTCATGCCTGTTCTGCAGTCCCTTTGATCGTACCAACTGCTGTGAATCCGCTCTTTGATGTATTGTCTGAGTTGGGTATAAATACTGCACAGGTTCTGTAACTCGCTCTCTCATTCTGATTCTGCAACTGCTGCAGCAGGACACAGACTTTGTGTCCTCCTTCTCTGAGAGCTGTTTGGGCTCGCTCCCGGCGCGCATGCACGGCGCCGGGAGCGGAGCTCGTGACGGCGGGATGATATAATAAAACTCTACTTAAAACCACAGCATCGCTGCTTATTTTTATCATCCGCCGCACTGGTGACCCTGAAGACGCACACGCTTTGTGCGACGCAGCCTTCTGGTCTGGACATCCACGCTGAACCGGCCGAGGGACACAAGACGTCTCCTTCCTCTCGCCGCCCCAACGCACCATGACCTGAAGGCAGAAAAGAACACGCTGCCAGTGAACGCTTCACTGGTTACCCCGAACATGCACACGCTTTGTGCAAAGTAACTTTCTGATCTGGACAGCTGCACTGGTGACCCGTTCTTCAGGATGAGATCTGCACGTCTGAGATCTGCTCATCCACGCTGGACCGGCTGCGCTCGCAGTTCCTCCACACGAGAGCGCAGGCACCTCGTCCCCTCTCCACGACGGCGTCCTCCATGGCCGGCGGAGAACGCAACACGTGGACCTGAATGCACCACGGCCGAGCGGTGCCAAAGATCGTCTATTCCCTCCCACCGTTCCAACGCATCTGCACGAGCCTGAGGGACAAAAGATAGTCTATTTCCTCCCACCGCTCCAACGCACCATGGCCAAGCTGCAGCCACAGCTCAAACCTGGATTTTATCGGCGCCGTCTGCGTCGAGCTCCACCAAGATTCTGCACCCTGGTTCTCCTCTCCAGCTGGCCCACCCACGCACGGAACCCCGGCACACGCACCGGGGAGTTACGAGGACGGCGCACCACGCACGGGGCAATAAAGGCTACAGAGACCGCCATCGTCCTCCGCCGCTGCTCACAGAACCTTCAGGGCTGCTCGTTCACCTGAAGCAAGCACGCAGCTCGCCACTGGATTTTCTAATGGTCTCAGCCACGGCACAAAGGGATTTCAGCCGTCAGCTGTTCCCGGGGGGCTTTGGGGTTGCTCCTGCACCTAAAGCCAACACGCCAGTGCCTCTGCTTTTGTTTCTTTTTTTTTTTCTTACAGCCGCTACGCAGCCTCGCTGCTCCAGTTTTCTTCATGGCCACGAGAGGAGCCAGAGACTAATTTTTCTTCTTGTGGACCTCTGCACGTTCAACGGGACAGCCCTTCGACATCGCGGACCCACAAGCAATTTTTGCGCGGCTCGGACGAGTTCACCGTCCCCCTGCCGGCATTTACTACCCCCCTCCTCCCTCCCCCTCCGCCTGCAGCGAGCTTCTCCCACAGCTCGCTCCCATAGATGGATTATCGAGGTCTCGGCCCCCTGCCGTGCCCTCTGGGGGGGAGCGTATGGCGGGTTGATTCAACCCCCCCACAACACAGGACAGTCAGCTCTCTTCTCTCGGTTTTTCCCGCTGCACTACTGAGATGTAATGTGCCATTCATGTATTGTGATGCAATGTGCCATTCATGTATAGTGTTCATGTGTCCTGTCCTTACTGTGACCTGGAGACAGATCAATATGTAGATGTGCCTTGTAACCTCTTTGTCCTGCAAGCTGGAGCAGAGGACTGTATCTGCCTATTGTTATGTAGGTCTTACAAATGCAAATGTCTCATGCCTGTTCTGCAGTCCCTTTGATCGTACCAACTGCTGTGAATCCACTCTTTGATGTATTGCCTGAGTTGGGTATAAATACTGCACAGGTTCTGTAACTCGCTCTCTCATTCTGATTCTGCAACTGCTGCTGCAGGACACAGACATTATGTCCCTCTTCTCTGAGAGCCGTGGGCTCACTCCCGGCGCGCATGCACGGCGCCGGGAGTGGAGCTCGTGACGGCAGTATGATATAATAAACTCTGCTTAAAACCACAGCATCGCCTTTATTTTTATCATCCGCTGCAAACTACAGATTTAATCTCATTAATCCAGAAATACTGGCTCTCTGTTATGGACAAAAACATTTTCAAACTAAACAACAGATTGATTTATAAAAGTCAAACCTCAGCAGGACGGATCACACCATCCTCTTGATTTGGTTTGGATGGTTCAGAGATTTTCTCCCGCTGTGCCTTCACTTCCTGTACAAAAAGACAAGATATAAACTAAAGGTAACATCATAACAAAAACATTGGTAAGGCTAGCGGTCATAGTTTCAAATCTAAGAACCTTCAGGATCTTGTAGTTTGAGGTCCTGGAAACATAGTCGTTCCATGATTTGGCTGCGACCTCTCCTTGCTTCAAAGGAGACTTGATCTGCAACAAAAAAACAGCAAAAAAATAGTCTGATCATTTCTTGACCCTTCTCAAAAGTAAAACATATACATTGAGTTTCACTAAAAAGAATGAAAAAAGTCAGAGCTGGAGTGTTGCTGGTGTGTTTTGTGAAAGAAAAATCTTCCTTTAAGTCTCACACCTGTTTGTACATGAGCTCCTCCTCTTTGGCATCCTCCAGCTGCTGCTGCTTCAAGATGCTCCTCTGTTCCACCATGACGCTCCTCGCTGTGTCCTCTGAAATCTTACAGATGACCTTCAAAGCCTCCTCGTCCGGACTGATTGGCCTCACACCTTCTAAACTCAGTTCTCTGCTGATCTCATCCCACACCTCACCAACCTGCACAAGACAAACACACCAATGTTCTGTCTGTTTTTGTCATCTAAAAAAGGATGTTTTTGCTAGTTGTAGTACAGTATACTATTCGTTAGTTGTTGTACCGCTTCTTCTGGTCCATAGAGGCATATTAGAAACCATTAATACATTTCATAAAACTTTTTATCACAAGTTAATCTTAGCCCCACAGTGTTGATTGACATCCTATAATAATAATAATAATAATAATAATAATAATAATAATAATAGGCAGCACGGTGGCGCAGTGGTTAGCACAGTGGCAGCACAGCAAGAAGGTCATGGGATCGATTCCACCCTTGACCATCGTGGGTTCGATCCCACCCCCAGACCATCGGTGACCCTTCTGTGTGGAGTTTGCATGTTCTCCCCGTGTCTGCGTGGGTTTACTCCGGGCACTCCGGTTTCCTCCCACATGCCAAAAACATGCAAGTTAGGTTAATTGGCATCAAAACTGGGGATTCTAAATTGTCCTTAGGTATGGATGTGAGAGTGAATGGTTGTCTGTCTCTCTGTGTTGGCCCTGTGATGGACTGGCGATCTGTCCAGGGTGTACCCTGCCTCTCGCCCAAAGATGCTGGGATAGGCTCCAGCCCCCCCGCGACCCGAAAGGATTAAGCGGTAGAAGATGGATGGATGGATGGATAATAATAATAATAATAATAATAATAATAATAATAATAGTCCTTTTTCTGGAACATGTAGTTTTAGCTCCTCTGTCTGAAAAATCACACTCCCTGTCTTTGATTGGTTGAGCTGACAAAAGTGGTAATAAATAAAAAGTCTATGAAAATTAACCAGTGAAAATCAGACAATGCTTTTGAATTGTGGTTCAACAGAATTATTTTAAAAAACAAACTCATGAAACAGGCCTGCACAAAAATGATGGTACCCTTAACTTAATATTTTGTTGCACAACCTTTTGAGCCAGTCACTGCAATGAAACGATTTCTGTAACTGTCAATGAGACTTCTGCACCTCTCAGCAAGTATTTTGGCCCACTACTCAATTCAATTCAATTCAATCCAACTTTATTTATATAGCGCCATTTCACAACAATAGTCATCTCATAGCACTATCAACAGTAGGGGGAACCCCCACAGTTGCAGAAAGACCCCAGCAATCAGGCGATCCCCTGTGAGCAAGCACTTGGCGACGGTGGAGAGGAAAAACTCCCTTTTAACATGAAGAAACCTCCAGCAGAACCAGGCTCAGGGAGGGGCAGTCATCTGCTGCGACTGGCTGGGGGGGTGAGGGGACAGAGAAGATGAAAAGAACAGACATGTAGAGAGCAAACAGCACAATGGGGACTCAATCTATGGGAGAGAACAAACAGATGTCAATGACCAGCAAAAAAACAATATTTCATTGAGAGTGAAGAAAGGAGTGAGGCCCAGTGCATTATTGGAGGTCCCCCGGCTGACTAAACCTATTAGCAGCATAACTAAGGGAGGGTTCAGAAACACATGATCCCTCCCTAATTGTAGGCTATATCGAAAAGGTAGGTTTTAGCTCTATTCTTAAAAACAGAGATCGAGTCTGACTCCCGAATCCAGATTGGCAGCTGGTTCCACAGGAGAGGAGCTTGATAACTGAAGGCTCTGCCTCCCATTGTACTTGTGGAGATTCTAGGTATTACAAGTAATCCTGCATTTTGGGAGCATAGTGCTCTGTTAGGATAATACGGTAGTATCAGATCTTTTAAATAAAAAGGAGCCTGATTGTTTAGATCTTTGTAAGTAAGAAGAAGGATTTTAAACTTAATTCTAAACTCTATGGGAAGCCAATGAAGGGAGGCCAGAACCGGAGAGATATGATCTCTCTTTCTAGTACCTGTTAAAACTCTTGCTGCAGCATTTTGGATCAGCTGAAGACTTTTTAAAGATGTTTTAGGACAGCCTGATAATAAAGAATTACAATAATCTAATCTCGAGCTAACAAAAGCGTGGATCAGTTTCTCAGTTTCTCAGCATCACTCTGAGACAAGATGCTCCTAATCTTGGCAATATTATGCAAATGATAGAAGGCAGTCTTAGAAACACATTTAATATGTGAATTGAAGGACGGATCTTGATCAAAAATAATTCCAAGGTTCCTCACAGAGCTATTAAGAGAAAGAGTAACCGCATCCAAACTGAAAGTTTGATTTGGAAAGGTATTTCTAAGGTTTTTTGGACCAACAAGAATGACTTCAGTCTTATCTGCATTTAATAGCAGGAAATTACAAGCCATCCAAGCTTTGATTTCCTTAAGACAGACTTCTAACTTGGCTAATTGATTACTATCATCTGGCTTCATTGACAGGTATAATTGTGTGTCATCTGCATAACAATGAAAATGTATACAGTGCTTTCTAATAATGTTGCCTAACGGAAGCATATATAAACTAAAAAGAGTAGGGCCTAGCAAAGATCCCTGTGGAACTCCATGACTAAGCTTTAAGTTGAAAGAAAACTCATTACTGACATGAACATACTGGAACCTATCAGATAAATAAGATCTAAACCACTGCAACGAAGTTCCATTAAGTCCAACATAGTGTTCTAATCTATCAAGTAGAATATTATGATCAATAGTATCAAAAGCTGCACTAAGGTCTAAAAGGACAAGTACAGAAACAAGTCCATTATCAGATACGATGTGACCTTCGCTAAGGCTGTTTCAGTACTCTGATGGATTCTAAACCCAGATTGAAACTCTTCAAGTAAACCATTTCCCTGCAGGTGGTCAAATAATTGCGTAGCAACAACTCTTGACATGAAAGGGAGATTAGAGATTGGTCTATAGTTAGCTAAAGCTCCTGGATCTAGCTTTGGCTTTTTGAGTAAGGGTTTAATTACAGCCGTCTTAAAAGCCTGCGGTACATGGCCTGAAGTTAATGAAGAATTGATTATATGAAGAATAAAGCTACCAATAAGTGGGAAGACTTCTTTAAATATCCTGGTAGGAATAGGGTCTAAAAGACAAGTTGAAGGTTTGGATGAGGAAACTATTTTGTCTAACTCACAAAGGTCGATTGGAGTAAACTCATCAAGACAGACATCAATTGAAGGAGTTGTAGTAGTTTCTGTATTTAAGTTAACTGTGGGAAGAATCTGATTGATTTTATCTCTGATGGATGAAATTTTATTATTGAAAAAGTTCATAAAGTCCTGACTAGTAAGCTCTAAGGGAATGCTAGGATTGACAGAGTCCTGACTCTTTGTCAACTCATGAGCAAACTGCTCCAGTTGTCTCAGGTTTGAAGGGTACCTTCTCCAGACGGCATGTTTCAGCTCCTTCTGCAGATGTTCAATAGGATTTAGATCAGGGCTCATAGAAGGCCACTTTAGAATAGCCCAATGTTCCGCTCTTAGCTGTTCTTGGGTGTTTTTAGCGTGTGCTTTGGGTCATCATCCTGTTGCAAGACTCATGACCTGCGACTGAGACCAAGCTGTCTGACACTGGGCAGCACATTTCTCTCTAGAATACCTTGATAGTCTTGAGATTTCATTGTACCCTGCACAGATTCAAGACACCCTGTGCCAGATGCAGCAAAGCAGCCCCAGAACATAACAGAACCTTCTCCATGTTTCACAGTAGGGACAGTGTCCTTTTCTTGGTATGCTTCATTTTTGCGTGTGTGAACATAGAGCTGATGTGCTTTGCCAAAAAGTTCCAGTTTTGTCTCGTCTGTCCATAGGATATTCTCCCAGAAGCTTTGTGGCTTGTCAACATGCAGTTTGGCAAATTCCAGTCTGGCTTTTTTATGATTTGTTTTCAACAGTAGTGTCCTCCTTGGTTGTCTCCCATGAAGTCCACTTTGGCTCAAACAACGAAGGATGGTGCGATCTGACACTGATGTACCTTGACCTTGGAGTTCACCATGAATGTGTTTAGAGGTTGTTCTGGGCTCTTTTGTTATCATTCGTATTATCCGTCTCTTCCATTTTTCATCAAGTTTCCTCCTGCGGCCACGTCCAGGGAAGTTGGCTACAGTCCCGTGGATCTTAAATTTCTGAATAATATGTGCAACTGTAGTCACAGGAACATCAAGCTGCTTGGAGATGGTCTTATAGCCTTTACCTTTAACATGCTTGTCTACAATTTTCTTTCTAATCTCCTGAGACAGCGCTCTCCTTTGCTTCCTCTGGTCCATGTTTAGTGTGGTACACACCATGCCACCAAACAGCACAGTGACTACTTGTCACCCTTTAAATAGGCTGACTGGCTGTTTACAAGTTTGTAGACACCTGTGATGTTAATTAGAGGACACATCTTGGTTGAACATGTCCCTATGGTCACATTATTTTCAATCTTTTCTAGGGGTACCATCATTTTTGTCCAGGCCTGTTTTATGAGTTTGTTTTTTAAAGTAATTCTGTTGAACCACAATTCAAAAGCATTGTCTGATTTTCATTGGTTAATTTTCATAGAATTTTTATTTATTACCACTTTTGTCAGATTCAAGTTATTTCTGTGACCATTGTGGGTTTTTCTTTCATTAACAGAGGGGTACCAACAATTTTGTCCACGTGTGTATGGATGCCTAACCAACAGAAGAAGAAACTGTCACGAACCGAGCCGGTCTGGTCCTGTAGGCTCGGTTCTGACCTTTCTCTGTGGCTCAGGTATCGGGTTATTTATGTATTGTGTTATCCTTTGAGTTCTTGTTGTTCTTTTGTCTTTGTTCCTTTTCTTTTCCATGCCTGTAGCCACCGCTCTGGCCGGCGGCTGTTAGGCAGCCTCTTTGACCTACTTTCATGTGGGCGTTGTCTAACACTCACCGGTCCGACTTTAGGGCTGCTTCTGCACCTAAAGCCAACCTGCCAAGTCCCTCACACAGCTTCAGTTTTTTTTCACAGCCGCTACGCATCTTCGGGGAATTTGGCTGTTCGCCTCCCCCACAGCCTCGCAGGACTGAGCCGCATGAGGAGTCAGAGACTTAATTTTTTTCACAGCCGCTGCGGATCACCGCCAGGTTTACCAGGAAAGTCCCTCACCATGGTGGATCCACATGTAATTTTTGTGTGGCCCAGACACTTTTGACGTCCCGGGCCGGCACTCACTTAGTCCCACCCCCTCCCCCTCCCCCTCCTCCTCCATATGGCTCTTCCCGCACCTCACTCCCTAAAGCCGGCCGATCGCCAGTTTGTTCCATAACGCACAATGCGCACCGGCCCCGTGCGCCCACGATCCATGGCTGTTCAACGTGCTGGAACTCGGAGCGGAGCACACTGTCTTTTCCACCCCTCCCCTGTCCCCCCCACAGACTGACATGCCCGCCGACACTCCTCTACAGCAGGGCAGTTCTACTGGAGCTGGAGCCCAAACAGCCAGGGGGGGGCGCATAGTGCTAGCATAGCGCTCTGTGTTGATCTCCAGGGCCTTCATGTCTCTCTTGCAGATGTCTCTAAAGCACAGCTGTGGGCGGCCAACGTGTCTCCTGCCAGTCGCCAGTTCTCCGTAGAGGACGTCTTTGGGGATTCTGCCATCCTCCATATGGTGAACGTGGCCTAGCCAGCGGAGCCTGCGCTGCCTGAGTAGAGTGAACATGGAGGGAAGGCCGGCGTGGGACAGAACTTCTGTGTTGGGCACTTTGTCCTGCCAGGATATGTCCAGGATATGGCGAATGCAGCGCAAGTGGAAGGAGTTCAGTCTCTTTTCCTGCCGGGCGTATGTTGTCCACATCTCACTCCCATAGAGCAGTGTGCTGATGATGCAGGCGTTGTACACTGCCATCTTCGTCTTGACAGAGAGTTTGGGATTCTCCCACACTCGTGTGGTGAGGCGAGCGAGTGTGAAAGCTGATTTTCCAATCCTCTTGTCGATCTCTGTATCAAGGGAGAGGTTGTTGCTGATCGTGGACCCCAGGTACATGAACTGATTCACGACCTCCAGCTCGTAGTCGTCGATGGTGATGGTTGGTGGTGCTTCCGTGCCTTGCGCCAAGACGTTAGTCTTCTTCAGGCTGATGGTAAGCCCGAAGTCCTTGCATGCCTGGGAGAAGCGGTCCATCAGGGTCTGAAGCTCCTGCTGTGTGTGGGTTGCGACTGCAGCGTCGTCTGCAAACAGCATGTCTCTGATTAGAGCCTAGCATACTTTGGTTCTGGATTTCAGGCGGGCGAGGTTGAAAAGCCTGCCGTCAGATCTTGTGTGCAGGTAGATTCCCTCTGTTGCTGTGCTGAAGGCATGCCTCAGGAGCATAGCAAAGAAAATCGCAAAGAGGGTTGGCGCAAGTACACAGCCCTGTTTCACTCCGCTGCGTATGTTGAATGGCTCTGAGACGTTGCCATCGTGCTGCACTATCCCCTGCATGTTGGTGTGAAATGATTCGATGAGGCTTTGCAACTTTGGTGGGCATCCTATCTTTGGCAGGATCTTGAAAAGGCCCTCTCTGCTGACCAGATCGAATGCTTTGGTGAGGTCGATGAAGGCGACGTACAGGGGCATGTTCTGTTCTCTGCATTTCTCCTGGAGTTGGCGGATGGAGAATATCATGTCTACTGTTGATCGCTCAGCGCGGAAGCCACACTAAGACTCGGGGTAGACACGTTCGGCAAGCTTCTGTACACGAACGAGAACAACTCATGCGTAGACTTTGCCAACAACGCTGAGGAGGGAGATGCCCCTGTAGTTGTTGCAGTCGCTTCTCTCCCCTTTGTTTTTGTAGAGGGTGATGATCTTGGCGTCCCTCATGTCCTGTGGTACAGCACCTTCCTTCCAGCACTGGCAGAGGACGTCATGCAATGGCAGCAGTAGGGCAGTCCTGCAGTGCTTGATCAGGTCGGGGGGTATGCTGTCGTTGCCGGGTGCCTTGCCAGCGGCCAAGCTATCAATGGCCTTGCTGAGTTCGTCGATGGTTGGCTCGGCGTCAAGTTTGTCCATAGATGGCAGGCAGTCGATGGCATCAAGGGCTGACGGTGTCACGTGTTCTGTCTGGAGTAGAGGTTGGAGTAGTGTTCCACCCATCTCTCCATCTGTTTGTTCTTTTCTGTGATCATCTCCCCAGTGGAGGATTTGAGGGGGGCCGTCTTGCTCTGAGCCGGACCAAGTGTTTTCTTGATGCCATCGTACATACCACAGATGTTCCCTGTTATGGCAGCAGTTTGAATGTCTTGGCTGAGCTGAGTCCAGTACTCGTTGGCACAGCGCCGAGCAGTCTGCTGAACTTTGCTTCTCGCAGCCCTGAGAATCTGGAGATTCTTCTCGTTTGGGTACTTCTTGTACTCAGCAAGTGCTGAGCGCTTGGCTTCAATGACGGGGGTCATCTCAGTCAACTTGGCATCAAACCAGTCCTGTGACTTCGAGGTCTTCCTCCCAAAGGTAGCCAAGGCTGTGTGGTGGATGGTGTTTCGCAGCTCTTCCCACTTCTGCTTTGCAGATTCTCCTTCTTGTGGTACACCAAGTTCCTTCTCAAAGGTGGAGGCAAACTGCTCAACAAGTTCTGGTTGGGCCATCTTGCTGGTGTCAATCCATGCCTTTCCAGGCTGTCTAGCATGATGGAATTTCTTCAGCTGCAGCTTGACCTTGCAACACACCAATGAATGGTTTGTGTCGCAATCTGCACTCTGGAACGAACGGGTGATTAGCACGTTCTTCAGTGAGGTGTGCCTGGTCAGGATCAAGTCCAGCTGGTGAGAATGCTAGGCTGGAGGATGAACTCTCTCTCAGAATGGGAAGAGCAAGCGCTGTGTTTGGAAACTTGAGGGAGAGACTGTGGAACAACCGACATGTGTCTATCCGTGTGAAATGCAAAGTGTACAAAGCGACAGTACTGGCTACTCTATTGTACGGTGCTGAAACTTGGACTGTCTACAGAGTGCGGGTGCAGAAACTCCATGCATACATGATGAGACACGTTCGAATGATAATGAACATCTCATGGAAAGACAAGATAACCAACATAGAAGTGTTGAAACGAGCTGGTCTACCATCAATGGAGGGCATGCTAATACAGATGAACCTGAGATGGCTCGGACATGTTGAGAGGATGGACCACCAGCGTCTCCCTCGGCAGTTACTCTGCTCACAGTTATGTGAGGGCAAATGCAATCAGGGTAGACCAAGGCTCAGCTTTAAAGACACTGTAAAAAGAAACTTGAAGAAGTTGGATATAGACAGGAGTTCCTGGCAGTGGAAGGCTAAGGACAGAGCTGTGTGGAGGAATCTGATAAGACCTAAATGAAACAGTCATTGTCGCCCACGACAGACTCCTATGATGACCCACCAACTATGACCGTTTTACAAAGTGTGTCAGATTCTTTAGAGAAATGGAATACGTTACCTATTTCAATGATACACACACATTAATACACATATTAATATTATTAAAATGTCAATCCTGCCAAAATTTTTGTATTTTTTTCAGTCTATAGCACTCCCCCTTCCCATCACCTTCTTCTCTATGCTACAGAAAAATTTTACAAGATTCATATGGAACAACAAATGCCCAAGGCTACGTTTTTCCCTGTTATATCTTCCTTATGACTGTGGTGGGCTTAAACTGCCCAACATGAAACTCTATTACTGGGCTGCACAACTTAATGCAGCTACACAATACTTTCATGCTATAGGGAACCCATCCTGGACAAATATAGAAAATTATTCACTAACATTACCAATACAGTTATATCTCAACTCGGCACAAGTTAAGATAAGATAAGCCTTTATTAGTCCCACAACGGGGAATACTTACTAAAAACACTTACTAAATACTTACTAAAAACACTCAAAATCCCCTTCTCAGGAATTCCATATCTATCTGGCACCAAACCCACTCCTTTTTAAATGAACCTCTCAAGTTATCACGTTTTTCACCCATTTGAGGAAATCACAATTTCAAACCAGGAAGAGCTGACATGGGATTTAAAGGCTGGAGAGACAAAGGGTTAAGTAAAATAAAAGACCTGTACAGAGAGGGTGCATTGATGTCCTTTGAACAATTAGTTAATAAATATAATCTGTCCAAAAAACATTTAAATACCTGCAAATAAGAATCCTACAGAAAGGATTCTTATTCTATTCTCCGTAGGATTGCTGGACTCCCCCTCAGAGATAGGGTGAGGAGCTCAGTCATCCAGGAGAGGCTCAGAGTAGAACTGCTGCTCCTCCACATTGAAAGGAGCCAGTTGAGGTGGTATGGGCATCTGATAAGGATGCCTCCTGGATGCCTCCCACTTGAGGTGTTTCGGACACGTCCCACTGGGAGGAGACTCCGGGGCAGACCTAGGACTCGCTGGAGAGACTATGTCTCCCAGCTGGTCTGGGAACGCCTTGGTATTCTCTCTGAAGAGCTGGAGCATGTGGCTGGGGACAGGGAAGTGTGGGCTTCTCTGCTTGAACTTCTGCCTCCGCGACCCGGACCTCCAGAAAAGCGGTAAAAGATGGATGGATGGATGGATGGATGGATGGATGGATGGATCCAAATAAGAAATTTTATAAAAACACAAATTAAGTCCACATCAGAACCCTCACGATCCACTACTGAAAATATCACAATGAACCATCTTCAAAATAAAGGACTTACAGTGTCTCACAAAAGTGAGTACACCCCTCACATTTTTGTAAATATTTTATTATATCTTTTCATGGGACAACACTGAAGATATGACACTTTGATACAATGTAAAGTAGTCAGTGTACAGCTTGTATAACAGTGTAAATTTGCTGTCCCCTCAAAATAACTCACACAGCCATTAATGTCTAAACTGCTGGCAACAAAAGTGAGTACACCTCGAAGTGAAAATGTCCAAATTGTGCCCAATTAGCCATTTTCCCTCCCCCCTGTCATGTGACTCGTTAGTGTTACAAGGTCTCAGGTGTGAATGGGGAGCAGCTGTGTTAAATTTGGTGTTATCGCTCTCACACTCACTCATACTGGTCACTGGAAGTTTGACATGGCACCTCATGGCAAAGAACTCTGAGGATCTAAAAAAAAGAATTGTTGCTCTACCTAAAGATGGCCTAGGCTATAAGAAGATTGCCATCACCCTGAAATTGAGCTGCAGCACAGTGGCTAAGATCATACAGCAGTTTAACAGGACAGTTTCCACTCAGAACAGGCCTCGCCATGGTCGACCAAAGAAGTTGAGTGTACGTGCTCAGCATCATATCCAGAGGTTGTCTTTTGAAAATGGATGTATGAGTACTGTCAGCATTGCTGCAGCTGTTGAAGGGGTGGCCGGGTCAGCCTGTCAGTGCTCAGACCATACGCTGCACACTGCATCAAATTGGTCTGCACAGCTGTTGTCCCAGAAGGAAGCCCCTTTTAAAGATGATGCACAAGAAAGCCTGCAAACACTTTGCTGAAGACAAGCAGACTAAGGACAAAGATTACTGGAACTATGTCCTGTGGTCTGATGAGACCAAGATAAACTTATTTGATTCAGATGGTGTCAAGCATGTGTGGCGGCAACCAAGTGAGGAGTAAAAAAAACAAGTGTGTCTTGCCTACAGTCAAGCATGGTGGTGGGAGTGTCATGGTTTGGGGATGCATGAGTGCTGCAGGCACTGGGGAACTATAGTTCATTGAAGGAACAATGAATGCCAACATGTACTGTGACATACTGAAGCAGAGCATGATCCCCTCCCTTCGGAAACTGGGCTGCAGGGCAGTATTCCAACATGATAACGACCCCAGACACACCTCCAAGACGACCACTGCCTTGCTAAAGAAACTGAGGGTAAAGGTGATGGACTGGCCAAACATATCTCCACACCTAAACCCTATTGAGCATCTGTGGGGTATCCTCAAACGGAAGGTGGAGGAGCACAAGGTCTCTTACAGCCACCATCTCCGTGATGACGACATCACGTCATCACTCATGGAGGAGTGGAAGAGGATTCCAGTGGCAACCTGTGAAGCTCTAGTGAACTCCATGCCCAAGAGAGTTAAGGCAGTGCTGGAAAATAATGGTGGCCACACAAAATATTGACACTTCGTGCACAATTTGGACATTTTCACTAGGGGTGTATTCACTTTTGTTGACAGTGGTTTAGACATTAATGGCTGTGTTTTGAGTTATTTTGAGGGGACAGCAAATTTGCACTGTTATACAAGTTGTACACTGACTACTTTACATTGTATTATAGTGTCATATCTTCAGTGTTGTTCCATGAAAAAATATAACAAAATATTTACAAAAATGTGAGGGGTGTACTCACTTTTGTGAGATGCTGGATATCAAAATTTTATGATGTGCTGTTGGCAAGTTCCAAAGAGAACTCTCTTTCTCAATTGTCTGCTTGGAAAAATGATCTCCAAATGGAAATCTCTGTGGAAAACTGGGAGGCGGCCTGTCTCATAGCCCAAACCCAAACCATTAATACCAGATTTAGATTGCTACAGTAGAAATGGTTGTTTAGAACGTACATAGATAGATAAATAGATAGATACATACTTTATTTCGAATAAAAAAGTAAAACAAAAACAAAATAAATGACAAATGCAATAAAGTAACAGTATACAGTGTTCGAAAGGGAGAAGGAAGAAGTGAACACTTATTAATTCCATCTCCTCTTTTCCATAAATACACCCATGTGAATTATATACAAATTACCACATTTAAGACCCCAAGTAAACAATTAACTGTATTTTGTACATATCAACATTAACACCCATCCATCCTAACATACAGTACATTGATGTCCATACATCAAAACCAGCCTCAAACAACACAGATATACACAGTACTGTCCCACCCACCATTCCATAGTGTCCCATAGTGTCCCAGAGTGAGCATAGTGAATCGTACATATAAATACTACCCTTCTAACATATATCCTTTCAGCAAATAATGTTTATACCTCTTTTTGAATTGATTTCTGTTTGTACATAGTTTCAGTTCCAGCTCCAGACTGTTCCACAAATCCACCCCACAGACAGATATGCACATACTTTTCTTGGTTGTTCGTATCTTGGGTTTTGTAAAGTTTAAGTCTCCTCTCAAATTATAATCATTGTCTCTTTTTTTAAATATTTTTTGTATATTAGTTGGGAGTTGATTATTAATTGCCCTGTACATGACTTGTGCTGTCTTAAATTTAACTAAATCGATGAACTTTATGACATGTGACTTTAAAAACAATGAATTGGTATGGTCTCTATATCCTACATTATTTATTATCCTTATAGCTCTTTTTTGTAATGTGCATATTGACTGTAAGTTGGTCTTGTAGGTGTTTCCCCAGACTTCTACACAGTAGTTAAGATAAAGTAGAAGCAGTGAATTGTACAGTAAGAGCAATGATTTATAGTCCAAGATGTGTCTTGTCTTCCCCAGTATCCCTATACATTTTGCCAACTTGGCCTGGATGTGACTGATGTGAGGTTTCCAGCAGATTTTATAATCATCACTCCTGTTAAACTACACTACTTTAATCCTAACATTCCTGATGTTTGCATTAAGTGTAACAAAGAGAAGGGCACCTTATTTCACTGTATGTGGAAATGTGAGAAACTTCAGACTTTTTGGAAAGAGACTCAAGTTAATTTCAAGATTAATAGAACATGTTATTCCAGTGATGGACGGACATGCATAGTCCCACTCCTAATCAATGGACCAAAAAAATGACTTGTAACCTTGCACTGGAAAAACTGACATATCTGACTAAAGGAAGGATTGAAGACTTTTAAGGGATTTAGGCACCCTTTCTACATTTTTTATTGGAATTATCTGTATAGACAATTAAGTTTTAACTAATGTAAACACTGAAAATAGGATGCTGATGTGAGGGTAGGGCTGGGGGGATTGCTTTAGGTTTGTTGTGTTTGTTTATAATGCAAAAACGCAATAAAAAACATTTTGAAAAAAAAAAAGAATGGTTCGTTTCAGTGCACGTCTCTTTGAATGTCTGTGAGCTGCAACCAACTCCACCCTCCCTCTTATGTCACTGGTGCTAATCTTAGCTCCTAGCTCAGGTAGCGAGCCTGAGCCAACTAACATAAATTTTTGAAATTAATGAAATAAAGCATTACTGGTGGACAGGAGTGTGGGTTTCAGTGGTTGGTGGAGTACAATAAGTACAGAAACATTTGTGAATGAGTGAATGGTGCAAGACAGCGAGCTGCTAAAAATAATAGGTAAGAACCACGTATATGGTCAAGTGTTGGTAGATGAACAAGAATTACAGTGGGGGTGAATTGAATTTAATATAAATAGTCATCAAAACCAATAGGCTTGACAGTTAAACTAACGTTAGATGGCCTATCTGCAGCCTCTCCCCACTGAGGCTAACTCTGATGTGGTTAGATTGACTGGCTCCGACTGTTTAGCCAAGCTAATGCTAACAATGTAGTATCATGGCAAAGTATAACAAAATAAGCCAGATTTGTTCAAATACTGTAAGTGTGTGTTGCTTTGGGGCATTCAGTCAAATCCAGGAAGGAGAGAAGATTAGCATAATTTATTAGTGTATCATTTGGCTTTAAAATACAGTTTATATTTCCATGCTGTTTCTCTTATTTTATACCTTGAAGTCCAGATATCTCCTGACGATACTCAGAGTCACATAATCTTTTGCTGGCAGTCCAGGAAGTTCGTGAAATCCTAAAGGGAAAAAAGGTGATAAAATATTTCTAGCAACGTTCTTTAATCTTGTTCTTCTGGATTGTTTAAATTAAATAGCAGGATCTAACAATAGTTTGAGCACACGTGGCTTGACCAGATTATATATTTGAACATATTAATACTGTTAGCTCTATTACCAAATGTCAGTGTTTCCAAAGCTTAAGAAATGTCAAAACATTTGAATTATGTTGAGTTATGTGAGGATGGGTTATTCTGTATAGACTGATTGAAGTCTACTGGAAAATATAGAAAACAGTCATTCCTCTTTTTATTTATCACTTACTTCTTACCAAATCGTTCACCATTTTAGATTTATTCTATTAAATAAGATTTCCATTACTTATCATTTTATAGTAAAACACTTTGGTTAATTCATGATTGACAAATCCTTAACATGAGTGAACCAGTAGTTTTAAAAAACATCATACAAATAATAACCTAAAATTGGCCTAAAGAAGCTATGGACAAACTGCAGGGAGTTGCTGTTTTACCAAGTTTACAGAAGATGGAGTAAATCTTTGAGCGCACATTCTCTGATATCTCCAGCACAGCTGCAGTCGGCACATTGGCGGGAAATGAAACCTGGAAGTCATCCAGCTGGAAATGATTGAGGATCGGTCCCTGGGGATCTTAAAAAAAAAAAAGAAAAAAAACCCCAAAGCAAAGCAAAACAATGACATCATCCAAAGAAGAGCTTTAAAATGATAAAACTTGCAACTGCATGGAAGAATTTCAGGCTTTCAAACTGTTTAAATCTAGCAGTGTTTTTAAGATTTCACAGAATTTCATGCTCTCAGGGCTGTAAATATTGATTTTTTTATGTTTTGATTTATACATAGCTCTGAATTTATTTGTAATTTTGTTTGCTTGCTGTTTAGCATTTAATAGGTTTCATGTAAGAACTGATCAAGTTTATCAATTGTTTAGTAGTTTTCCCTGCATAATTTACAGTGGGGCAAAAAAGTAGTCAGCCAGCAACCGTGCTACTTCTCCAACTTAAAAGATGAGAGAGGTCTCCAATTTTCATCATTGGTATACCTCAACTATGAGAGACAAAATGAGAAAAAAAAAAATCCAGAAAATCACATTGTCTGATTTTTAAAGAATTTATTTGCAAATTATGGTGGAAAATAAGTATTTGGTCAATAACAAAAGTTCATCTCAATACTTTGTTATATACCCTTTGTTGGCAATGACAGAGGTCAAACATTTTCTGTAAGTCTTCACAAGGTTTTCAAACACTGTTGCTGGTATTTTGGTCCATTCCTCCATGCAGATCTCCTCTAGAGCAGTGATGTTCTGGGGCTGTCGCTGGGCAACATGAACTTTCATGCTGAAAGACCCAGCCACGTTTCATCTTCAATGCCCTTGCTGATGGAAGGAGGTTTTCACTCAAAAGCCACCGGAGTGGTGGCTCAGTTGGTAGAGCATCCGCCCCACACCTGGGAGGCAGGGGTTCAAATCCTGGCCGGGTCATGCCAAAGACCATATAAAAGTGGAACTTCCTGCCGTCCAGCTTGGTGCTCAGCAATAATGGAATGGAGGAGGGAAATCTGTGGCGGCACCTTGCATAGCAGCGGCCCTCTGATTCTACACTTGGGGTGTGTGTGATTAACACAGTAGTTAGGTAAAACACAATCTCCTTCTACTGTACATGATTGGTTGTACAGTTGAATGACAATAAAGGGTGATTTGATTTGATTTAATTAATTAACTAAAATCTCACGATACATGGCCCCATTCATTCTTTCCTTTACACGGATCAGTCGTCCTGGTCCCTTTGCAGAAAAACAGCCCCAAAGCATGATGTTTCCACCCCCATGCTTCACAGTAGGTATGGTGTTCTTTGAATGCAACTCAGCATTCTTTCTCCTCCAAACACGACAAGTTGAGTTTTTACTAAAAAGTTCTCTTTCAGGTTCAGGTTTGGGTTACTTTATTTGTACCCGTAGGTAGATTTGTTTTGCAGTCAGGTGACATCCATATTTACAAACCACAATTACATTCAACATAAACACAAACACAGGCACACATGAAGCTGACTATAAACATGATAAAAAATACTCAAGGCTCCACCAATCAGGATATAAGACAAAGACATGAGAGAAAAAAACAGAGATAAGAGGGAAGGGTCATATTAAAAAGTTAAAGACTAGTCAAAGAGGTTAAAAACTCAAAAGTCTAAAACCCAATAAAGGATTTAGAACCCAAATAAAAAACCTACAAAAATAAGTAAATATAAAATGAAATTAATAAATAGGTAACTAAATTATGTGCAATATATTGTTACATCTTGTTCAACTCTTTGACAGCAGCAGGAACAAAGCTGTTTTTGTAGCGCTGGGTTTTACTTTTTGGGACAGCAAACCTCCGTCTGGAGGGAAGAAGCTGAAAGTGGCAGTGCAAAGGGTGGGAGTCATCATTTAAAAAGGAGGTAGCCATCCTCTGTACCTGTCTGGTGTACAAGGATGTCAGGCTCAGCTGTGACTCACCAAGCAAACGACTGGACCATCTAACTACCTGATCCAAGGATTTCCTCTGTTTCAGTTTTATCTGACCAAACCATGACACTAAAGAAAAGGATAAAAGAGATTCAGTAAAAGCACGATAAAACATTATCATTATGGTTCGGTCAATTTAGAAGCGTGCAAGTTTCCTTAAACAATGCAAATGTTGCTGACCCTTTTTGCACACCCTTCCACAGTTCTCTTCGAAGTTTAAATTACTATCAATAATGAATGAATGAATGAATGAATGAATCTTTATTTCCGATAGATTAAAAGTAAAGATTAAAAAGAAACAGAATAATATAACAAAAGGGAAAAAAATCCAACAAGGTCAAATTAAACAATAACTCCTCTGATTATACAGTTCAACATAAGTTATCCGAAATGGGTGATGGCTGAAGCCGCAGCTTATATTGCCCACCCATATTCCATCCAAGAATTCAAAAGAAAAACAAAACAAGAGCGATTACAATTCAGAACGAAGCTAAGACAAAATGTGACAAAAAAAAAAACTAAGCAACAACACAGACTGGATATGACAATCCTTATGTGATTTTACATGTCATCTTGTATATATGTTTGGAGTATTTCTTCCTTTAGTTTTTGTTTAAATTGTCCAAGCGTTGTACATGATTTTAATTCAGGTCCAAAATCGTCCCATAATCTTACTCCTTGCACTGAAACACAGTGTTGCTTGGTGGTAGTTCTCACTGAAGGTTTTTGAAATATACATGTTCCTCTGAAATGATATTGTTTCTCCCTTATTTGGAACAACTTTTGGATATTTGCGGGCAGTGATAGATTCTTCACTTTAAACATTATTACTGCAGTTTTAAAGTCAACCAGATCTTTCAACTTGAGAGCTTTTAATTTAAGAAAAAGTGGGTTTGTTGGTTCCCTGTAAGCAGCTTTGTTTATTATTCTAATAGCTCTCTTCTGAAGCATAAAGACTGGATATATGTTTGTTTTATATGTATTTCCCCATACTTCAGTACAGTATGTCATGTATGGGAGTATTAATGAATGATACAAAGTATATAATGTGGGTTGATTCAGCAAATATTTTGCTCTGTGTAGTATTGCGATTGATTTAATTCAATTCAATTCAATTCAATTCAACTTTATTTATATAGCGCCATTTCACAACAACAGTCATCTCATAGCACTATCAACTGTAGGGGGAACCCCCACAGTTGCAGAAAGACCCCAGCAATCAGGCGATCCCCTGTGAGCAGGGATTTAGATATTTTACCTTTAATATAATTAATATGTGACTTCCAACACAGTTTATTATCAATTATTACTCCAAGAAATTTAGTTTCAGATACCCTTTCAATCTCTACACCATTTACACTGAGTTTAGATACTAAGTTGTTGTGATGGTTGTTAAAAACTATAAATTTTGTCTTACTTAAATTGTCCCAAGATATTTGTAGGATTGCACACATTCAATGGTCTGGCCTTTTAGTACGGTGACTTCGTGCCTGGGAGTTTTCCTCCTAAAGTCAATAATCATATCTTTAGTTTTTGTCGTATTCAGCTGCAGGTAGGAATCCTCACACCAGTGAACAAAATCATCAACTACTGGGCCGTGGCCACTCTCACCATCCTGGAGGAGACTGACAACAACTGAATCATCAGCATACTTTATAATGTGTCTGTTGTCATGTCTGCTCCGACACATGTTTGTGTACAGGATGAAGAGTAGTGGTGACAACACACACCCCTGAGGAGAGCCAGAAGAAGAGCACTTTTGGTCAGACAATGTACCATTGACCCTTACTCTCTGTGTCCTGTTGGTTAAAAAATCCAGAATCCAACCCACCAGATTATTGCTCAAATCAAATTGTTGCAGGAGCCTTTCAACTAAAATATGAGGTTGGATTGTATTAAAGGCGGAAGAAAAGTCCACAAATAAAAGCTGGCGTGTGTCCCATTAAAATCCAGATGTTTAAAAAGCATGTTAAACAGAGTGACAGTGGCATCCTCCACTCCTCTGTGAGGCCTGCAGGCAAACTGCCGAGGATCCAATGCATGCTCAGTCTGCTTTAGGACCTCAAATCTGACCAGTTTTTCAAAAATTTTCATTAAAATTGAAGTCAAAGCAACTGATCTAAAGTCGTTTACCGTTTTAGGACAGCTGGATTTTGGAACGGGGACAACCACGGCATCTTTCCAGATCTTAGGCACATGTTGTGTCTGTAAGGACTTATTGAGAATGTAGTGAAATACAGGACTCAATTCATGTGCACAGGACTTTATTTTGGTTTCATCTGACCATATGACATTCTCCCAGTCCTCTTCTGGATCATCCAAATGCTCTCTAGCAAACTTCAGACGGGCCTGGACATGTACTGGCTTAAGCATGGGGACACGTCTGGCACTGCAGGATTTGAGTCCCTGGAGGCGTAGTGTGTTACTGATGGTAGCCTTTGTTACTTTGCTCCCAGCTCTCTGCAGGTCATTCACTAGGTCCCTCCATGTGGTTCTGGGATTTTTGCTCACCGTTCTCGTGATCATTTTGACCCCACGGGGTGAGATCTTGCGTGGAGCTCCAGATCAAGGGAGATTATCAGTGGTCTTGTATGTCTTCCATTTTCTAATAATTGCTCCCACAGTTGATTTCTTCACACCAAGCTGCTTACCTACTGCAGATTCAGTCTTCCCAGCCTGGTGCAGGTCTACAATTTTGTTTCTGGTGTCCTTTGACAGCTCTTTGGTCTTGGCCATAGTGGAGTTTGGAGTCTGACTGTTTGAGGTTGTGGACAGGTGTCTTTTATACTGATAATGAGTTCAAACAGGTGCCATTAATACAGGTAACGAGTGGAGGACAGAGGAGCCTCTTAAAGAAGAAGTTACAGGTCTGTGAGAGCCAGAAATCTTGCTTGTTTGTAGGTGACCAAATACTTATTTTCCACCATAATTTGCAAATAAATTCTTTAAAAAAATCAGACAATGTGATTTTCTGGATTTTTTTTTTCTCATTTTGTCTCTCATAGTTGAGGTATACCTATGATGAAAATTGGAGACCTCTCTCATCTTTTAAGTGGGAGAACTTGCACAATTGGTGGCTGACTAAATACTTTTTTGCCCCACTGTACATAGATTTATATTGGTTTTAATCATTTTAATATTCCTATATACAGTAGGTGATTTGAGGGAGGATGAGGAGGGATGCTATCCCCCTTGCTAGCAAAATGACCAAAAATCATTCCCCTTGTTCACCTGCCATTGCCCCATCCCCATAAAGAGTTCAAGAAGAGAACAATAGAATATGTCGGTGAGAGTATAGTTACAAATGTGCAGGAAAAATATTGAAAACTCATGAGAAAAAAAGTGGCACATTTCATAGAAAGTTTCAGTTTTTGAATATGCAGTTGTAAATTCTTGTGGGAAAAAGGGGTAACAAATTTGTTACAAAAATGGCACATTTAAAGGCAAAAAGTACTGCCTTTATTAGAAAATTCACACGTTTTCCATGAAAAAGTTATAAATTTCCAAGAAATATGTTACAATTTTACGAGAAAAAACCTCATTTTTTTCATAAATTTACCTACCTTTTCTCTTAAAATTGCAAAAATTTTTTTGCTAAATTTGATACTTTTTTCTTGTGAATTTGCAACTTTTTATTGTAAATTTTCCAGTTTTCTTTTAAGTTTGCAAATTGTTTTTCCTCATAATTGTGACTTTTTTCCTCATAGATTTGCGATGTTATTCTTGTAAATTTGTAACTTTTTTCTAATTTTGTGATTTTTTTCTCATAAATTTGAGTTTCTCATAAACCTTCAACTTCTTTTTCACAAATGTTCAGCTTTCTCATAAATATGACTTTTTTTCTCAAATTTTCTATTTTTTTTTAAACTTGCAACCTTTTTTCTCATAAATTTTCAACTTTTGTCATAAATTTGTGGCTTTTACTGTGAATTAGTATATATACACTACCGTTCAAAAGTTTGGGGTCACACAGACAATTATTTTGTGTTTTCCATGAAAAGTCACACTTATTTACCACCATGAGTTGTAAAATGAATAGAAAATATAGTCAAGACATTGACAAGGTTAGAAATAATGATTTGTATTTGAAATAATATTTTTTTCCAGATACTCAACCTACTCAAAGGAAGGTCAGTTTTATAGCTTCTCTAACCAGCTAAACTGTTTTCAGCTGTGCTAACATGATTGCACAAGGGTTTTCTAATCATCCATTAGCCTTCTGACGCAATGAGCAAACACATTGTACCATTAGAACACTGGAGTGATAGTTGCTGGAAATGGGCCTCTATACACCTATGTAGATATTGCACCAAAAACCAGATATTTGCAGCTAGAATAGTCATTTACCACATTAGCAATGTATATTAGATATTAGAGTGTATTTCTGATTAGTTTAAAGTTATCTTCATTGAAAAAAAACAGTGCTTTTCTTTCAAAAATAAGGACATTTCTAAGTGACCCCAAACTTTTGAACGGTAGTGTATATATATATATATATATATATATATATATATATATATTTGGCACCTTTATTTTTACAAATTTTACATTTACACGACATGCCCCACCACCTTCCCCCTTTTAAAAAAAATAGCAAATCACATACTGCCTATATGTACAGCTGTAAATGCTCAGCTGGGGACAAGCTTTCCAAATTAGCTAATTAACCTTTATAAATGTTATGGTGTGCAGCATCTTTTTATTCTGAATGGCCTATATGCAGAGGTGAGTAGTAACTAGTGACATTTATTTAAATCCATGTATTCAAGTAACTTTTTCCACAAACTTGCACTTTTGTGAGCAATTTTACTGATAATTTTTTTTTCTTTCACTTGAGTAGATTTTTGAAGACGTTTTGGACACTGTAGGCCCACCTGTAATCTCTCCATCAGGGTTTCGGTTAACGCCCAGCTCCTCCTCCTCCTCCCTCCACAGCCGTAGCAGGAGCCGGGGAGCCGTCTGACCACTGCTGTCCTTCCAGCTCAGGATGTGAGACAGAGCATTCAGGTTGTCACATAACTCCAGGAGGGTGGCGAGGACGACGCCATGAACACATCTGGGGCTCGTCTGAGAAAGAGATGCCCAAACAATTTAGCAACAACAAATACTTTTCACGCTGTGCAACTGGGAGTCCTCTTTCCATTACAAAACAACTGGTGAAAAAAATACATCTCCAATACGTCTTTTCTTTTCAAGCCACACCAACAGTCTCAGTAAATGGTTACTTACACCAAGTAAGTCGAGCAGAAGAAACGCCCCATCTTTAGCCAGGAAGTAATCTTCTGTGGTAGAACAGCCCACAATACAGGACCTGATAGAGTAGAAGAGCACACAGACACAAATCTATGAATCTTCTCTGGATGTTTCTTGAACAATACTTAGATAATTTCATAGAACTCGATAAATTATGCCTCTTGAATTCAAAGGGACATAAAACAAAACTTCTTGCAAAAACAAAAGTGAAATCAAGAGATTCTCAGAAACAGATTTTAAATTTTCTACCTCTGATGTTTCATAGGGGGACACTGCATTATGCTACAACTACAAGGGGTGTAGTATTGCAAAGAATAATTCCTGTTGCATAAAAATGGAGTTGGAGAAAAGGACAAAAACTTAGAAACTCATTGTCATTTACTCTCCAATTTAGAGGTTTGATATAAATAGCAGCTGTTGTTTGGAAGAATCAAAACTGTGTAAAAAAGGATTAAAATGTAAAATAAAATGTCTTTATAAAGTAAAACATAAAACAGTTTAGGGTTCTGATTAGGGCTGGGATAATTAATGCCTTAACTTATTTGATTAAAAAACTGATGCTGTTGGGTCACTCCCTGAGGTGGTGCCAGCAGTCGTGACAAGCGTGTCTCAGTAGCTGGTTCAGCTAAAAAAAATTGTAGGTCTTGGTTTTCAGCATTTACATTTATACCACACTGACTCTGTTACTTGGGGCAACCTCATCCTGCATGCACATCCCACATCTAGCACGTGCACACACACACACACACACACACACACACACACACACACACACACACACACACACACACCTGACCTAGAATCATTGATTGAGGCTGCTTGCTCAGAAGTATGAAAAGAGGGAGAGTTCCTGTCAGAGTAAATGGAGAAAAACACACTCTACAATATAAAGTAAATAAAATCTTCTAACTCACCATTAAGGTCAGAAGCTCTGGATAGCAATTAAGAATTGTTTCATTTGGTTGTGCTTTTAGGGATCGAGATTATTAGGAAAGCTACCTTAAGAAGAAGCACTGACTTCCTCTTTGACCATTTCAAAATAAAACAGGAAATGTGACTGTTATGTCTCTTATTAAGGAAAAGTCAAGGTGACGTTTTATGGTTTTATTAGAACACAGGACCAAGAACACAGGAGTCACTACGCTAGTGTAAGAGCCGCAGAGAAGAGAGAAGATGTCTCCTGCTGCAGGCTTATATACTCCAGGTGACGCCACCCCCCAGAGGCGGGGTGCCACCCCTCTCTACACTAAGGCACCCAATAGTAACACACACACACACACACACACGCACACACACACATATATATATACAGTGGGGCAAAAAAGTTTTTAGTCATCCACCAATTGTGCAAGTTCTACCACTTAAAAGATGAGAGCGGTCTCCAATTTTCATCATAGGTATACCTCAACTATGAGAGACAAAATGAGAAAAAAAATATCCAGAAAATCACATTGAAGGATTTTTAATGAATTAATTGGTAAAATAAGTATTTGGTTACCTACAAATAAGCAAGATTTCTGGCTCTCACAGACCTGTAACTTCTTCTTTAAAGGGTACCTGTGGTGGTCGTCTAAACGCATTCAACTTGAAAACATTAGGCAAAGTATTCGTTATTTGGTTAAATAATTATTGCCAGCCATATACCACCAGAGAAATATGCAAATACAACCGCAGGCATGGCCAGCCAATGAAAACTCTGAGCGCAGCCATGACACATGCGGATGTGACGTCACTTCGTTGATACTCAACAGTCAATGCTCCGCCTGTATGAGAGACTAGGGTGCTGTTGTGAGTGTTTTTATTCTATTATGGCTGAATTGTCAGACTCTGAGGAAGAATTCGTCCAACATGGCTACAGGTTTGAGCCAGAAAGGTCTTCTGAGGGTTAAAGTGACGAAGTGGTCCTCACACACAACGCAATTTCATCTGAAAGGATTCGTCTGTGCCCTGTTCCGAGATTGTGCAATCGCTTTTCTGCTCCGATCTTCTGACAAGGTGAGCTGGGTTTGGGTACACAAAAGAAGTGTTTATCTTTGTTTTTTCGCTTATTATTGAGACATCCAAAGGCTTTACATTCCGCCATGTTGCGATATCCATATTGCATTGTATGTTTTTGTTGTTACAAGAGCGCCGAGTGTCTGCTGCTCTGTATATAGTTTTAGAATCATCTGCCGTCTTGCGGCCGTTACGAGCTCAGATCAGACGAGACGACCTGCTGAATTTAAGCATTTATTTATTTATTTTCTACTCGTTTTAGTTCTGCATTTAATATGAACCCTGAGTTTGAAATAAACGTTTGAATTTGAATTTGAATATCCCGAAAGCCACTGCTCATCTGGGCACTCCAGGCTCAGCCAATACTGATCCAGATCGCAGTGTCAACGAAATTACGTCACAGGAAGCGTCCTGGCAGGCCATGTAGCCGCTAGTATGGCTGCGCCTATGTTTTGCTGACATAGCTGAACCAGCACATCAGCAATGGATTTATATCAAATTGCTTTGAACATGAATTTCAACTTAAACTTGAACTAGAACGTGAGACGGGGGCTCAATATAATATCTTTTTTTTCACGGCCACCACAGGTACGCTTTAAAAATTTTTAATCCATTCAGAGCCCCAATTCTGATATTGCTGCATATTATCTTGAACACAACACAAATAAGTTTCCCAAGTCTACCATATTTAACCACAGCTGCAGTATTATTATCTTATGACAAAATCAACATTTAGATTTTTTTGTGTTGATGTTTAGCTGACTCACCATACACAATCAACTGTGGATAGGATGAGCTTGTTGTGTCCCAGGCCGCTGTAAAAATTATCAGAGCCTTTTCTCAGAAAGTGAACCACCATTTCAACTCCCTTTGATCCAAAGAGTTCCTACAACACAATATTACAGAACAGATATTATACAAACATCATCAAAGATGCTGTGTGTAATATTCAGCACAGTCTAACAGAGTTCAAAATGTAACAACCTCAAATTTTATCAGTCATCACCGTCTTCCAAAGCATATAGGAAAACCTGCAGAAGTCATTTGTGTAAATAAACCCCAACATAAAAATGTGGAAATAGATTATGGTGGTTCAAGATGGCCGCCTACATGGAGACAAAACCTCTCCCTGTGTGTTAAAGAAAAAAATAACTCAGGGGACAGAAAATACAAAAACCTTTACTTAATGAAAACAAAGATTCTGTGCTGCAATAAATTTTAAGAATTCAGATAGCTAAAAACTTTTACATATTGTACCCTTAAATACAATAGGATTTCTTATAATTAAGACAAAACATAAGCCCCCACTTTTTATTATAGTTTGCTTAAGAATTGTAATATAATGTGCTGACCTCTGCAAGCACTTAACTATCAAATGTCTGTGTAAAAAGAAAGATAATAAATCATAATACCCTTCCTGCTGGATTCAGAAAGGGAGCAAGGGTGTGACTGCCCCACCTGCCCTCATGAAGTCATCACTAATTTTGAAATAAACTACACCTCAGAGGTTTATACCTCCGCCAAGGAGGTAATGTTTTCATGTCTGTTTGTTTGTTCATTAGCAGGATTACACACACATACACACACACACAAATAAACTAATGGGAGGAGTTTGAGGACATCCTCTGGTGAAGATGTCATCCCTTCATTTTAATTACAGCTTCTGTATACATCTGATGTGAATCCAATCAGAAATGTAGAAGTTACGACATAAAAAAAAAACCCTCCTCAGAATACATGGAACCCCTCATTAGATGTGTCTGAAACTTGAGTGTGTCCAAGGTGTTGACGAGTTAAAGCTTCTGTATAAATTCAAGTGAATCCGATCAGAAATGTTGAAGCTATAGTGGTGACAACATGTTGTCAAATGAACAGACAAATGAAGAGACAGATGTGTCAAAAACAATATACAACTAGTGTCAGCTTCAATTTCATTGTAACATAAGCTTGATAGTTATATAGTTATTATCCAGGTCATAGTGATTCAGGATTTTTTTCCTAGTATGTAACCTAATTATATAATTTTTTCACATTGCATAATCTTGCATGTTTTGCCCCCTGCTGGAACTACTTGAATTTCTCCACAATGGGGCAAATAAAGGTGTTTGCGTTCATAAATACCTTTCTGTGCATGTCGGTCTCACACAGCATTGACAGGATCAGCTGAATATCAGATTTTATCTCCAGAGTGACAATATCATCCTCATCGGGACTTGACTCCATTTGCATTAAAAGCCCTAAGAAAACACCACAGCTGTGACTCCACTGAATGTAACAGCAGCTTCTTTTTAAAATGAACACTTTGTTAAGGCCAGTTTTAACTGAAGTTACTCAGAAGTTGGTTGATGGCTCCTTGGTCACAGAAGTCCCGGTTTACAGACTCTTCTCCCTCAGACATCACCGATCGCAAGACTCTGATGGAATGACGCAGGTGAGCCTTTTTGCTGCCTCTGCCACCTGTGGCATGGAAGCTGTGGCCCTGAGCAAAATATGAATCTGAAACAGAGAATGCACTTAAAGGTGTATTCAATGGCATTTTGCACTTTTTTAAAATTAACATAAATGAACAATATATTTTTTCAGCAATGGCTCATTGCAGATTACAGACTGCAATGAAATGACTCCCTCTGTCTATCTGTTATTCTCAGATTATTGTTCGCACTGCATTTACTCATTCCAAATAAGTACTAGATGGGCTCTTAAGCCCAATTCATAGTGGCAAAAGGCGCTAGTATGTGAGCGAGCGCAGTGGATGCATTTGTGTGCAAACCCTACACAGAAGGTGAGCGCTGACCGAGCGCATGCAGGCCCCAAAAGGTGACCATGTGTATAAGAACGCAGTGGTCGCAGTGAACTGCACATGTGCCAGGAAACTCCTGCCATCCCCGATGGGGAAGTATTGGCGAGGGTAAACAGATGCGCATGTGTTTCACTGTTAAAACATGTAACCTCGAAATAAACGTGCATTCTTCTGCTGTGAAGTGGCTCGTCTGTCAATTTTTCACCCAGAACACCAAAACTGTCATGGCGGCCTCTGGGCCGTCATCTGTCTCATCAGTTCCAGCTGCGCACAGACCAACAGGTGCCAATCAGCGGCTGTTAAAAGCCAGTGTTGCTGACAGCCCGGCACGGAGTCGTCTGTCTTCCTCATCGGAGCATGAGCCAGCACTTCGTTCCCAAGTTCAGCCAAGAACGTCTCGTCAGGAACTGCCACGTAAGAAAACCCTCTGTTACTCTACTCCTTGCCTTTACCCCTGTGCACAGGTGGACCTCCCAGGCGGCGGACCAACTTCCCCAGCCGACGGGGCGTTGCCACCTCTATCACGTAGCTCCTCGCTACCACCGCAGCTACGGGTACGTCTGACACCACAGCTACAGGAACTGTTATTGTTTCAGCTACAGGAGCTGTCATCGTCACGGTCACTGGAATCACCACCATCTTTGCTACAAGAACTATCATCATCACAGCGACAGGTGCACTCACCACCACAGCCACGAGCACTTTCACCACCACGCTGCACGGCCGCTGGAAGTCAGCAGAACGCTACCTGTGGAATGCCCAAGTAAGCCTTACCATCCACAATTACTTGCTAGTGCTGAACAGCTGTAATTGTTTCCGCTTGTGTGTTACAGGGTTGCCAGGTCACCATCCGGACTGCTCAGTTCCAGCGACCAAACTGCTATACTTGCACTCACACACGCACTACACTCTCTCACGTTGCAATAAAAGAATATTTGTCTATATCTACTCGTGTCAGTGTCTGTCTCCTGGGTCCCGAAACATGTCAGTACGACTCCGTCACGTTGACCCAGCGGACAGTACACTGCCGCGCAAACTGAACACACTTAACGCTCAGGTAGATATGTTATCACACCAGCAGACAGTAATTCTTAATCAATTGACCCAAATAAACAGTCGGCTGGATCGTCTGGAGGGACACCAGACGTTCTCCCCGACCGCAAGTGTTTCAGCCCCTGCAGGCTTAGCGTCAGGTCAAATTAACACCTCATCGACCCCTCGCCTCACCCCTGTTCCCACGCCGGCCCGGTTCAGCGGGAAACTCGGGGAAGCCCGAGGATTCATTTTACAATGTGAATCAGTCTTTCTCCGCGTTCCGGGAGACTTCGCCATAGACTCCAGTAGGATTGGTTATATCATCAATTTGTTGGGGGGAAGAGCTTTAGATTGGGCATATTCCTTAATGGCTAAACCAAGCTACCCCGTGTTAACTTACCAGGAGTTTGTAGCGGAGTTCATGTCTGTGTTTGATCATACAGATAGGGATGAGGTGTTGACAGAACGGTTGTTGAGTCTGCAGCAGGGCAACAGATCAGCTACTGATTATGCTATTGACTTCCGGGTCCTGGCCACAGAGACTGGGTGGGGGAAGCCGTCACTTTGTGGTATCTTCCTCCGCAGCCTCAACGACGAGTTAAAGGATGAATTAGCGGCACGGGACAAACCGGACAACTTACGTGAATTAATTGCCCTTACTGTTAGCCTAGATAGTAGATTAAGGGAGCGGGCAGCCAAACGGCGAGCTACTTCCCATTCAGTTAAACCCCGCCCCCGCGTCACTAGCTCTCCTCTGCTCACTCTACCCGCGTCAGAGGAATCCCCGGATCAAGAGGCTATGGTGATAGGGCAGTCTAAAGTGTCAGCGGCTGAGAGACAGCGCCGCAGGGATCTTGGCCTTTGTTTCTACTGTGGGAAAGAGTCACATGGGGTTTTGGAATGTCCCAGTCGGTTAAAAGGGAAGGTCCGTGGATCGCAGTAGGGGGATTCACGGGCAAGAACTTAGAAAAACCCCTCACTAGTTGCTGCTTACCCATCAGATTGATCCACGCACATACAGAACACTCCACATTGGCATTAATAGACTCAGGAGCTGAGCAGAATTTTGTTTCCAGGGACCTGGCAACCCGGATGGGCCTCAGCTGTCAGACTCTGGATCCCCCTGTCAAACTCATCACCCTGTCCAAGGCGTCACTGACCACCGTCGCCTATCAGACGGTCCCAGTTTCTGTAATTGTGTCAGGTAACCACAGGGAGGAGATTAGGTTCCTGGTTCTGCCCGTCTCTTCCTCGCCCGTCATCCTGGGGTACCCCTGGCTTCGGCTGCATAATCCCACCATTGACTGGCAGGCGGGGAGTATTTCAGCGTGGAGTACATTCTGTTTGAGTGCCTGCCTCCAATCTGCGGTGTGCGCCCCATCTGTCAAGGTGCCTCCACCCTCCTCGTCACCACCGGACCTGTCCAAGGTACCAGAGGTTTACCATGACTTGGGGTTAGTTTTCAGCAAGTCTCGGGCGTTATCTCTACCCCCCCATCGCCCTTACGACTGTGCAATAAATCTGAAGGCTGGGGCCCCTCTTCCTGCTAGCCGCCTGTACAGCCTATCAGCCCCGGAGCGTGAGGCTATGGACACTTACATCAAGGAATCCCTGGCCTCTGGAATCATCCGCCCGTCGTCTTCGGCTGTGGGTGCCGGTTTCTTCTTCGTTGGGAAGAAGGACAGCTCGTTACGCCCCTGCATCGACTTCCGGGGCCTCAACGAAATTACAGTCAAAGACAAGTACACCCTGCCCTTGATGAACACAGCCTTTGACTTCCTCCAGGGGGCATCCTGGTTTACCAAACTGGATCTCAGGAATGCTTATCACCTAGTGCGCATTAGAGAAGGTGACGAGTGGAAGACGGCGTTCCGGACCCCAAGCGGGCACTTCGAGTACCTAGTAATGCCGTTTGGGTTAACCAACGCTCCGGCCGTCTTCCAGCGATTAATAAACGATGTTTTGCGGGACTCCCTGAACTCGTTTGTATTTGTATATCTCGATGACATACTTATCTTCTCGTGCACATTAGAAAAGCACCAGGTGCATGTCCGCAAAGTGCTACAGCGCCTCCTGGAGAACCAACTGTTCGTCAAGGCAGAAAAGTGTGAGTTCCATACTGACCAGACCTCTTTCCTAGGGTTCATTATAGCCCGGAACCAGGTGCTCCCCGACCCGGCCAAGGTCAAGGCAGTAGTGGATTGGCCCGCACCAACCTCTAGGAAGCAGCTTCAGGGATTCTTGGGCTTTGCTAATTTCTATCGGAGGTTTGTGCCTAACTTTGGAAATATTGCTCGCCTTCTGACTGCGCTCACCTCCCCAAAAACCCCGTTTTGCTGGAGTGAGGAGGCAGCCAGAGCGTTTGAGAAATTGAAGGAGGAGTTTGCTTCTGCCCGTGTCCTAACCCAGGTGGACCCGAAGCTACAGTGCTTGGTGGAGGTGGACGCCTCTGATTCGGGGGTGGGAGCGGTGCTCTCTCAACGTTCTCCCGAAGATGGTAAGATCCGCCCATGTGCTTACTTCTCTCATCGCCTGTCACCAGCGGAGAGGAATTATAGCATAGGAGACAGGGAGCTGCTGGCAGTGAAGCTCGCCTTGGAGGAATGGAGACACTGGCTGGAGGGGGCTGCTCAGCCGTTCGTGGTATGGACCGATCACCGTAACCTGGAGTACCTCAGGACGGCGAAGCGCCTGAACGCTCGCCAGGCTCGTTGGTCCCTCTTCTTCGGCCGGTTTAATTTTTCCATCACTTATCGACCAGGAAGCAAGAACGGTATGCCGGACGCCCTCTCGCGGCAGTTCGACGCACCATCCTCTGAGGATCAGGAAACTCCCATCCTGCCGCCCTCCTGTGTCGTGGGCGCCCTGTCCTGGGGTATCTGCAAGACAGTTCGTAGAGCACTGAGGACGGAGCCAGACCCGGGGGGGGGGGGGGTTCCCCGGGCCGCCTGTTTGTTCCACGCGCCATTCGGGGTCAAGTGATTGAGTGGGGTCACGCCTCCAAGTTGGCTTGTCATCCGGGGGTGGGTCGGACTGTGGACCTTCTCCAGAGGACCTTCTGGTGGCCAGGGCTGCGGAAGGACGTTGTGAGTTACATCCGGGCTTGCACTCAGTGCGCCACTGGGAAAACGACATCATCCCCCCCGGAGGGCCTGTTACATCCGCTGCCGGTCCCTTCCCGCCCTTGGTCCCATGTTGCTCTGGATTTTGTGACTGGTTTGCCCCCCTCAGATGGCTTCACCACAGTCTTGACTATAGTGGACCGTTTCTCGAAGGCAGCCCACTTTGTGCCCCTTCGGGGTTTGCCTTCGGCTCAGGTGACAGCGGACCTCCTTGTCCAGCATGTGGTCCGTCTCCACGGCATCCCCGCCAACATAGTGTCGGACTGGGGACCACAGTTCGTCTCGCAGGTCTGGAAAACGTTCTGCGCAGTGCTGGGAGCCACAGCCAGCCTCTCCTCAGGTTATCATCCTCAGAGTAATGGCCAGTGTGAGCGGGCTAACCAGGAGCTTGAGGCCGCGCTGCGTTGTGTCATCTCCTCCTGTTCATCCTCCTGGAGCAAGCATTTTCCTTGGATTGAGTACGCTCATAACACCACGATCTCTACGGCTACGGGCGTCTCCCCTTTCAAGGCATCATCTGGGTTTGATCCACCACTGTTTCCGGAGGAGGAGAGGGAGGTAGCGGTTCCATCTGTCCAAGCTCATATTAAGCTTGGACAGATGGAACCGCAATTTACATGTCAAAAACAGTAAATTATATTCCTACCTGTTTCGTTACTTTGTGTTTCTCCAGCTTGTGACAGTGTGTGGTTTGGGGCTACGGAAAACTGTTTCAGTCACTTTATGGTAAATACACTACCGTTCAAAAGTTTGGGGTCACTTAGAAATTTCCTTATTTTTGAAAGAAAAGCACTTTTTTTCAATGAAGATAACTTTAAACTAATCAGAAATACACTCTAGACATTGCTAATGTGGTAAATGACTATTCTAGCTGCAAATGTCTGGTTTTTGGTGCAATGTCTAGATAGGTGTATAGAAGCCCATTTCCAGCAACTATCACTCCAGTGTTCTAATGGTACAATGTGTTTGCTCATTGCGTCAGAAGGCTAATGGATGATTAGAAAACCCTTGTGCAATCATGTTAGGTCTGCAATACTGTAATTGCTGCAAATGGAGGATTCTTTGACGAAAGCAAAGTTTGAAGGAAAAAATTATTATTTCAAATACAAATCATTATTTCTAGCCTTGTCAATGTCTTGACTATATTTTCTAATCATTTTACAACTCATGGTGGTAAATAAGTGTGACTTTTCATGGAAAACACAAAATAATTGTCTGGGTGACCCCAAACTTTTGAACGGTAGTGTATATATCTCAGATATTTAATCCACAGATTACTAAAAGTTTAAGAAAAAAAACAAACCACCGCCACCGAGCTCTTCTTTTGTGTTTCGATTACAGCTGTTAAAACATTTAAATTTGCGTGAAACGCGACTGCTGAACGGTAGCTGCAGTGGCTCAAAAACAACTCTGAATATTGCCGTGTACGCAAACGCAGTCTACGGAACTCAAACGTTATCCCCTCAGAGGGACTCTGAACAGCCCTTAAGGCAGTGTTCTTCAACCGGCGGTCCTCAAAAGAATGTTCAGGGGCAGTCGGGAAATTGTGTAATTTCATTTCTTAATTGGAAAAAAAAAATTGCAAATAATTTGCCGTCATTGTGCATGGGTGTCTGTAGTCTCTCTTTCATGTCAGTAAGTGGGAGTACGAATGCAGTACTTCTTCTTCCTCTTCTTCTTCTTCATGTGTTTTAAGGAGGTTGTTAAGTCCTTGTTAAGACAGTGACTAGATGAAAAACAGCAAAATATTTGAAGATGAAAGATTCTGGCTCTGAAGTGGGCCCTGGATAAAAATCTAACAGAGGTGACAGGCTGAGTGGTTGTTAAAAGAAAGCTAAGATGGTGAAGACAAGGCAGTACAGTGAAAACTATCTTTTGCTTGGATTTACTTTCTTTGTGGATCAAGCTGCACTGAGTCCAAGCTATCCAACAGTGTCATGGTCCCATGCAAGTTAAACATCATCTCAAAATGAAACAGCCCTCTGCTTTCCTTCAGTTCCTGCCAGGATATCAGCTTTGTGTTCATCTAAACAGACCCAAGTTTCATGCTCAGTGAGTACAAACTAATTAAAAAGACTAATTTGTCATTACATATGCTACAATAGGGTACAATGTGTCGTTTCGTAACACTTTTGGTTGGTGGGGTCCCACAAGACTTTTTCAATGTAAAAAGGGTTCCTTGGCTCAAAAAAGATTGAAAAACACTGCTCTAAAGAATCTTTGAATCACAGAAAACACATATCTTACTTCCAGTTGTGATATGGCTTTTTTTAAACATCAGTTTATGCATGCAACACACCAAGTACCTGTTGTTTTTAGCACACCTAGCCTAGCCTATGGTACATCCTAGCTTTTGTGTTGTTTCTGTCTTTTACTCATTCCAAATAAATGCTAAATGGTGTTCACTTATATAGTGCTTTTTACTCATCTGTAGATGACCAAAGCGCTTTACAGATCCTGCTATCCACACATTCACACAATGATAAGATAAGATAAGATAAGCCTTTATTAGGCTTATCTTCATTCACACAATGATGGTGTGGGAGCTGCCATGCACAGGAGCCTGACCCACCAGCAGCAACTGGGGGTTCAGTTTCTTACTCAGGGACACTTTGACATGTAGACTGCAGAGGGAGCAGGAATCGAACCACTGATCCTTCGAATAGTAGTACGGCCACACTACACCTGTGCCACAACCGCCTCCTAAATAACAACGTATGGGCTCTAACAAAGCTGTGAAACAAACTGAAATGTGTCATAGTGCCCATGGTTATGTGCTTTCTTTTACTATGAACTTGTGTAGGTAACCATTGGTTATTTTGCTGATGGTCTTTCACATAGAACAGACTTTCTTTGGTATTTTCCGCCTTCTGACCTGGCCCGACACACCAGTCCAGCAGTAGCAGCAAATACGTGTTTCCCTGATATGACATGTACTCGTCCAGCATGAGTGGAGCGATGGTGGCCAGGGTGGCGAGCGCCTGAAGTTGGAGCTCCTCCCACTGGACGTCCGACCAGTCATGGGAACGGGAACGGCACTTAGGCGAGGCAGTGGTCAACGGCTTCATGATTTCCAGCAGACCCATCATAACTCGTTCTTCTTTATAAAGCTGAGACAAGAAAACTCTGATTTGTTATTTAATCAAGCAAATGTAAAGGATTCCAAAAAGCCCTGATGAACATGTGACTGACCTGCAGGGCAGCCATGTCCCTCGACATTATAACCAGCAGATTCAACAACAGCTTCTTCATTTTTAAGTCTTCATTACTGTAGGTGAATTTTACGTTGTGAACCAAAGGGCTGCAACTTTTCACTAAAACATAAGCAGTGTTATTTTCAAAAATGCTGGATATTGAATTAGGTGGTAGATTTTCGTGACAAAAACAAAAGCAAATATCTAAAACCTCACATTCTGGAAATGTGCTCAGAACCACAAGTTGTCTGGCAAATAAACTCTCCTGAAAATAGGAAGCATGTTATCAGACATATTTTACGAAACTGAACAAATATCTGAGCTTTCACTATTTAGCATTTGTCTGTCCTGCACTCACAATAAGAGGAGCGTTTAGATTTTGAGCGATGAAAGTTGTGATCACAAGCAGATCGTTCCTGAGTTGGACGACAGAATGTTGAGAGTCGGTCAACAGCTGGTGGAAAAACGCTTCTTTCAGAGACCTAAGACACAAGTGAATACACACTGTGTTTTAGCAGCAGTTCAGATTAAATTCAGTTTTTTTTTCATAAATGTCAGATGTTTTTGGAAGGATAGACACAAATCCAGAAGCAGGTGCATACAGGACACACTCCATGGTGCTGAGCTGCGCCATGACCTCCTCCTTACTCCCTCGCTCCAGCAGGTTCCAGAGGATTTCGGAGGAGCGGAAGAGGACCTGACCGGACGGGTCGGGTTCGTTCATGTGGAGACATATTGTCTCTGCTCCTCGTGCATGTAGCATCGAAGCACAGTTCATATCTGTGAATGCAAACACAGATGCACAGAGCCCTCAAAGTCCTGAATAGTGATTGTGCAAGATATTATCTTTTCTGCAAATGATTATTATCTCATTCAAACAAGACAACAATTTGTGTGGACACAATAATTATTTCTTTGGCACAAGGTAATAACTTTATAGTTTAAAGTTTAACAGTGGACAGCCCCTTGAGATGAACCATCCAGTTTTCCAGGGGGTCCAACACAAACAACACAACAAACAACCTGACAATTATTTCAGTCACATAAGATAATAACTTGCTTATGCAAGATACATTCCTTGTTTGCAAAATTAATTATCTTGCGTGCACAACATAATAACTTCTCCAAGCCACATTAAAAAAAAAAAACACTATTCAGAACTTAAGGGGCTCCAGTGAGATGTGGAAAAATGAAACAAAACAAAATAGTGATCCATTGACATTGACCAAAGGACACTTGCAATCACAGGTTCTCCGATTATTATTTTGTGTTGAAAGGATTTGTGCTCTTCAGAGCTGGTTACTCTCTGATGAAGGAGGTGGTTGACGTGTGAGTCACTGTAAAATTAGTTCACTCACCAGAGGAGCTGGAGAGGAGCTGAAGTGCCTGGAGGAGTTGCAGTTTGATGGCTGGCTGGTTCTCCAGAATGGCCGTGGAGAGGAGCAGCGTCTGAGCCAGTTCACTGCGCTCCAGCAGCTGCAGCCTGTACCCTGGAGAGGTCGGCTGGACACCTGCAGGAACAGCACAGAAATAATAGTTAAAAAATGTCAAAAATGCTATGATATGAAATGTTAGAAACAAAATAAAAGCCAACAGAAATATAATACCACAAGGGAAAATAGAAATGTTAATATAGACTGAAGAATTTTTTTAAAAAATTGAATGAAATGGTGGTTATGATTACATTCCTCTTAATAGGACATTTAAGGGGTGAAAAATTAACTATTCAAAAAGAAAAAAATCAACAAAGAAAATAGTATTAAGTGAAATTATATCCCATGTCCATTTCTATTAACAGAAACCTAGCGGCAGCAGTAGAGAAGTGAATTGAATGGTCCTCCAAATTCTGAGGATATTTATTCCATCCCCAGTGACGGAGCCCATGCAGGGTCATTTCTAGTTTTTTTGTGGGCTCTACGTAAGATTACATTTGGAGGGAGCCTATTTTTGGAAAGTGGAAGGCTTCAAACGCTTCAAAATGGAGGAAAATTCTCTCCCCACAAAAACATTAAAAAATAAACCTGGGACATTGTCTAGATCAGGGATGTCCATGTCATGGCGGCCTCTGGGCCGTCATTGGCGTCATCAACTCCAGCTGCGCACAGACCAACAGGTGTTAATCAACGGCTGTTAAAAGCCAGCGTCGCTGACAGCCCGGCACGGAGTCGTCTGTCCTCTTCATCGGAGAATGAGCCTGAACTCCGCTCTCTGGTCTCGTCAGGAATCTCTCTTGTCTCGTCTGGAACCTCGTTTGCCTCGTCAAGAACCTCGCTTGCTTCATCTAGGACTTCTTCCCAGCATCAAGCAAGTAAGAGAACGATTTGCTATTCAACTCCAAATCTATACCCCTGTGCACAGGTGGACCTCCTTGGCGGCGGACCTGCGTCCCCAGCTGACGGGGTAACGCCATCACGCACACGTAGCGTTTCGCTACCACCACGACTACCGGTACGTCTTGCTCCTCAGCTGCCAGAACTGTTGTTATATCAGTTGCAGGAGTATTGGCCATTGCTATCAGTGGAGTCTCTGTCATCAGTATCAGCTTTATCATCATCGCCACATTCTGTGGAGTCACTAACCTCGTCATCGTCTGGACTATCATCATCCCGGTCTGTGGAGTCACAGCCGGCGTCAACACAAGGACTGCCATTGTCACAGCCACGGGTGGTAACTCCAGCACGTTCACGGACACCTTCACCTTCACGCTGCACAGCCGCTGGAACTCAGCAGGGCGAAGCCTGTGCTGCACTCAAGTAAGCCTCATTACCTGTAGCTCTTCATGAGTGTGGAACATTAGTAATTGTTTTCTGCTTATATGTTCCAGGGTTGCCGGGTCTCCGTCCAGGGTGCTCAGCTCCAGTGACCAGAACACTATCCACGCACTCACACTCACATTACACTCTCTCACTATTAAATAAAGATTATTGTCACTATCTGCTCGTGTCAGTGTCTGTCTCCTGGGTCCCTAACCATGTCAGTACGACTCCGTCACGTTGACCCAGCGGACAGCTCACTGTCGCGCCAAATCAACACTCTTAGCGCCCGGGTAGATTTACTCGCACACCAACAGACAGTAGTCTTAAATCAATTAACTGTAATAAATGGTCGGCTGGATCATCTGGAGGGACACCAGACGTTTCCCCCCACCGCAAACATTTCAGCCTCTGTAGGCTTAGCATCTGGACAAGCTAACACCTCCTCGTCTTCTCGCCTCACCCCTATTCCTACACCTGCCCGGTTCAGTGGAAAACTCGGGGAAGCTCGAGGATTCCTATTGCAATGTGAGTCAGTTTTTCTTCGCGTTCCGGGGGATTTCACTCTTGATTCTAGCCGGATTGGCTATGTCATAAATTTGTTGGCAGGAAGAGCTTTAGACTGGGCGTATTCAGTCATGGCGAAACCAAGTTATTCCTTGCTTACTTACCAAGAGTTTGTGACTGAATTTATGTCCGTGTTTGATCATACGGATAGAGGTGAGGTGTTGACAGAACGGCTGCTGAGCTTACAACAGGGGAAAAGATCAGCTGCTGATTACGCTATTGACTTCCGGGTCCTGGCTGCAGAGATTGGGTGGGGGGAGCCATCATTATGTGGTATTTTCCTACGTAGTCTTAACGATGAGTTGAAGGATGAGTTAGCGGCACGGGACAAACCGGACAATTTGCGGGATTTGATTGCCCTAGCGGTTAGTCTTGACAGCAGATTAAGGGAGCGGGCGGCTGAACGGCGTTCTACTTCCCGTCCGGTTAAACCCCGCCCTCGCCTCCCCAACTCTCCTCTTCTCGCTCTACCCGCGTCAGAGGAACCTCCGGATCAGGAAGCTATGATCATTGGCCGGTCAAAAGTGTCAGCAGCTGAGAAACAACACCGCAGGGATCAGGGCCTTTGTTTCTACTGTGGGAAAGAGTCACATGGGGTGTTTGAATGTCCCAATAAGTTAAAAGGGAAGGCCCGTGGATTGCTGTAGGGGGATTCACGGGCAATAACTCAGAAGAACCCCTCACTTGTTGTCGATTACCTCTCAGACTCATCCATATACATGCAGAACACTCCACATTGGTGTTAGTAGATTCTGGAGCTGAGCAAAATTTTATTTCTAGAGACCTGGCAACCCGGATGGGCCTTAACTGTCAGACTCTAGACCCCCCTGTCAAACTGATCACCTTGTCTAAAGCGTCTTTGACCACCATTGCTCATCAGACGGTCCCCGTGTCAGTTATTGTATCAGGAAATCACAGGGAGGAGATTCAGTTTCTAGTACTGCCCGTTTCTTCTTCGCCCGTTATTCTGGGGTACCCCTGGCTGCGCCTACATAACCCCACCATTGACTGGCAAGCTGGGAGAGTAACGGCATGGAGTACGTTCTGCCTTAGTGCCTGCCTCCAATCGGCGGCATGCGCCCATCCGTCAAGGTGCCTCTGCCTGATTCATCTCCACCGGACTTGTCCAAAGTGCCAGAGGTCTATCACGATTTGGGGCTAGTATTTAGCAAGTCTCGGGCGTTGTCCTTACCCCCTCATCGTCCTTATGACTGCGCGATCAACCTAAAGGCTGGGGCCCCTCTTCCTGCTAGCCGCCTTTACAGCCTGTCAGCCCCGGAGCGCGAGGCCATGGACACATACATCAAGGAGTCCTTGGCCTCTGGTATCATCCGCCCGTCGTCTTCGGCAGTGGGAGCCGGATTTTTTTTTGTTGGAAAGAAAGACGGTTCTCTACGCCCCTGTATCAATTTCCGGGGACTGAATGAAATAACTGTAAAAGACAAATATACCTTGCCGCTGATGAACACTGCTTTTGACTCCCTCCAGGGGGCGTCCTGGTTTACTAAACTGGACCTTAGGAATGCCTACCATCTAGTGCTCATAAGGGAAGCAGATGAGTGGAAGACGGCTTTTCGGACCCCCAGCGGACATTTTGAGTATCTGGTAATGCCGTTTGGGTTAACTAACGCTCCAGCCGTCTTCCAGCGACTGATAAATGATGTATTATGGGATTTTCTGAACTCGTTTGTTTTTGTTTATCTCGATGACATTCTCATTTTCTCCCGCACACTAGAGGAACATCGGGTGCATGTACGCAGGGTACTACAGCGCCTCCTGGAGAATCAGCTATTTGTCAAGGCTGAAAAATGTGAGTTCCACACTGATCAAACCTCTTTCCTTGGGTTTATTATAGCTCGGAACCAGGTGCTCCCTGACCCGGCCAAGGTCAAGGCGGTTGTGGATTGGCCTGCACCCACCTCCAGAAAGCAGCTTCAAGGTTTCCTGGGGTTTGCTAATTTCTATAGGAGGTTCGTGCCTAATTTTGGTATTATTGCCCGTCCCCTGACTGCTCTCACCTCCCCTAAGACCCCGTTTTGCTGGAGTAAGGAGGCAGCTGGGGCGTTTGAAAAACTCAAGAGGGAGTTCGCCTCAGCCCGAGTCCTTACTCAGGTGGACCCGAAGCTGCAGTGCTTGGTGGAGGTGGATGCTTCTGATTCGGGAGTTGGAGCGGTACTCTCCCAACGTTCTCCTGAGGACGGTAAGATTCGCCCTTGTGCTTATTTCTCTCACCGTCTTACTCCTGCAGAGAGGAATTACAGCATCGGAGACAGGGAGTTACTGGCAGTAAAACTCGCCTTGGAGGAATGGAGACATTGGCTGGAGGGGGCTGCTCAGCCTTTCGTGGTTTGGACTGATCATCGCAACCTGGAGTACCTCAGGACGGCGAAGCGCCTGAATGCACGCCAGGCCCGCTGGTCCCTCTTCTTCGGCCGTTTTAACTTTTCCATCACGTACCGACCGGGAAGTAAGAACGGTAAGCCGGATGCCCTCTCACGGCAATTTGACACACCATCCTCTGAGGACCAGGAGACCCCTATCCTGCCGCCTTCCTGCGTCGTGGGCGCCCTGTCCTGGGGAATCTGCAAGACGGTTCGCCAGGCTCAGAAGACCGAGCCGGATCCCGGGGGGGGGGGGGGGGGCCCGGGCCGCTTGTTTGGTCCACGCGCTATCCGGGGCAAGGTGATCGAGTGGGGTCACGCTTCCAAGTTGGCTTGTCATCCTGGAGTGGGTCGGACTGTGGATCTCCTCCAAAGGACCTTCTGGTGGCCAGGGTTACGGAAGGACGTTGTGGGTTACATCCGGGCCTGCGCTCAGTGCGCCACCGGGAAGACGACATCATCTCCCCCGGCGGGCCTGCTACACCCTTTGCCGGTTCCTTCACGCCCCTGGTCTCACGTAGCTATGGACTTTGTGACTGGTTTGCCCATTTCAGATGACTACACCACGGTTTTGACCGTCGTGGATCGGTTCTCGAAGGCAGCCCATTTTGTGCCACTTCGGGGTTTGCCTTCGGCCCAGGAAACAGCAGATCTCCTTGTGCAACATGTGGTCCGCCTTCATGGCATCCCTGCTGATATTGTGTCAGATCGAGGACCTCAGTTTGTATCACAAGTTTGGAAGGCCTTCTGCGCGGCGCTGGGAGCCACAGCCAGCCTCTCCTCTGGTTATCACCCTCAGAGCAATGGCCAGTGCGAGCGGGCTAATCAAGAGCTTGAGGCCGCCCTACGCTGTGTCATCTCCTCCTGCTCATCCTCCTGGAGCAAGTTCCTTCCGTGGATTGAGTATGCTCACAACGCCACGATCTCCACGGCTACAGGCGTCTCTCCGTTTAAGGCATCATTCGGATTTGACCCTTCGCTGTTCCCGGAGGAGGAAAAGGAGGTAGCGGTTCCTTCAGTCCAGGCACATATCAAGCGCTGCCGGCGAGTTTGGCTTCTCGCCCGCCAAGCCTTGCTGAAGACTACCAAACGCAATATCCAGGTGGCCAACTGGCATAGGAGACCCGCCCCGGACTATAAGGTGGGTCAGAAGGTCTGGTTGTCAACCCGGAATATTGGTGTACCGGCCGAAAAACGGAAGCTCACTAAGCGCTTCATTGGCCCTTACACCATTAATCGTATTATTAACCCTGTGTCTGTGCGCTTGTCTCTCCCCTCTTCGATGCGTATCTGCCCCACCTTTCATGTCTCCCAGGTCAAACCGTACATCTCGGATCCCCTGTGCCCTGCTCCCGCGGCTCCCGCACCCCCGAGGATGATCGATGGCCATCCGGCCTGGGGGGTGACTGCCATCCTGGATGTCCGCAGGCGGGGCCTTGGTCTTCAGTATTTGGTGGACTGGGAGGGCTTTGGACCGGAGGATCGTTCTTGGATTCACCCAGCGTTGATCCTGGATAAACAGCTGATTCGCGATTTCCATCGGGCGAATCCAGGTAGGATTGGGCAGGTGCCTGGAGGCACTGCTAGAGGGGGGAGTACTGTCATGGCGGCCTCTGGGCCGTCATTGGCATCATCAACTCCAGCTGCGCACAGACCAACAGGTGTTAATCAACGGCTGTTAAAAGCCAGTGTTGCTGACAGCCCGGCACGGAGTCGTCTGTCCTCTTCATCGGAGAATGAGCCTGAACTCCGCTCTCTGGTCTCGTCAGGAATCTCTCTTGTCTCGTCTGGAACCTCGTTTGCCTCGTCAAGAACCTCGCTTGCTTCATCTAGGACTTCTTCCCAGCATCAAGCAAGTAAGAGAACGATTTGCTATTCAACTCCAAATCTATACCCCTGTGCACAGGTGGACCTCCTTGGCGGCGGACCTGCGTCCCCAGCTGACGGGGTAACGCCATCACGTACACGTAGCGTTTCGCTACCACCACGACTACCGGTACGTCTTGCTCCTCAGCTGCCAGAACTGTTGTTATATCAGTTGCAGGAGTATTGGCCATCGCTATCAGTGGAGTCTCTGTCATCAGTATCAGCTTTATCATCATCGCCACATTCTGTGGAGTCACTAACCTCGTCATCGTCTGGACTATCATCATCCCGGTCTGTGGAGTCACAGCCGGTGTCAACACAAGGACTGCCATTGTCACAGCCCCGGGTGGTAACTCCAGCACGTTCACGGACACCTTCACCTTCACGCTGCACGGCCGCTGGAACTCAGCAGGGCGAAGCCTGTGCTGCACTCAAGTAAGCCTCATTACCTGTAGCTCTTCACGAGTGTGGAACATTAGTAATTGTTTTCTGCTTATATGTTCCAGGGTTGCTGGGTCTCCGTCCAGGGTGCTCAGCTCCAGTGACCAGAACACTATCCACGCACTCACACTCGCATTACACTCTCTCACTATTAAATAAAGATTATTGTCACTATCTGCTCGTGTCCGTGTCTGTCTCCTGGGTCCCTAACCATGTCAGTCCAACTCAATTCAAGGGCAAAGACCCTGAACATTTTACTTCCACCCAGTCTCTTCAGCGGGTGTTTTGCTAATGAGCCATCAGTGGGAAGAAATGTAGTTAAATCACCTGTGGAAGACACTGGGTGGAGGTAAACCCTGCAGTGTCTTGGCCCGAGTTTGACATCCCGGGTCTAGATGAACAGGAAAAAATAAACTATTGCATAGAATAAAAATTTAACCAGCAGCTATATGAACATCGCAAAGTTGCAAAAAAAAAAATAATGCTAAGTTACATGGAAAAAGTTGCAAACTTATGTGGAAAAGCTGCAAATTTATCAGTTTGTCTAGATTCTACAGTGTTTTTCCAACCAGGGTGTCCAGGTACATTCAAGTTTCTTTGGGAAATTATCTAATTTCACTTCTTAATTGGTCCAAAAAAAATGCAAGTAATCTTTCCATTGTGGTGCATGGGTGCCTACAGAACCCATGAAACACAATGGCAAATTATTAGCAAAATTTTGGAACAATTAACAAGTGAAATTAGATAATTTCCCACAGAAACCTGAATGTACCAGGACATCCTGGTTGAAAAACACCAGTCTAGATAAACAGGAAAAAAAATTAAACCACTGCATATAATAAAAATTTAACCAGCATCCAAATGAATGTTGCCAATTTCCAAGAGTTGCAGATTTACACACAAAAAAAAGTATTACATTTATTTAAAAAAAATCTGCAAATTTACACTTTAAAAAAGAAGCCAAATTACAAGAAAAATGTAACAAATGTACACGAAAAAAGTTACAAATTTGCAAGAAAAAAATAGTTGAACACAATTTTTACTCTCCCCCCCCCCAAAAAAAATGATGAGGGTGAGCTTGTAGCTTGGGGTGCCATTGTGGCTGAGGTGACCTGTAGCATTTGCGTGCTCTGATTTATAGGCAGAAACTGCTCTGATGGAGTCCAGTCCAAACAATAATTCTCTTATGCCTCCAAGAAGTTGACCACGGACTTGAGCACAGTTTCTTGACAATGTTAACATAAAATTTAAATCTGCTGACTTCACACAAATTTAACACAAGATCTGAAAATAGAACATCATTAGAGATTTTAAACTAAACTACTTTGGGTGAAAGTACAAATGTGCACATGTCTATGCTGATGTAAAACTGAGTTTGTCATTGTAAAAATCAATAGAACAAAACACTGGCCAATGTAAGCTATTCACAGTTTATAAGGCCAGGAAAAAAAATGAATGAAAAGACAAAGAAGAGGAAAATTATATAAAAATGCACGAGCATGCCACCACAGAAGCCATGACAGAGCCTCACTTAGTGAAAGTCTAGAAAATCGGTAGTTAGAGGAGAAAATTGGAGGCTTCGTCTTGGTACCATCGCCCATACCGTCGATCAGCTGTTTGGGAGCCACGCCACTGTAGAACGACGTCACACATTCAACAATGTGCTGCCTCACATCATCATGTGGCACTCTCATCAGACACCCTGTCCACAGAAACACAAACGGCAGACTGTCTGAGAAAATGTATACATTTTTTCCAATTGTAAAAACAGCTGAAAACAGTTACATGGATTTCAAGAATGATATATACTAGTCCCATGAAAGCAATAACATCACCTTGCCCTTTGATGAAATAAATCAGTATTCTTTAACTATAATGCTAAATGGAATCTAAAATTATTCAAGCTTTATTAAAACTACAAAAACCTGCAAAGGTAAATTCAGATACTACTGTACTACTGTTGCAGTATGCTACAGATACTGTATATACAGTTGTGTTCAAAATAATAGCAGTCCCACATCACTAGCAAGATAAATCGACTGTTTTTGTTAGAATTTCAACTTCTACACTGTAAGTAAGTTTCTAGAAGGTTTAGTAAAGGTATAGAAAACCAACAGACCCAACAGGCATGACGTGCATGCTGCTGATTCTGTGAAACTGAATCATTAACTGAAAGGGGCGTGTTCAAAAAAATAGCAGTGCTGAGTTCACTTAGTGAGGTCATTGATTCTGTGAAATAAAAATAGGTGTTAAATAGATGGCCCTTATTTAAGGATCAAGGCAACTGACGCTGCATATGCTGGCTGTGCATTTGTCCTTGAAAAACAGAGTAAAACGGGGTCGTTCAAGACACTGTTCAGAAGAAGAGCGTTCTTTGATTAAGAAATTAATAAAAGGGGGGAAAACCTATAATGAAGTGCAGAAAATGATAGGCTGTTCAGCTAAAATGATATCAAACACTTTAAAATGGCAGCCAAAACCAGAAAGGCGAGGAAGAAAAAGAAAAACGACTATTCGAATGGATCGGAGAATAACCAAACTGGCAAAGGCTCAGCCAATGATCAGCTCCAGGAGGATCAAAGAAGATCTAAGGTTGCCTGTGAGTACTGTAACAATCAGACGACGTCTATGTGAAGCCAAGCTACCAGCAAGAAGCCCCCGCAAAGTCCCATCGTTAAAAAAAAGACGTGTGCTGAAGCAGTTACAATTTGCATTGACTGGCCTAAAAAGAAATGGCGTAATATTTTGTGGACTGATGAGAGTAAGCTTGTTCTTTTTGGGTCTAAGGGCCACAGACAGTTTGTCAGACGTCCTGCAAACACTGAATTCAAGCCACAGTACACAGTGAAGACGGTGAAGCATGGTAGTGCAAGCATCATGATATGGGGATGTTTCTCGTACTATGGTGTTGGTCCTATTTATTGCATACCAGGGATCATGGATCAGTTTGAGTACATCAGAATACTGGAAGAAGTCATGTTGCCGTATGCTGAAGAGGAAATGCCTTTGAAATGGGTGTTTCAACAAGACAATGACCCCAAACACACTAAAGACAGATGTCAACACTGCTATTTTTTTGAGCATTATATTTCTTGACTTTCTGTAAAATATTATCAAATTCAATTACTTTTTCCAATTTTCTTGCTTTGAAATAGAATGTGCAGTGTCCCCAATGCATTTGTGTTCATTAAAATACAATTTATTTGAAGAATTTTGACGTTTATTCACATTTTTCAACACACTGCTATTATTTTGAACACAACTGTATGTTTTTCTTTTTTCATATTCAATTGCAAGTATTGATTTTTAAAAAAAAATGCAGTCATACCCTTGCAACACCTTCATAGTAAGTTAAAATGATTAAAAAGTAATCTTCAAATTATATAGTCTGTGATCAGGACATGAAATATATACATTTTTGTCTATCAGCTCAGATATTTGGACTAATCACTAGATATTCATATTTACTGTTGGGCAATTACATTTTTCTTAACAATATCTATCTTTTTTATAATCTCTACAAATCCCTAAAATTGAAAATATAAATAATCACTACCACATATCATTATTTTGTGTGCAAAATGTCTATTAATCTACAATACATAAGTATACTGAATTACAGGTCTTCTTTACATTCACTTCACTGTGTTGATTATGCAGTACCAACCTAATTATTACCTCCACCAAGGAGGTAATGTTTTTGCCAGCATGCATTTGCTTGTCTGTTAGCAGGATTACGCAAAAACTACTTGACAGATTTGGAATAAATTTTCACCAAAGGTGGCCCTTGGCCTAAGGATGAACCCATAAGATTTTGGTGATGATCTGAGAATCCCAGCCCCCGACCAACAGTGATCTGTGTGGAGTTTGCATGTTCTCCCCGTGTTGCGTGGGTTTACTCTGGGATTTCTCCGGTTTCCTCCCACATGCCAAAAACATGCATGTTAGGTTAATTGGCTGTTCTAAATTGTCCCTAGATATCTGTTTCCTATAGGCCCTTAGAATAGAGGGTTAGTATTAATGAAAGCGCTTTGAGTGGTCTTTGTGACTAGAAAAGCGCTATATAAGTGCAGGTTAGTTAGTTAGTTAGAATGCACACCTCCACCAAGGCCATTGTTACCGCCACCGGGGGGGGGGGGGGAGTAATGTTTTTAGTGGCATTTGTTTGTCTGTTGGTTTGTTTGTCTGTTAGCAACATAACTCAAAAAGTTGAGAACGGATTTTGATGAAATTTTCAGGAAAGGTGTGTAATGGCATGAGGAACAGATGGTTAGATTTTGGTGATGATCTGAGAGTGCATCCCTCCACCAAGGGCTTTGTTTGTATTTGTGCAGTAGGATTACACAAAAACTACTGGATGGATTTGGTTGAAATTTTCACCAGAGGTGGTTCTTGGACTACAGATGAAGCCATTACATTTTGGTGATGATCTGAGAATACATACCTCAGCCAAGGCTCTTTATCTTTTCACAGTGTGTTAGCAACAATACTCCAAAACTAATGAACAGACTTGATGCAATTTTCACACAAACCCATTACATTTTGGAGGTGATCCATGTGGGACGGAAGGAGCCTTGGTGGAGGTATGCGCTCTCTGAGTGCTTTTCTAGTTTGTATTTGTGCAGAAGGATTACACAAAAACTACTGCATGGATTCTGATGAAATTTTCACCAGAAGTGGTCCTTGGGTAACAAAGGAACCCAGTAGATTTTGGTGATGATCCGAGAGTGCATACCTCTATCAAGCCTCTATTTTCTCACCATGTGTTACCAAGATTACTCGACAGTTTGATGAAATCTTCACCAGAGGTGGCCCTTGGGCTACAGGTGAACTCAGTAGATTTTGGAGGTGATCCACGAAAGCATACCTCCACCAAGGCCCTATCTTGCAATGTTTGGAGGGATGGAAGCAGGGAAGTATGGGCAGATGCATGGACAAAAGGAGGAAGGGAAAGAGCCTTGGTGGAGGTATGTGCTTTCTGAGTCTTTTTCTAGTTAATGTTTCAAACTTCCTATTGAGTTCAGAGCATACTCACAGGATGGTAACGTTAATGTCTGAATGAAAGTGAAAAACAAACCTTGCTGTGCTTATAAAACTGTCATCTGCACCTGTATGTAAATGTGATTTTTCAATGAAAGGGGTGTGTGCAGGTAAAACTGTGAAACTGACCCTTCAGTGACTGAGCCACATACCAATGTGAGACAGAAACTCCATAACATCCGGAGCATAGTTCAGCTCATCAGAAGTTTTCTCCTTTAGGAAGGGGAGTCTGAGATGAAAAATATGATGATCAAATAATATTAAGGGAAAAAACACATGTAAGGTTGAAATATGCTAAGTTTCTTACCTACAGATTGTAAGTGCTTCACACAAAAAGGACACATACTCAGGGTAATCCTTGACTTTGTCCGCACATATGTTGAGTATTTTTGCTATGGCTGTCAGCTCCTTCAAAAGCTTCTGATAGTTTAGGAAGTTTTAACCAGAGGTGGGGAAGGTAGCCACAGATTATAATACTCAAGTGAAAGTAGTATTACATTATAATAGTAATTACTAAGTACATATAAGAGGAATCAGAAAAAACCTTCAGTAAGAGTAAGCAAGTCTCTAGAAAAAAGTTACTTGAGTAATGTGTGACTTTATACCTGCGCCACCGGCTGCGGCGCAGGTGTAGTGTGGCCAGCTACTGATTGGAGGGTTGGGTTTGATTCCCACTCTGCCTGCAGTCTGCCTGTCGAAGTGTTCTTGAGCAAGACTCTGAACCCCCATTTGCTCCTGGTGGGTCAGGCCAGCACCTGTGCATGGCAGCTCCGTCGCCATCAGTGTGTGAATGTGTGTGCGAATGGGTGGATTGCAGGATCTGTAAAGTGCTTTGGTCATCTAGAGATGAGGAAAAAGTGCTATATACTGTAAGTGAATGCCATTTACCACATAAAAAAAAACAACTAAGGCTGTGTTCACATTACAAGCGAATTCCAGTTTGTTTTTTTTTAATTTAAGTTTTTGTAAAGGGTATACATGTCATTACAGCATTGCATTGTTTACATTTTCATCACGTTCCCTTTTTTTTGTTTTTTGACAACATTGGAAGAATAATTATTACAACACCCTTTTTTTAAGTGAAAGAAAAAGAGAAATTAAAGAAAGAACAAACAAAAAACAAAACAAAAAACAAAAAACAAAAACAAAAGAAAAAAATATATATATAAAAAAAATAAAAATAAAAGAGCATCTAAGTAGTGTTGGAACAAAGAGAGGTGCCATTATTGAAATGGTATTTGTCAAAGATTAGATCTGATGGAAGACACATATGCGTTCCAGGGTTGCCAAAAGTTCAAGAACCCATCCATGTCCTGTCTCAGTGCGAATGTCAACTTTTCCATCGAGTAAATGTCTTGAATCACGTTAATCCAATCTTCAGGTGTAGGACAATCCTTCAATATCCATTTTTTAGTTAGAGCTTTTTTACTTGCCAATATTAAAACAGTGAATAATTATTTTTCTCCTCATCTTTCCAGTGATTCCGGTAGTAAACCCAAATACAAAGTTACAAAAGAAAAGGGGACTGTTATTTTGAATATTTTCTCCAATATTGTCTGTACATTGGTCCAATATTGGTGGATAACTGGGCATGACCAAAACACATGAAAATGATTTGCAGTCTCTTCACCACACAAGCACCAACAATTCAACCCCTTACGAGTAAATTTGTTTTGTGCAGGTGTTCTGAAAAATCTTACCAAATGTTTCCATCCAAATTCTCTCCACTGCAGGGATGAGGTACTTTTCCATTGTTGTTTATTTAGCTTTTCCCATATTTCCAGTTGTAAAGTGAAATTCCCCCCTTTTTTCCATCTCTCTTTTATATATGATGTGTTGTCTCCTTTTAAGTCTTGAAGACCTTGGTATATTTTAGAGATGTATCTGATCCCTGAGATCCCTTTATATGCCATTAAGAAGACCTTCAGAACACCTGACTGGGCCCTTTCCAAATCCTCCTTTTTAAGTATTTTGTTTACATGGTGTCTAAGCTGAAAGAACCTGTAAAGGTTTTGATTTACTAGACCTTGCTTTTTCAAATCTTCAAAACTTCTTAAAGTTTGCCCTTTAAAAAAAACGTAATATTTTATCAGTCCGTTCTCTTTCCACTTTTTAAATCTAGTGTCTGTTTTATTAGGAGTAAAGTCTTGATCATAGGCAATCCATTGCAGTAATCGATAGGGTTCTTTAGTTTGATTCTCTCTGACTATCTTAAACCAAATTTTTAGCAGGGTCTCTATCCATGGGTTAGTGTTATTCAAAAGTTTAGGTAAGGCATTGTTCCCTATTATCGCCTGTAGGGGGATGTCACTTGTTATTTGGCATTCCATCTCCTTCCATTGTGCAGTGTAGACTGGGTTACATATCTCTACTAAAGTTTTAATTTGTGCGGCTTTAAAATAGTCCCTGATATTTGGCAGCGCGAGCCCACCTTTGTCTTTGTTTAGCTGTAGGGTTCTATATCTGATTCTAGGTCTCTTGCCCTGCCATATGAATCTTGAGATCCTTCTGTCCAGTTCTTGCCATGTTTTTTTGGGAGGTTCTACCGGTATTGTTAGGAAAAGGTATAGAAGACGTGGAAGTATATTCATTTTGACTGCTTCAATTCTTTGTGCAGTACCCAAGAATGGTATCATATTCCATCTTGCTAGATCAGATTTTATTTTTGCCACCAGTGGATCATAGTTTAGTGTTATAATTTTGTTGAGTTGTTTCGGGATATTGACCCCCAGATATTTCATAGATTCCATCTCCCAGTTAGTTTTGAGTTTGCTTAGTAAATATTGATTTGGGTCATAGTTGAATGTTAAAACTTGGGTTTTATGCATGTTTAATTCGTACCCCGATAAATCTCCATACTCTGAAAAAACTGAGATTAGTTCTGGAAAAGAGGTGTCCGGCTGCCCCAGGCATATTAAAATGTCATCAGCAAAGAGTGCTATTTTGTGTTCCTTCTGACCAAGTGTAATACCTTGAATTTTTTGATTCTATCTTATCCATTGGCTCAAGAGGTTCTATGAAGATTGCAAAGAGCAGTGGAGACAAGGGGCAGCCCTGATGACATCCTCTTTCCAGTTCAAAAGATGATGATAATTTACCGTTAATCCTTATTTTAGCTGTTGGTTTTTTATATAATGCCTGGATAGTTCTAATGAAGTTGTTATGAAAATTGAAACTGGATAAGATTCTATATAGGAAAGACCAGTCAACCGAATCAAATGCTTTTTCAGCATCTAATCCCAATATGGCTGCATTTAAGTTATATTTTTTTATATGATGAATTATGTGTAAAGTGCGTCTAATGTAGTCTTGTGTCTGTCTTTGTCTTATAAAACCTGTTTGGTCTAAATGAATTAAGCCTGTCAGTATATTTTCTAACCTTTTGGCAAGGATAGTGGTAAAAAGCTTATAGTCCTGATTTAACACACTGATTGGTCTGTAGTTGGAACAGTCTAGTTTATCCTTTTCAGGTTTAGGTATGACTGCAATGACCCCTTCTCTCCAGGAGGGGGGGATTTCCCCTGTGTGGAGGACATAGTTAAATGTTTTCAGGAGGAGAGGAGATAGTTGCTGTTTAAAGGTTTTGTACCACTCTGCTGTATAGCCATCTGCTCCTGGGGATTTGTTAGCTTTAAGTTTCATAATTGCTTTTTCCAATTCTTTAGGTTGTATTTCTGACAGTAGTGTTTTATTTTGTGACTCAGTAAGTTGGGGAAGGTTTAATGTGTTTAGGAATGCTTCGGATGCGTTTTTATGTTTTTTGAGGGAGTACAAGTTCTTATAGTAGTTCTCGAAGCTTTTAAGAATATCCTGAATTCTAAATTTTATTTCCTTTGATACTGGGTCTCTGATTTTGTAGATTGCGCTCTCCGTTTGTTGTTTCCTCAATTTATAGGCTAGCAATTTTGCCGATTTGCTGCCTGTTTCATAGTATTTTTGTTTCAGAAATGTAAGTTTCTTCTGGATTTCTATTGTGTAGATCCCATTTATTTGTTTTTTAATTTCCTTAATTTTGAGCGAGTCATTAGAATGAGTGTTATCTTTGTGCTCTTTTTCTAGGTTCTTAAGTTCTGACTCTAATGTGATTAGTTTTTCTTGTCTCAGTTTCTTTTGGATTGCCAGTTTTGCGATAATCTTTCCCCTTATTACAGCTTTGCATGCGTCCCACAGTATTAAAGGGGATACTTCTCCATTATCATTTTCTTCCAAATATCTGAGAATATCTGATTGCAATTCATCTTTCACTGGTCCTTTCAGCACATTTGAATTTAACCTCCAAGAAAATGTATTATTTGTGTATTTTTGGATACTTAAGTCCATATAGATCGGACTGTGGTCAGAGAGAACCATCAGTCCTATTTTACATGTTTTTACTCTTCCAATGTCTCTATTAAACATAAAAAAATAGTCAATCCTTGAGTATGATGAATGTGGTGCTGAGTAAAATGTATAATCTTTTACACTGGGGTTGAATTCCCTCCACACGTCACAGATTCCCATTTCTTTTAGTAGCATCCGAGTTTTTCTACTTTGAGTGTTATTTTGATGTGGAGAATTACCTGATGCATCCCAGTATGGATTCAGTCTTAGACTGAAGTCTCCACCACATATCACTAAACCTTGGGCTTTAGTTATCATTAGGTCAAATACATTTTTATAAAATTTCCAGTTAGCCCCTGGAGGTGCATATACATTCAGCAGGGTGATATCTTCTCCCTCTAGCCGACCAAGTACCATACTGAATCTCCCTTCTTTTTCTTTGTGTTCTGATTTTTTTTCAAATATAATTTTGGTTGAGATCAATGTCGCTACCCCCCTCCTCCTCCCTGACTTATATGAAGATGAAGAGATCATTTTAAACCCTCGTCTATTGAGTTTACTGTGCTCCACGTCTGTTAGGTGGGTTTCCTGTAAAAATATTATTCCTGCTTTGTCTTTTTTCATTTTGCCTAGAATCTTGGATCTTTTAACTGGATTCAGGATCCCTTTTACATTATATGAGATTATTTTGGTTACACCCTGTTTCTCCATTGTGTTGTCTTATTTAGTAATAACAGTGTGGTGGCCCTCTTTTATGCTACTCAGAAACTGAAAGAACATTAAGAACATAAAAAACATTAAGAACATAGTATATAAAACTTTAAAACAAAAAACTGACAAAAGATCTTCCTGAGCTGAGGTCTTTTTAGTGACCTTAGAAGAGCCTTGATGGTGTGTTGGCTCTGAGGGAAATTCCTCAGATTCCGTTACGTGCTGAGGGCCCTCTCTTACCCCTGTAAGTTGTCCCATGTTTTTAACGTGAATTTCAGATCCCAATCCGAACTTGTAATGATTTTTTTTTTTAATGCCTATACCCTATGAAATTGTGTGCAACCTCCCACCACCATCACAGCAAACAGTCACATTAATACAGTATTTGTTAGTGTGGAGAGATCATGTCACATTTCTATTTAGTGTGGAGAGATCATTGTCACATTTCTATTTTAACAAGTTTTGTTTTGTTTTTTTAAAAGACTTATTTGTTTCTAATATTATGTCTGTTCCATGAAATGTTTTACCACTTGCTGATTCTGCATCTCCTTTAATGTTTGTTACCTTGAAGGAGGAGGGTTGGATGCGCAGATTGACTAAAAATATCGTTATTCCCTCCTGTAAACGGCCGGTTTTTCCTTATAGCTCTGGTGCTGGGTTTCCCGCTGCTGGCCCGTGGATTTTGAGGGTCTCTGTGTGGACCACGATTGAGCCTTGATTCTTTCGATCGGGTCTGCTGCGGGTTTATACACCGTTACCGGGAGTCCTCTTCTCGCCATATCTGTGGTTGCTTCTTCCGCCGAGTTGTAGAGACACGTCTCTTCCCCGTAAAAAACCCGCAGCTTCGCCGGAAATGGAGTCTGAAAGCGCAGCTTCTTCTCTCGTAGTACCTTTTTAGCGTTGTTGTATTCCCGACGCTTTTTAAGGACCTCCGGGGCGTAGTCGTGTTCCACGAAAACTTTTCTCTCTTGGTGTATAAATCCTTGTTTCTGCCAAGCCAGTCTTACAACCTCTTCTTTTATTCTGGAGTTGGAGAATTTCACCACCACCGATCTTGGTGGCACTTCCGCCGCCGGCCTAGGGGCTAATGTATGGTGCGCCCTTTCTATCTTCAAGTCGGTGGTTTGGGGAATATCCAACTTCTCTCTCAGTAAGGATTCCACGCATGCCGCCATTGTGGTGAAACCGTCCTCGACTCCTTCTTTCAGACCATGAATTCTTATGTTGTCTCTTCTTAGTCTTCCTTCTTGGTCGGTTAGCTTAGCCTCCAGTCTAGACTGTCGTTTGTGTAGCTCCAGCACGGTATCTTCCAGCCCTTTTATTCTTTCCTCTGCTTCCATGATTCGGTCCTCGGCCTGGTCCACTCTGCTGTTTGTCCTTTTTATTTCGTCTTTGATTTCACGAAATTCGGCCCACACTCTCGGCGAAATCGTCTTAATTCTTTAAGTACCATTTTTAAGCTAACCTTGCTGCTAGCTTCATTCAGCTCCTCGTCTTCTGAATGGAAATCATCCGGATCAGATTCTTTGGCCGATGCGTGTCCTGGCCTGGTAAATGTCGATTTCTTCTGTTTTCCTTTTGGCATGATGACTTTGTCTTTTGATTTTCACTCTTCCAAAAATCTGTTAAATCTGATTTTCAAGGTATTTTCCTGGATCGGGTCTGGGAGCTTCAGCATTAAGCTGCTACCACCATGGTGTCCAGACCGGAAGTCCGAATTCCAGTTTTTTGGTCAGATTGGATATGCCTGCCTTAAAGGTCCCATTCACCGAAAAATTGTGATTTTGTTGGTTTTAACCTTCTGAAATGCATCTATTAGTCATGTGATTATCGAAAAAAAACATTAAAATGCTCACTTCTCAAAAAAAAAAAAAAGAACACAGCCTTTATATCATTTTTGCATCTGATTAGCCATTTCAACTCTTCTGGGTTTATTCCTCTCTGTCAAGAAAAGGTAAACCTAACCTTTATCAGGGCGGAAGCCCAGTTTTTAGTTGGATTTTGAGCTAGGGATTTTGGCTTACCAAATGTGGTTTATATTATTATTTTCATTAGATTTCAATCACACTAAACATCCCAATTTCCACTTGATTCACTAATCCATGGTCAATAATATATCTCATATTGTGGAGAGTGCAAATAAAGGAACCAGACTTACACGACAGACCAACTTTATTTCTCACTCTCACTTCAATCATACACAGAAAAAGCCTCCCTCAATACACCAGGGTCTCTCCCCTTTTATATCACTCCATTCCTTCCCCCTGTTGCCTGAAATCTTGCATTACAATACGTTCACACATTCACTCCTTCCTGCTGCATCACCATCTTTTCCCATTACAATACGTACTGTCCTTCTCCGTTAAATCCCCGATGCTCTGCCAGCAGAGGGAATGTTCCGCTCCCCTCTGCTTCCAGTCTGAGATGAATATCCTAGCGTGGGCTCCCTACACTGCCCTCCCAGAGTGTCAGACTGAGCATCAACCCTCACGTCCTTTTGGCTTCAGTCTCCTCCTATATCTGCTGTAACGAAGGACCTTCGACTCTGCGGCACTATTGTGCCGGTGGGGGGCTCCTGGGAGTGTGTCTGTCTGCGGGTGGACAATGGCGAGGGGGGGGGGGGACATTCTACTTGCCTGTATGGCTGCTCTGATGAATCTTCTACCTGGGGAGTTCTCAGTGGGGGTCTTCCACGCCGAGGGGCCCGAGCCAACATCACTTGCCCGTCCGCCACCACAAAGGTGGGCTTAAATCTGTCTATACATATTTTCTCCCGACGACCTCCCAAGTCTAACAAAAAATGTTTGTCCCCTGGTTCCAGCACTCTGAACGGGCCATCTTAGGGTGGGTGCAATGGGGGGCGGTGGGCATCGTGCCTGACAAACAACGCCGCATTCTTCAAAGTTTTTGGCACAAAAGCGCGTGGAAAACAGTGGTGGGCTGGGCCCGGTAGCGTGCCTGTATCTATGCTATGCTGTGAACGCTGAGACAGACAGTTGTCCGGCGCGGGATTATCTGGTAAAAAATCCCCAGGGAGCCGCAGTGGCTGAGAAAAAACAAGCTCCGCCGGGGAAGCCTCCAAATCCTCTTTTGGTGCGGAACGCAACCCTAACAGAACCCACGGCAACCGGTCTACCCAATTTGCATCCATAAGCGAAGTCCTGAGCGCTGCTTTCAGCGACCTATGGAAACGCTCGCATAACCCATTGGCCTGTGGGTTGTACGCAGTTGTGCGATGAATTGCAACACCCAGGCTAAGGGCCATCGTGGACCAGAGGTTGGAAACAAACTGTGGGCCCCTATCGGACGTGATGTCCGACGGGATGCCAAAACGTGCCACCCATGTTGTCAAAAAGGCGCGCGCCACGTCTGCGGACGTGGTTGCTGCTAGCGGGACTGCTTCTGGCCAGCGTGTGGTGCGGTCCACCACTGTCAGAAGGTGCGTGAACCCCTGCGATGGCGGGAGGGGGCCCACGAGGTCCACGTGAACATGGTCGAACCTCTTAGCCGGTATACGAAATGGCTCCAAAGGGGCCTTCGTGTGTCTGTGTACTTTGGCTCATTGGCACGCTACGCAGGCTGCAGCCCACTCTTTTACTTGTTTGCGCAGGCCTGGCCATACAAACTTCGCTCCCACCATTTTGACTGACGCGCGCACTCCTGGGTGCACCAGAGTGTGAACTGACTCAAACACGCAGCGGCGCCAAGCAACTGGGACCACTGGGCGTGGGCGTCCCGTGGAGACATCACAGATTGAGGGTGGGGGGGGTGCTGTCTTGCAGTACTCTGCTCTCCAGCCTTAACCCTGTTGGTCCAGACTGGAGCGCACACACATCCGCATCGCCAATCTGCTCTGCGGCCATGGCTGTTTAATCTATCCCTACGCAGACAGGGGCCACTACTGCGCGCGAGAGGCAGTCGGCCACCACATTCAGTTTACCGGCCACATGCTGAATATCAGTCGTAAACTCAGAGATCGCGGCCAACTGTCTCTGCTGCCGGCCCGACCATGGTTCCGAAACCTTGGCCATCGTGTACGTTAGCGGCTTGTGGTCTACGAACGCAGTGAAGCTGCACCCTTCCAGCCAGAACTGGAAGTGGCGTACGGCCAGGTGGAGAGCCAGCAACTCTCTGTCGAACGCGCTGTATTTACGATCACTGTCGTGCAAAGCCCTGCTGAAAAAAGCAAGCGGCTGCCAAGAACCGGCGACACGTTGCTCCACGATGGCCCCTATAGCCATGTCCGAGGTGTCAGTAGTGAGCGCTATCCGGACCGCCGGGTCCGGGTGCGCCAGCAGTGCGGCGTTTGCCAGGGCTGTTTTAACCTCAGAGAATGAGGTTAAGAGGTTGAGGTTGAGTTGCCCACTACAAAATCCTGCAAATTCATCTATGCAGACGACATCTGTTTGGCACTCCAAACACCAGACTTTGAGCCACTGGAATGGGTGCTCACGGAAGATCTTGCCAAACTGGACCAGTTCTGCAAAACCTGGCACCTAAAACCAAGCCCAGCAAAAACCGTCTCCAGTGTATTCCATCTCCACAATGTAAAAGCTGCCAGAGAACTAAACATCCACCTGAGCAGACTTAAGCTTAAGGATGCCTCGAATCCAACCTACCTTGGAGTGACCCTTGACAGGACCCTATCCTTCAAGGAACATTTAAAGGGGACGGCTGCTAAGGTGAAGGCACGAAGCAACCTGCTCTGCAAGCTCGCTGGTGCAGAATGGGGGGCGGCAGTCTCCACCCTGCGCACCTCAGCACTGGCCCTTTCATACTCTGTAGCAGAATATTGTGCCCCTGTCTGGTCCAGGTCATCCTACACACACCACGTAGACACCCAGCTCAACACAACCATGAGAACCATAACTGGGACAATCCGCTCAACACCACTCCCCTGGCTCCCTGTACTGTCAAACATAGCCCCCCCCACACATACGGCGAGCAGCACTAACTCAAAGGATGCTTCAAAAAGCCAAAGATTCTCCTCACTTACCAATCCATGCAGATATCTACACCCCACCCACTGCCCGACTTCCATCCAGACGGCCGATTTGGAAAAACCCTCTCCCAGCTGACTTCACCATCCAGACAGCTTGGCAAGAGGAATGGGAGACCAAGGAGGTCCCAGACAAGCACCTGGTGACAAACCCCAACCAACAGGTCCCGGGCAACAACCTCCCAAGGAGACAGTGGTCTACACTCAATCGCTTCAGGACTGGACATGGCCCCTGCTTGGCCAGCCTTCACAGATGGGGCAGTAGCCCTAGCCCACTGTGCACATGTGGAGAGGAGCAAACAATAGGAACACATCATAGAGGCTTGCCCGCTCCAAAGACTGGAAGGAGGATTACACACCCTCCATACAGCAAACCAGGAGGCAACTGCTTGGCTTGAGGACTTTGCATTCGCTAAATAAATAAATAAAATGCCTGCTCCCGCTCCGGAGTCCATTCGACTCTGTCCACCGGCTTCCATTTCTTGAGCGCGGCGTACAATGACTGCATGAGCTGAGCTGCGCGGGGGAGGAACCAGTTATAAAAGTTAACCATCCCCAAAAACTCTTGCAGTGCCCTGACCATCTGAGGTCAGGGAAAATTCGCCACGGCGCGCACCTTGTCAAGCAAGGGTATCGTTCCCTCTGGTGAGATGTGGTGCCCCAAAAAGTCAATCCCCATCACGCCGAACTGGCATTTCGCCGGGTTGATTATCAACCCGTGCTCTTCCAACCTCCGGAAAAACGTCCTGAGGTGGGTTATGTGTTCGTCCTCGGATGCACTGGCCACCAGGATATCACCCAGATAGACAAACACAAACGACAGATCGCGCAACACCGCATCCATCATGCGTTGGAATGTCTGTGCTGCGCCTTTTAATCCGAAGGGCATGCATAAAAACTCAAACAAGCCAACCGGAGTTATTACCGCTGTTTTGGGTATGTCCTCTGCGCGCACCAGCACCTGGTGGTAACCGCGGACCAGGTCTATCTTTGAAAAAAATGCGTGCCCCAGCGAGGTGAACGGAAAAATCCTGGATATGGGGAATCGGGTAGCGGTCATGCGCTGTGGCATTATTCAATCTGCGGAAATCTCCGCACAGTCGTCACGATCCCTCAGCCTTAGGGACCATGTGTAGTGGGGATGCCCATGGGCTGTTTGAGCGACTGATGATGCCCAACCTTTCCAAGTTGGCAAACTCCTCGTGCGCTATGGCCAGTTTAGCTGCGTCCAGGCGCCGAGGTCGTGCGAAAACGGGCGGCCCAGTGGTGGTGGTAAAGTGTTCCACCCCGTGTTTAGTGATGGCCGCCGAAAACGTCGGGACTGTGAGTGCTGGGAACTGAGTAAGCAGTGTGTGGAACTTACCGCCTGGAGCTGTGACGTTGGCTAGTGTTGTTGGCCCGGCCCCTCGAGCTGTACAGGGGAGAGAATCAAAAGACATTGCATTAACCAGGCGTCTGTTAGCAACATCAACTAGCAACCCATGTGCACACAGAAAATCAGCTCCCAAGATTGGGAAACTACATGCTGCTATGACGAAAGTCCACTTGTACATACGGCCGTGTAGGAATACAGTCAGTGTCCACTCACCAAAAGTCCTAATGTCCGAGCCGTTTGCGGCTATCAGCTCGGGGCCGCTAGCTCCCGCTAGCCGGTCGGCGTAGGATGGCAGGATGAGGCTCTTTTGGGAGCCGGTGTCTATGAGGAACCGTCTCCCCGAGCGTGAGTCCATCACGTAGAGCAGCTTGTTTTCTTCACCGGCGGTCGCAGCTGCTACTGACTGCCGGCCTTGGCGTTTCCCAAACGCTTGAATTGGCATGGTGGCACACATCTGCGTGCGTTCTCTCCAAAACGGCGGTGGTAGGAGCAGAGCGTGTCTCTCTGGCGCCTTCTGGCCCCTGCTGCCGCTACCGCCGCCGGCCCCTTGCCTCCGCTGGTCGTCTCGCTGGGTTCCGATGCCGCCATGTTCACTGTGAGGGCTCTGGTGGTGAGGATGATCCGATCTGCCTCCTGGGCTAGCGCACGGTAGTCGCATGCGGCCAGCAACGGCGAGTTGGCCAGGACCGCTCTTGCCTCTGCTGGGAGGTTCCGGAGGAAAAGGTGGTCAAACAGAAAATGCCCATCTTCCATGCCCATCAACGCCAACATCTTCTCCATCAGTTCGACCGCTGACCCATCTTCTATTCTAACTCGGAGCGCCTCAGGAGCCTCTCTGCTCTCTCACAGTCCAAGAGTGTGTAGCGCCGGTTCAGCGCGGCCTTGAGAGCCCTGTATTTATCGTGGGTTGGAGGCTGTTGGAGCAGGCTTGCTACTTGGTGAGTCGTGCGAGCGTCCAGCGCTGCGATCACATAGTAATATCTGGTGTCATCTGCCGTTATTCCCCGGAGGGCGAACTGAGCCTCAGTGCGGAGGAACCAAGACCGCGGGTCATGCAGCCAAAAGTCCGGTAGTTTGACTGAAACAGCGCACACGTTGCTGGGGATTTCCGTCCGGGCCGTCTCTGGGATGCTTGCCGAGTTGCTGGGGCTTCCCGTCCGGGCCGACTCCGGGGTTCTTGCCTCGTGTTCCATAATTCGTCAAGGGTCACGAGTGTGGAGAGTGCAAATAAAGGAACCAGACTTACACGACAGACAAACTTTGTTTCTCACTCTCACTTCAATCATACACAGAAAAAGCCTCCCTCAATACACCAGGGTCTCCCCTTTTATATCACTCCATTCTTTCCCCGTTGCCTGAAATCTTGCATTACAATACGTTCACACATTCACACCTTCCTGCTGCATTACCATCTTTTCCCATTACAATACGTACTGTCCTTCTCCGTTAAATCCCCCACGTTCTGCCGGCAGAGGGAATATTCCCCTCCCCTCTGCTTCCAGTCTGAGATGAATTGAATATCCCAGCGTGGGTTCCCTACACCATCATTCTGGCTTGTTTTGTTATATTTTCGCCATGATGCTACATCAATCCGTTAGCATTAGCTTTGCTAGGTGGTCGATGGCTAGGTGAAACTAGCAGCTTAGCCACTCATTGTTGATATACACTACCGTTCAAAAGCTTGGGGTCACTTAGAAATTTCCTTATTTTTGAAAGAAAAGCACTTTTTTTCAATGAAGATAACTTTAAACTAATCAGAAATACACTCTATACATTGCTAATGTGGTAAATGACTATTCTAGCTGCAAATGTCTGGTTTTTGGTGCAATATCTAGATAGGTGTATAGAGGCCCATTTCCAGCAACTATCACTCCAGTGTTCTAATGGTACAATGTGTTTGCTCATTGCGTCAGAAGGCTAATGGATGATTAGAAAACCCTTGTGCAATCATGTTAGGTCTGCAATGCTGTAATTGCTGCAAATGGAGGATTCTTTGACGAAAGCAAAGTTTGAAGGAAAAAATTATTATTTCAAATACAAATCATTATTTCTAACCTTGTCAATGTCTTGACTATATTTTCTATTCATTTTACAACTCATGGAGGTAAATAAGTGTGACTTTTCATGGAAAACACAAAATAATTGTCTGGGTGACCCCAAACTTTTGAACAGTAGTGTATGTTTCTGTGCTTATTGTACTCCAGGGACCGGCCATATCAACCACTGAAACCACACACCCCTGTCCACCAGTGATGATTTCTTTCATTCATTAAGACAAATTTACGTTAGTTGGTCAAGCTTAATCATAAATGACTCCACTAGGTCATTTTAATTACTAAAGTACTACAATGGTTGCTTGAGGGATAAGAGGAATTAGATGTGATTTTAATAAAGAATGGTTTGGGATTTTGCTCTGCCAGCAGTTGGCTGGCCATGTGTGACGAGGTCAAGAATAAGTATGAAAGTAAGATGGCGGTGCCCCAAGCTGTTTGAGCAGCAATTCTTGGCACTATTGCTGACTATGGCGTGAAGTGATAACATCAAAGCTCTAATCATGACTGCATATTGGATATAGATCTGATCTAGTACCACATACGAAAATGACCCACATCAGATCTGAAAGATCAGATGTTAATCAGATTTGTGCAGACAAATCTGTGCCGCATTAGGGTAAGAAATGGATTCAAGTCACTTCATGTGGCAATGTGAATGTATCCAAAGTGTTTGTACAGAATAATAAAATGTGAAATCATCATAAAGTGTGTGCCCTCAGTATAATCCAAAAGCATGTAAGGAAACTGTAAATCAGAATAGATTAAATATTAAATCCAGTTACTTAGAACCACATGTTTCCTTAGATTTGGGAGTGAGTTCTTTTCTGCTGAAATATCCCCATTTTTAACTTGGTATGGGTTGCAATGAACTGCACAGCTTTTACAGACTAAGAAGAAAACAAAGTTTAAATGTGTGGTCAGGGTTGTGTCTCTTAAAAAAAATTCAGCCAATAATTCCACCATGACTGCAGGTTGTAGCAATGTCACAGTTGAAGTAAATACTCGGGGTCTGGCAATGAGAGAAAAACTGGAGATGTGTTCAAACCAAATCAGGGAAAGTGAAAAAACTTACTTGATAAATGTACTCAAGTGAGAGTAAACCTGATCATTTAACAAAAAGTTACTCTAGTACATCATAGTGGAGTAAATGTAGCTTGAACCTCTGGTTATATTTTTGACCATAAACCTGAAGTGAAGTCATAATAGTGGAGGTTATTTCTGGATGGGGAAAGTGCTGACAGACAGAGTGATGCAGAGATAAATTAGAGCCTTGGGACCAAGGTTTGGCTTTGTGTTCAGGTGGCATGAGAGCAGATCTATTTCCATCATAGCACCAGGGGATCATAATGAGAGGAAATTTGACAATCTGCTGGCGTGTGTGACGCCTGGGAGAGATTAGTTTGCAAAAGACGAAGACTTCTTGGAAAGATGAGTCAACTTCCTGTCATAACATTTCATGCAGGAGAAAGGATACAAAACCAATCTGGTTTCTCTTCAGAAGTTTCTTCAGGACGAAAAGGTTTCTCTCCTTTAAGCCTGCCTTGAGTAGTAACAGAAGGATTAGGAGGAGTATGATGAAAATGGAAAAGACGAAGCTCACAATCAGTTAAACTTACTGTTAAAGGGTCTTCAAGAAGACGAATCACCTTACTGAGTTCAAGACCTTTAACACTGACCTGTTGAGCAATAACAATTTCTTAACTTTATTCGGCATTACACAGATGTAACTTATACTATGGATCATTTGAAGATGAAAAAATATAAATTATGCAAACTTCATTATTAACTCGTTATATCAGTTGTCACAAATGCCTCTGGCAGGCAGTGAATAATGGACTCAGGCGCAGGCAAAACCTCCTGTCACAACAAGATTTATTAACAAAATGCAAAAATAAAAACAGCACGGGGGCTGTAACACAGGAGGAGCCATAAAGGCAAATAACATATACACAGGCACAATATGGGGCACAGGGAAGCCAGAGGGGATAACTGATGATGACGCCACACCAGAACACAAACTCAGACTGACATAAATAAGGTAACAGATAATCAAGGGAATACAGGACAGCTGGAAGGACAATCACGGGCTAAATAGTAACACACGTGATGGAACATGGCTATGAGCATGGGAAACATGAGGGATTAGGAACGATAGGTACAGTAAATGAATACAGGGGATACACACAAGACTTACACAGGAGACCGAGGGAGGACACAGAGAACAAATAACAACCAGGCCAACAGGGACGACACAACATTCAAGGACCGGGGAGCACAATAATAATCACAGATGTCACATGATGTCTACAGGACATCATATAGACACCATAGTATAGACTCTATACTATGGTGTGACTATAGAGTGATTCAAGAAAAATCTGTGTGTGTGTGTGTGTGTGTGTGTGTGTGTGTGTGTGTGTGTGACATCATCAAAGATCAAAGGCAGGCATCACTCATGATCATAGCACTCGCTAAAAGATCAGAGGATCACTACATCATCAAAGATCAAAGGCAGGCATCACTCACAATCATAGGATTTGCTATGATATCATCAAAGATCAAAGGCAGGCATCACAGATCAAAGGCAAGCATCACTGAACGAGTGGTGATGTCAAAGGACAGCACTGGCTCAGGAGGTAGAGCAGGTCGTCCAATAACCGGATGGTTGGCGGTTCAAATCTCGCTCTCCCCAGATATCCTGCCATTGTGTCCCTGGGCAAGACACTTTACCCACCTTGCCTCCTGTGTCCATAACACAGGGTATGAATGTGTATAAATGTTTGGTGGTGGCCGGAGGCCGCTGGCCCGGATTGGCAGCCACGTTTCCATCAGCCTGCCCCAGAGCAGCTGTAGCTACAGTAGTAGCTTGCCACTACCATTGTCTGTCTGGAGTGAATGAATAATGTATCTACTTGTAAAGCGTCTTTGAGTGTCTATGATAAAGCGCTATATAAATCTGATGCATTATCATTATTATTATTAAAGATCAAAGGCAGGTCTGTCTGTCATGATGTCACGATTATAGGACTGTGTTGCCATGGTAACCATGTCAAAGATCAAAGGCAGGCATCACTGAACAAGTGGTGATGTCAAAGATCAAAGGCAGGTTTCATAGGACTCGCTATGACATCATCAAAGATGAAAGGCAGGCATCACAGATGAAAGGCAGGCATCACTGAATGAGTAGTATGACATCAAAGATCATAAGACTTGCTATGACATCATCAAAGATCAAAGGCAAGCATCACTGAACGAGTTGGTTTGCAGTGGGTGGAGGAGGTCAAACTGGACCGGGTGGTGGTGTGCACAGATTCACTTGCAGCTTTAAAAGCCATACAGACACTAAAATCTACAAGGGAAGGACTTGGTGATTGAGCTATATCACAATTTATTTAGGGCACACAGAGGTGGTGGAGATGTTCAGTTTTGTTGGGTTCCTGCACATGAAGGGTTGAAAGGGAATGACTGTGCAGACAAATTAGCAAAAAGTGCACTTGGGAAAGAAATAACTATACCATTGTCTCTTGGAAAAGGTGAAGGGAAAGCAGTGATCAAGAAAAAAGGAATTGAGCTATGGCAAAAAAGATGGGATGAAGATCATAAAGGTAGATTGTATTACAAAATACAAAAATCTATTGCAATAAAGAATTATAAAACAACAAACAGGAGGGAAGACATCATTATGGCAAGACTCAGACTGGATCATACCGGTTTAAATGGCACTTTATTCACCATGGGGAAAAGTGAAAGTGACAAATGCAGAGAATGTGGAGTAAAAGAAAATGTCAAGCACATCTTATTACACTGTCACAAGTATGGAAATGAAAGAGAGAGAATGAAAAATGAAGTTTGAGAGTCCGGTAGGGGATGGGATTTAACTGGAATTCTGGGAACAGCTGGAGATGGAGAGGCACTAAGAATCACGAGACGGGCTCGTGAAAATCACTATCATATCTGGCCAGGAGGTCGCGGTAGTCACTGACAGCATGGTGCTGATCTCCATCCTCCTTTCCGGGAACCACCGGGATGAACTCTCGTTCCTGGTTCTTCCTATTTCATCTTCCCTGGTGGTTCTTGGCTACCCATGGCTCCGGAGGCATAATCCAATAATTAACTGGGGACAAAACACAATCTCCTCCTGGAGCCCATTTTGTATGGCTAATTGCATGCGTTCAGCTGAGTGTTCCCCATCTCTGTCTGTCTCCCTCCCTCCGGTCGAGCCGCCAGACCTCAGCCTCGTTCCCCGGGCATACCACGATTTGGGGGAGGTCTTTAGCAAGTCAAGAGCGATGTCACTACCGCCTCATCGCTCTTACGCTTGTGCTATAGACCTCGTCCCAGGGGCGAAGCTGCTGTCCAGTCAGCTGTACAGCATTTCTGGTCCGGAGGGGTAGGTGATGGAGAAGTACATTAAAGAGTCGCTGAACGCCGGCCTTATTCGGATCCGCTCAGAGCCGGGTTCTTCTTCGTCGGGAAGAAGGATGGCTCGTTGCGCCTGTGCATCGACTACCGGGAGCTCAACGCAATTACCACCAAGGACAAGTACCCTCTGCCTTTGATTAATTCCTCATTTGAGCTCCTTCAGCACTCATGGGTTTTCACCAAGTTAGACTTTAGAAATGCGTACCATTTGATCTGCATTCACAAAGGTGACGACTGGAAGACGGCGTTCAAAACCCACCAGGGGCAGTCCGAATATTTGGTGATGCCATTTGGGCTCACTAACGCCCCCGCCATCTTTCAGCAGCTAATCAGTGACATTCTCCGTGATATGTTTTATCAATTCATCTTTGTCTACTTGGATGATATTTTGATTTTCTCCCGCTCGCCATAGGAACACGAAGCCCATGTCAGGGCTGTCCTGCAACGGCTCTTTGAGAACCAGCTCTACATTAAGGCTGAGAAGTGTGAGTTTTCCACTACACCTACCACCTTCCCGGCCAAGGTGAGGGCAGTGCTTGATTGGCCAACTCCCCACTCCCACAAGGAGCTTCAACGCTTCCTCAGGTTTGTGAACTTTTATCGCAGGTTCATCAGGAACTACAGTGGGGTGGCACTGCCCTTGACGCAGCTGACCTCCATTAAGGTCCCCTTTCACTGGACCGAGACACCTGAGTAGGCGTTTGTGAAATTAAAGCGCCTGTTCTCTGAAACATCAATCTTGGCCCAGGCCGACAAGCAGCTCCAGTTCGTCCTCAAGGTGGACACATCTGATTTGGGGGTAGGCGCTGTGCTGTCACAGCGCACACCCTCCGATCAGAAGCTCCACCTGCGCACATATCTCTCTTGGCGGCTTACGCCGGCCAAGAGGAATTATGACTTGGGGGACAGAGAGCTGCTTGCCATTAAGTTGGCATTGGAGGAATGGAGGCATTGGTTAGAGGGGGCTATTCACCCCATCATCGCGTGGACCGACCATAAAAACCTTGAGTATTTGCAGTCAGCCCGCCAATTTAATGCCAGGCAGGCTCGTTGGGCTCTGTTTTTTCAGAGTTTCAACTTTTCCATCACGTACTGGCCTGGCGCCTGGAATACCAAACCAGACGTGCTATCGCACCAGTTTGATTCCAAGGAGGTAGTTCCCCCTTCCCCCCCACAAACCATCATACCACCTTCTCGCGTCCTTGGAGCCCTTACTTGGGATATCGAGCGGAGAGTCCGCCAGGCCCAATCCCTGGAGACTGTGCCAGTAGGATGCCCCCGGAACCGTCTGTACGTTCCGGCTGCCCTCCGCAACAATGTCGTCCAGTGGGGTCACACCAGTTGCTTCGCTTTGCCATCCTGGAATCAGTTGGACTGTGGACTTCGTCCGGCAAGCGTTCTGGTGGCCCACACTGAGAAAGGACGTACGGGAGTACGTTAAGGCCTGTCAGACCTGCTTCCGGGGAAAGTTGGGACTCCTCTCCCCATCCCCTCCCCACCCTGGTCGTCCTTGGTCCCACATTGCCGTGGACTTCGTTACCGGACTTCCCCCCTCCCGTGGCAAGATGGTAATCCTCACCATTGTGGATCGCTTCTCAAAGGCGGTGCATCTGGTTGCCCTCCCGAAGCTCCCCTTGGCCTTGGAGACGGCGGTTCTGCTCACCAATCACGTCATCCGGATCCACGGTATTCCTATGGACATTGTGTCTGACCGAGGTCCTCAATTTACGTCTCAGGTCTGCAGAGCCTTTTGCAGGACCCTGGGAACGATGATGAGCTTCTCCTCCTGTAATCACCCTCAAAGTAATGGGCAGGTGGAGAGAGCCAACCAGTCCCTGGAGGCCGCCCTGCAGTGTGTAGCAGCTGATAACCCGTTGTCTTGGAGCACGCACCTGACCTGGGTGGAGAATTCTTTGAACTCAGCCGTCTCCTCTGCCACTGGACTCACCCCGTTCGAGGTGTCGCTGGGGTACATGCCGCCGCTTCTACCCATGGCCGACAGGGAGGTCACGGTTCCATCCGTGGGGGTCCATGCTTGTTGCTGCCGGCATGTCTGAAGGTCCACCTGGCATGTCTGAAGGTCCACCCGGGCCACACTCGCCTGTTCCACTGAACGCACCCGGGCTGCTGCTGACAGGAAGTGGGTGCCTGCTCCCAAGTATGTCGTCGGGCAGCAGGTCTGGCTGGCGGCAAGCCAGATTCCTCTCAAGGAAAGATCTACCACCCCATCTCACGGGTGGTAAACGACATGTCGGTCCAGCTGAAGTTGCCGCCGACCCTGCGGGTGAACCCTATGTTTCATGTCTCCCACATCAAGCCCCTCTCGGCCAGTCCCCTCTGCCCCCACCCACCCTGAAGCCATCTCCTTCTCCCCCGATCATCGATGGCCACACAGCCTACACTGTACACCAAATCCTGGATGTCCGCCGTCGGGGCCGGGGCCTTCAGTATCTAGTGGACTGGGAGGGCTAGGGCCCGGAGGAACGCTTCTGGGTCCCTATGTCACGGGTTCTGGACAAAGAGATGCTCTGGGCCTACCACCGAGCTCATCCGGAGAAGCCCTCTGGACCACGAGGAGGCGCTCCTAGAAGAGGGGGCCCTGTCATGGGCAGTGAGAGCACGCCCCTCCCGTCCCATCTCACTTTCACTAACTTATCACTGCACCTGAGGCAGAAGACACACCTGCTCCCGCTCATCAGGCAGCATATTTAAGGAGGGCCTCTCCGCGCATTCTATGCTGGCTCGTCTGGGTATACTGCCCTTCAACAGACAAGCAAGTATCGTTTTGACAAGCGTAGACACATTGTCTTACCTTGTTTCTCTTCTCTTGTCAGGTTGCTGCCACCATGCAGGTGTGTCTTTGGGACTGTGCACACCCTCCTGCCACATCTCCACTTCTCCTCGGCTTCCAACCGCCACCCAGTCAGGCACCACCAGCTCATCCCCCTCACCCTACTGGTTCGTCTATTCCCCGCTGGAGCCCTGCCGGTTCTCCCTCGGCACCCAAGTAAGTGGCAATTTGGCTCGCCCATTTCCCCTTACTCTGTTCCTCCACTCACAGCTCTCGTCTTCTCTCCGCAGGCTGATTCCTCTGGCGAGTGACTGTTTCCATAGCTGTGCGTTCATTTTGAAATTCAATAAAACTCTCAAACGTGCCTCCTTGTGTGGGTGTTCTCCTGTGCTGTTGTATCGTGCATGTGAGCTGTCAGCTTAGTCATGACAACCGAGAAAAGAAGAAGAAGAAGAGTGGTGACATGCTTGCTTACACCTGCTTTCTCCGGGCATGCAGAAATACTTGCTAATACTTGGTTTCTACGGGCATACACGGGTATGCACGGGCATGCACAGGTATGCACTAGTGTAGTGCAAATTGGGCCACGCACAGTGGTTCCGCATTCTTGAGTCCATCCACTCTCTTTCACACCCTGGCGTCCTGGCTTCAGTTAAGCTGGTGGGGACTAAGTTTGTCTGGCCCTGCTTACGCAAGGATGTGAAATAGTGGGCCGCCGTGCACGTTGCATGCCAACGGGATAAGGTTCAGAGGCACACCAAAGCCCCCCTTGAGCCTTTCCACATTCCGAGTGGGAGGTTCTACCATGTACATGTCGACTTGGTGGGCCCCCTTCCACCATCGCAGGGGTTCACGCACCTTTTAACAATAGTGGATGACACCATGCATTAGCCAGAGGTGGTGCCGCTGGCTTACACCACATCTGCCGACGTGGCCCATGCATTTTTGTCATCCTGGGTCGCATGTTTTGGTTCCTCGTTAGATATCACTTCCGACAGGGGTCCATAGTTCGTTTCAGAACTCTGGTCCATGATGGCCGAGAGCCTGGGGGTCAAAATCCACTGAACCACCGCGTACAAGCCGCAGGCTAACGAGTTGTGCGCGAGGTTCCACATGTCGCTTAAAGCCGTGCTCAGAGCCTCATTGACAGCTGCAAATTGGGTTGACCACCTGCCTAGGGGTTCTACTGGGGTTGCGCTCTGAGCCTAAGGAGGATTTGGGAGCTTCCCCGGCAGAGCTCGTTTTTTGTTAGCCGTTGCGGATCCCGGGTGAATTTTTACCGGAAAATCCTGCGCCCAGGGCCAACTCATCCACACGCATTTTTTCTGGTGCATGGGCTAGCAACATTCCGGGGCCAGTGCACCATTGTTTTCGCCGCACCTTCATTCCGAAGCGTTTGGAGAACGGCAAGTTCATTTTTGTTAGACACAACACCCACCGAACCCTGCTACGTCTGCCTTACAACAGCCCCTTCAGAGTTTTGGAAACGAGAGCAAAAAATTTTGTGTTAGACCTGGGGGGGGGGGGGGGACCATCTGCATGGACTGGCTGAAGCCCACTTATGTTTTAGCAGAGGAGCAGGTGGTGATGGCCCAGGCTCCCCAGCGGGGTCACCCGCCTGCGTATGGCCCACGAGTTTGTTTTCCCCCTTCAGAGAACCATTTGCAGGAGACCAAGGTTTTCCCCTCCCCACCTTTTTCCCTACAGAGAACTATGCACCAGAGACTGAGTCTTCTCCCTATCCACTGCAACAGGAAGGCCCTTCATTCAGCCCGGCGGCTCCACGTTACAGCCGGTACAGGTGATTGATCAAGCCTAAGGTACCGGATGGTTAAGACCCCTGCTGGGTGTTCGGGGGGGTGGGGGGTGGCACAGGAAGAGGTCTGACTCACACCCAGGACTTTGGGGAATGAGGGGAAAGAAGGAGGCATGGTAATGCGGGTGCTTCAGGAGAGAGAGAGGAATACAGGTGATGTGGCACCCTGTGTGTGGGAGGGGGAGAGTTGAAAAGATGAGAAGCAGGTTTAGGCGCCAGAGCGCCGGGGGGGAAAGTTCTTAAGACGTGCCTTCACACTGGGAACTGCAGGTGTGAATGTATTGAAATGTAATGTATGTTATGATCATGACATGTATTCTTGGTGCCAAAGGAGAGAATGTGAAGATGTACAAAAGTTTGCCTTTGGCACCCAGATCGTCGCCGAGATGAAGTCCCAGCTCCTGGACACGGTCCAAGGATGGATAATTTTTTCACACATAAGGAGTTGTTCGGAGCTCCTTGTGGGAACTTGTACAAAGATATAGAGTGATAATGGTTGGGTTGGTGGCGGGGATGCACCTGTGGTGTTATGGGGCAGTCCTGGCAGACCGCTAATGAGACACTGTAGGCAGCCGATGAGTTTGTACATTTATTGAATAAGGATAAGCACTACAAAATAATGAGCCTTGTGGGGCAAAACACAAATAAAGGCAAGACACAACACTTGCATACAATTAGCGCGGACGGAACTGAACACTGGAAAGAACTGGCTTCGGGGGTAGGGAAACCAGACTGGAAAGGCAGAGGTCACAGCCCCGAGTAAACAGAGCTGCTCCCTTAAATAGGACTTGACAGATTAACCAGCTGATGAAATGTCATCAGCTGATTGGAATCCAGCCGTCCTGCGGAGCTCAGCTCTGACAGCCGGAAGCCCCGCCGAGATGCTGTCATAATAAAAGCCTGGAGGCCAAGTGGTGCTCCTGAGGAGAGAACGGGGAACTTGCCGGACAACCCACGTGCAGACAGAGTCAGCACATGGACCATGACAGTTGCCCCCGTTCACAAGGCGGATTCCAGACGCGGTGTAACATCGAGCCCCCCCCCCCCACCACCACCACCACCACCAACACCACTACCTAGAAGGTCAACAGGACTGTCCCAGGGAGGGAGGAGGGGGAAAGGCCAGGAGGGCCAGAACCAAGAAAGAAAAAAAACCCCCATCAAGACCAGGAACTGAAACAAAAAGTGACAAGGGTGAATACAGAAAATATAACATGGAGAAACTACAGAGCATGGGGAAACAAAAACACAAAAATACTCCATAATGCACAGGTGGAAAAACAGTCAGGACAATAAATGCAAATAACGGAAAACTAAGCCTACAGGCCACAAACAGAAATACCAGGTCTATAGACCAAGATACACAGGCCCAGAAGAAATAAATGGCAACCACATATCCTTCAAACAGAGGAAGGGAGAGGAAAAAAAAACATGCTAAACAGCGGCGAATACCTACAGTTTAAATCAATTCAAATAAACGGTTATTGTCATATCCGGCTTTAGGGAGCCGGGCAATCAGAGCCAGGGACAAGCCAGTGAGTCGTGATATTTTATTCAGGGTAAAGGGGAAGGGATGAGGAGAGCACAGATACTCATGCAGAGGTACACTCACAGGTTGCACAGCGCAGAGGTAAGCAGCTCGTACCGGACGTGGGGGTAGCAAGACGTACATACTCACAGCGGGATACAAACACAGGAATGCTGCAAGAGGAGTATAAGCTGACACCAGATGAAGGGGCTTCAGCTTAGCAATGTGTTTATGTCGCAGCCCCGAGTCATCGAGGCTGCTCCTATTTATCCTCATTGGCAGCGCCCCAGCTGATGAAGACTAATTGGCCCCAGCCGTCCATAATGCTGCCAGCTGAGGGCCAGCTGAGACGCTGCTCAATGGGAAGCAGGGATGAGGGAAAACATGGGCTGAGTGCCGAGACGGCATCTCAACCCATGGTGACAGAGTCCCCCCCTCAAGGTCGGGCTCCTGAAAGACCAGGAACATCCCAGCCCCCCCCCCCCCCCCACACCTAGGGTGGGAGGAAGGGAGGCGGACCGGAGGGGAAGAAGCCAAGGGAAGGACAACACCAATGGGGCAATGTAGGGTAGCGGGAAAGAAAAACCCAAATACAATACTGACAAAACAGAATAATTAACCCAGGTACAGATGGGGAGAAGAACTGGGTCAGCACGCCGGTTACATACTACCCAGAGAGTACCAACCATGCGTGACCCAGAGCAAGGAAAAAAGAACCACCAAAAAGGTACAGGGCAAAAAATGCTGAGTACGGTTAAATAAAGGGGAACCTATACACAGCGCTAATTTAAGTACATACACACAGTCACCAAGAAAAGTGAGGGTGACTGGAACAAATGACAATTATAGAGCATGGTGTTACGGAAAACAAGGCACATGACTCTATAATGAACCAACAGGACAAAAAAGAAATATTGAGTGCAGGCAAAGAAAAACCCACACACACGAATATATAAATACCCAGTCACCTAAAGAAATGAAAGTGACTGGAATAAATGGATAACTGCAGAGCATGGTGTTACGGAAAACAAAACATAACTCTACAATACAAAAAACGAGGCTAAAAACATGGCACAAAAAGTAAAATGCTGAGCATGAGCGATGGAAAACACAGCACTATAAAAACGAATCCACCAACAGGACAAAACATTACACCCGAGTGACCTTAATAACAAAAGAAAAAGTGACACCCGAGGTGAATGGCAGGCAGAGTCCAAAAATGGCCGAGATGGCTCCGGAGATCTCCCCGCCCATTGTCCAGCTGGCGAATCAGGGGAAGAGAAGTGTTCGGACGGCGAACTCTGGACCCAGATCCCAGGAATCCAGTCCACCGGCAGCCGAACCAGGCTGCCCAGAGGGAAACACAGACCAGTGGGGGGAACCAGATCACCGAACCGAAAGTTCTGTGGGTCGGGTCGTTGACCCGCATCACTCAACCACCAGGACCGTTGAGACGGGCGAAGGATCAGAGTGGATCCCGGTGGAAGAGGCTCAGGGGAGAGCCGATGACGAGGGCGGCGGGCGTCAGGCCGCAGGAAAACGGCCACCTCCTCACCGGACCTGGACAATACTGGGGCAGCACCCACGTCGGACCCCGATCGGGCCTCAGGCGAACCCACGTTGGACCCCGACTGGGTCTCGGGCGAACCCACGTTGAATACTGCACCAGAACCGACCTCCAACGTTGAACCCGGACCCTCCAGCACCACGAGGAACAGCAACTCCTTGCCGGTGACCCTGGAAGAAGGCTCAGAAGAGAAAACAGAACCGGGATCAGGATCACCGGCAGCGCCAGAACCCGGCGAGACGAGCTCAGACGCAGCGGACGGCTGCACCCGGCTCGTCTCCCCTGGAGATAGGCTGAAGTGCTCTGGGATAAAAAGAGAGAAAAGAAAGGAGAGCACTCGCCTGATCTCGGGTTCTGACGCCGTCCAGGACTGCGAAGATCCAGGATCCGTCGTCAGGAGGTTGTTGTCAGGCTCCCATCTAGCCGCGTCGGGCCCCGCAGCCAGCACGATGGTCAGCGCAGCTTGAGATCCCTCCAGCTCAGGTAACCCCGCCGACGATCCACTCGGCGTGAAGCCAGAAGAATCTCGTCCCGCCGGACCGAACCGCTCCTCCGTGGAGACCCGGGGACGCTCAGTCGTCGGCGTAGACTCCACGCAGCAGTCAGTCCCCCTCCTCCGTCCGCAATGTAGCTGCGGAACCACAGGCCCTCTCCATATCCCACCACGTTGACCCGGAGCCGGGGACCGCTCGGCGGAGAGAGACACAGAGGATGCGGGATTAGGAATACAAGTTACAGCAGGTGGGGAGAGTTCAGGGAGCTGCGAACCCTGAACTTCTCCTCCAGGGATGTGACAGAGCAAATCATTAAGCAGGTGTGAAAAAACAATGACTTGCCTGCCCCCTGGAGGTTGAGTATCGCCTGCTGTAGTGGATTCTGCTTCTTCCTCTCCCCGCCCGGCGATAACGGAGGACCCCCCGGGAGTTAGTCTGAGGATCGCTCGCGTTGTCTCCAGCAGAGAGCTCACCAGGCCGGGATTCCAGGCACACACAGCAGTCAGGAAGCGCGTCGAGGAGGAGGGGAAAACAGCCGGGGTGAGCCAGCCCGAATGTCCAGGAATGACAGCGGGGGAACGAGGCTCAAGGGACGAGGCTGTAGAGTCTCCACACTGACGAGGCGAAGGGATGACAGCTGCGTGGGAGGAACGGTCCTGACAATGACCCAGAACTGGATCCGGACGAGGTTCGTGCAGAGGTGACTCGGCGATGTGATGGCGGCTATTCCCGGGGAACGAAGCGAGGGGGAAACCCAGGATTCGCCGCTCCAGATCAGAGAACGAGGCGAGGAAGGCGCCGAGCACGGGAAAGCTTCGTAGCCCTGAAGTCCACACCATCAATCTCCCTGCCGCTGCCACATGCCTGAAGGTGGTGACAGGAAACACAGTAGAGCTCGCGACAGCCACTCGACCCCGGACATAACTGCTGTCAGCTGCGGCTCCTTGAAGGGAATCCCGAGTGACGTGGCGCAGGTCGGGGGAAGTCCTCTGGTTGGCGCGAACTCCCGGACTGGAATGGCGGCAGGAACGGGACTCCGAAGCGGGGAAAGACGTCGCCCACTTCAACTCCCTGCCGGGATTTCCATCCACCCCGTGGAGCTTCTCTCGCTGTGTACCTGCAGCGTCTATCCTGGCACTGTCCTCCAGATGGTACAGAGAGTGAGGGTGACAGTCCAGGAGTTCCTCAGCACGGCCCGGATGCCAGCGTCTCGCGTTGGAGGCGTCGTGCAGGGTGAAGAGCGTCCCGTCGACAGCCTCCGAGATGGACCTCAGCTCGTCGCCCTGGCGCCGGAAGTGACTCCTGGGAAACGGCATGCTAGCAGCGCTGACACCCGGACAGAAAGGTACATTTCCACAGCGACTCACGGCCGCCGGCAACTCTTCTGGCTGCGACATACTGTCATATCCGGCTTTAGGGAGCCGGGCAATCAGAGCCAGGGACAAGCCAGTGAGTCGTGATATTTTATTCAGGGTAAAGGGGAAGGGATGAGGAGAGCACAGATACTCATGCAGAGGTACACTCACAGGTTGCACAGCGCAGAGGTAAGCAGCTCGTACCGGACGTGGGGGTAGCAAGACGTACATACTCACAGCAGGATACAAACACAGGAATGCTGCAAGAGGAGTATAAGCTGACACCAGACGAAGGGGCTTCAGCTTAGCAATGTGTTTATGTCGCAGCCCCGAGTCATCGAGGCTGCTCCTATTTATCCTCATTGGCAGCGCCTCAGCTGATGAAGACTAATTGGCCCCAGCCGTCCATAATGCTGCCAGCTGGGGGCCAGCTGAGACGCTGCTCAATGGGAAGCAGGGATGAGGGAAAACATGGGCTGAGTGCCGAGACGGCATCTCAACCCATGGTGACAGTTATAGGCAACAAAAGAACATCTCTCAGACTTTGGAGGGAACAATCAAAAGGAGAGAGAGAAAAAAAAACACACGCTAAGGAGCGGCAAAATACATAGTTCAATAACAAACACACCAGTGCATCCCAAAAATTACAGAAGAGCAGAAAAAAGAAAAAAAAACGCTGGGATGACAGCAGGCAGAGCACAATGGTATGAAAGCAAATAGTTCAGGGGGTCTTCCTGCATCTAGTGTCCAAACCGCTGGCAGGGAAAAAAGGAAAAGTTTGGGCAGCCTACCCCAGTCCCAGGCCAGGAAAAACAATACCTCTGGCGGCCGGACCAGATCCCCGAACAGAAAATTAAGTTTGTCGGGTGGCCGACCCAGAACGCCAAATGGGCGAAGCAGTCTCCCAGGCGGCCGACCCGCGTCATTCAGCCACCAGGACCGCAGGGAAGAATTCGGAGACGGCCTCCCTGTTGAGAGGAATAGCGAGGGAGAGCCGAGCCGATAACGGGAAATCCCAGCGGCCCCAGATGGAAGGGAAAAGGGGACGGGAAAAGGGAAAGGGACCAGTCTGGCGTTGACTAGCAAAGGATCTGCAGCTCCTTCTCCAAACCCCACACAGACTGACGCTGCGCTCCTGTTGGATCCCAAGCGGGACCGTGCAGCACCCATGACGGGTCCCGATTGGGCAGAAACCACATCCATGACGGACCCCGACTGGGTCAGAGCTGCATCCACGACGGACCCCAACTGAGCCGGAACCACTCCCGTGACGGACCCCGACTGGGTCAGTGTTGCACCTGCGACAGACCCCAACTGGGCCGGCGCAGCACCAGGGACGGCCTCCAAACCCGAACCCGGAACCTCCAATACAGCGACCAGAATAGACTCCGCACCGGTGACCCTGGGAGAAGGCTCAGGAGAAGAGAGAGAACCAGGATCAGGATCACCGGCAGCGACAGAGCCCAGCGAGACAAGCTCGGATGCAGCGGACAGCTGCACCCGGCTCGTCTCCCCGAGAGACAGGCAAAAATGCTCCAGAATTGATAGGAGAAAGACAAAATAGAGCACTTGCCTGGTCTCGAGTTCTGTCACCGTCCAGGACTTCGACGATTCGGGTTCAGAAGGAAGAAGGTTGTCTTCAGGTTCCCACTCGGCTACAGCGGGCTCCACAACCGGCATGATGGTGTCCACAGTCCAGGGATTCCTTGACGCTGATGTCCAAGCTGAGGGCCCGCACAGTGTGGTGGCAGGGGATCCGTGGCCTGCCAGGTCGAACTGTCCTTCCATGGAGACTCGGGGACGCTTGCTCGTCGGCGCAGGCTCCAGATTGCAGTCCGCCCTCCTCTTTTGCCCATGATGTGGCTACAGGGCCAGAACCAGGTATTCCAGGGCCGCAGGCTCCCTCCTCGTCCGACGGCATAAACCTGGTGCCGAAGAACGCTCAGGCGAAGGAGACACAAAGGTAACAGGTTCATAATTAATTACTGCAGCAGGTGGAGGAAGCTCAGGGAACTGTGAACCCCAAACTCCACCCCCAGGGATCAAACAAGGCAATTCACCCAGTGAAGGAAAAGAATGAGGAGACACTTGCTTGATCCACTGAGGGCTGATGGAACCTGCTGCAGTGGACTTGGTTCTTCCCTTCCCCCGTATATGGAGATGGAGGACCCCCCGGGAAGACAAAGAGGAGCCGCTCGCACCGGATCAGGAACGGGGGCAGCTGGAGACAGACCCGTGGAGCTCACAGCAGCTGGGGGGAGCGTTGAGAAGGAGGGGGGGGGGCAGCCGAGGCGATCCGGGAATGAGGAGCTAACGGAACAGCAGGGACAGATGACCCGGAGTCGGAGGCTGCTGTGTTCTCCTCCTGTCATGACGCAGGAGCAACAGCTGGCTGGGAGGCAGAGTTCCTTCGGCAACCCAGAACTAGATCCGGACAGGGTTCTCGCTGAGGTTTACAACGGGCATTGTGACAAAGTTTTCTGGCAGAGGGTGAGGAGAAGGTGAGGTCTGGGAAATGCCGCTCCTGTGCAGAAACAGAGGCAAGCAGGTCAGCGTATTCGGGGTAATCATAAAGTTCTGGATTCCTCTCCACCAGCCTGACCGCCGCCGTCACATGCTTCATGATCTGAGTTGGATGGGAGGCGGAGCAAGCTGCAGCCACTCGGCCCCGGATGGAACTAGCTGTCAGCTGTAAATCCTCCGAGGAAATCCCGACTGACGTCTCACTCCGTTGGGGATGACCCCTAGGTGGTGCGAACTCCTGGACTGGATGAGGGGCAGGAATGGGATCCTGAAGTGAGGAGTGAGGATGCCTCCTCTTCGGCTTCCTGCCAGAGTTTCCCTCCAGCTCACGGAGCTTCTCCCGGTGCGCAGAGATGTCCGCCATCCTCGCAGTGATCTCAGGATGGTCGGCGTAGCGAGGATGACGGTTAATAGTTGCCTCAGTGAGGTCCAGGTACCAGCGCAAGCCAGTGGGGATGGGATGAATACGAGCGTTGGAGAGGCATCTCGATGAGAGCCGTGACTAGCTCGTAGCCTAGACCCATGGCATAGCCCTTAGGTGGTGACGCCATCTCCCAGCACACAGGTACATGGAAAAGTGAAAAATCAAGCCCAAAACAAACTCATGGTAACCAGTGTCTCCTTTGGCTGCGACCTACTATTATGGAGCAGTCCTGGCGGACCGCTAATGAGCCACTGTAAGCAGCCGATGAGTTTGTACATTTATTGAATAAGGATAAGCACTACAAAATAATGAGCCTCGTGGGGCAAAACACAAATAAAGGCAAGACACAACACTTACATACAATTAGCGCGGATGGAACCGAACGCTGGAAAGAACTGGCTTTGGGGGTAAGAAAACCAGACTGGAAAGGCAGAGGTTGCAGCCCCGAGTAAACAGAGCTGCTCCCTTAAATAGGGCTTGACAGATTAACCAGCTGATGAAATGTCATCAGCTGATTGGAATCCAGCCGTCCTGCGGAGCTCAGCTCTGACAGCCGGAAGCCCCGCCGAGACGCTGTCATAATAAAAGTCTGGAGGCCAAGTGGCGCGCCTGAGGAGAGAACGGGGAACTTACCGGACAACCCGCGTGCAGACAGAGTCAGCACACGGACCATGACATGTGGGCTGGTTGCCAGCCGCCAATCAAATCTAGAAGAAGAAGAAGAAATACACAGTCCAGGGACAGATCATTTTTTCGTGCATGGGGAGTTGTTTGGAGCTCCTTGTGGGAACTCCTTATACAAAGATATAGAATAATCAAGTCAGTGGCGGTAATGCACCTGTAAGCTGGTTGCCAACCGCCAATCAAATCTAAAAGAAGAAGAAGTAGCAGAGAGAAGTCTTACTTTGGTGATGGAGAAATAAAGTCTGTCTACACGCTCGTGTTTCGTCTTTGTCCATTCCTCCACATGGTAGCCATTTCTGCGTATTTCAGCATTTCCATGTTCCGCCTCAACCCGGCTGTTGAGCACAGCGAGCAGGTTCGACCACTCTTCGTCCGATGGTAAGGCCGGGGATTGAGCCGGTGTGGGGGAGTGGAACCTTTGCAGCCAGGGAAGCGCGTCCTCCGATCTCCCTCTCACAGCGCTCCTCCCTCTCGCGATTCTCCTCTTCGACCCGGCAGCTGAGTGCAACGAACAGGGTTGACCACTCCTTGTCCGTCTGCACTCCCAGGGACTGAGCAGGTGCCGGCCCGGGAGAAGAAGCAGGGAACTCCTCCGGCATGGCTGCAGGGGGGCCTCTCCATGCTGGCTCTGGGGCGGAATCCTCCAAAGCCATCGGCTCCTCCATTATCTGAAGGCGCTGACCTTGGGCCAATGGGCACTCAGGGAGGATTGGAGGAGACACGGAAATAGGAAATAAATTAATTTCTGCAGCTACAGGAGAGGACCCAGTAGACTGCTGTAACTGGGCCTCTCCCTCAGGAGACAGACAAGGTTTATCGTGACTGATATGAATGGAATGAAAAAACAGTTGCCTGTCATCCTGGTCTTGGATGTTTTCAGCTGCAGAAGACAGTCTGTCATCCCCCTCTGTGTCAACCACCATTTTGGCCCCTTCAAAGGATTGTGGAGGAGCCGGCTCTGATGACACAGAAGTGGGCGTAGCCGGGACAACCCTGGAGGACTTCTCAGGGGCTGGCAAGACAGTGGCCGTCGAAGACGAGGAGGGCTTCTCCCGGTGTTCCAACGTAGGATGACGCTGCTGTGGTGGAGCTAGGGTAACGAGCAGGAGCGGAGGGAATGGCGCTGTTCCTCCGTGGAGCGCGCTTCCGTGCGCGCTGCGGTCCCACAGGAGATGACTCCCATCTTCAGCCTGGGGGACGAGCGCTGGAGTGCGGTGACGGAAGCCAGCAGTTCCACGTAATGAGGGTACCTCCAGAGGCCAGAATGCACCTCCAGAATCCCCACCGCTCCATAAACGCTCCACCAATCCCTCTCGGTTCCGCTGGCAGCAAGAAACTCACCCACATAGCTCTGGATGAAGTCTGCTGCCCACTCCTCCTCCAGGCTTGGAGACCCCACTGCCAATCTCCCTTTTCTTGGACAAGGTCGATGAGCCGGGGACATAATGTGCTCCAAACACAGATGGATGAAAACGAAACAATCCAAAAAATTAAAAAAGGTTTGTGGGGGTGTAACCCGCTAAATCCTTTTTATAGTGGCTGGGTCATTCTGTCATGAGCTCCTGTGCGCTTCTCTACAGCGCACGGAGGAGGGGTAAAGGATGAGGATTTATGCGTTGGGTTACACCACACACGTATTTATTAAGCACAAAACACTGACCAACAATTACAGTGCCTACATTTCACAATGGCTCAGGAGTCCTCCAGGACGCTCAACAGTCTGAGGTGAGAATACCGGTGAAAGCACACACACAGATGATACTCACACGACTCGGGCTGTCTGAGTAAGTCCAAAAAACACCAAGTGAACGCAGGCCTTAGACGACATAGACCTTCATACAGCAAGAAACGACCGTATGTCTAGTCCATAGTTCATGGAATGACCCAGCAATGCGTGACTGGAAAAAGGCTCCTAAAGTACATGCATTGCTGGGGATGGTAGATTGGAGGCACCTGGGCGAGGCCCGGGAAAGATGATCAACGGGGCTGGGAACAGCTGATGGTGATCAGTGAGGGGGCGTGGTCAGACCGGCAGACTGTCAGCAGACACACAACTGCCGGCCCCAGAGCAGTGGCTATGGGCACGGTACACACTGGAAATACATACTAAATATGCAGACACAATGGCCCCGAGACCCACAGAGAGATCAGGACCGAGCTGGGGAAAACCAAGTCGGCTCGGTTCCTGACAGGCCGTAATACACCTGTAAGCTGGTTGCCAACTGCCAATTAAATCTAAAAGAACTAGAAGAAGCAGAGAGAAGTCTTACTTTGGTGATGGAGGGATAAAGTCTGTGCCTACAAGCTCGTGTCTCATCTTTGTCCATTCCTCCACATGGTAACCATTTGTCCATGATTCGGTGATTGCAATTATATCAGGCTTCAGAGCACCTGCTCCTGTTCTAAGTTCACCTAGCTTGTTTATTATATGTTGTGCATTTGTGTATAAAACTTTCAGGCTTTTCCTCTCATTTAGCGGACAATCTTCTATTACTTTTAAATAGGTCACAGCTGTGAGAACTCTTGTATCCTCAGCTACTGGAACTTTGTCTGTGGGTATTTGAAAAAAAAATCAACTGGAGCACTCTTTATATAATCCTCCTCCTGATGTGTGCAGTTATTAAAATGTTGAAGCTCATTAACAATTTTGGGTAAAGGGTTAAAGTCACTTTTTTGAGGCATCTAACTCTCGTGCCTCAATGCTATGATGTGTATTATTTGTTATATAAATTATCCATTTCTTGAAATTTCTCCACATCAGTCCCTGTTAAATATGTATTCATTCATGCATGCATGCATGCATGCATCCATCCATCCATTTTCTTAACCACTTAATCCTTTTGGGTGAGATATTTATTACACCGTAGATAGATCGCTAGTCAATCGCAGGATATGCATCTTAATTGCAGACAGAAAAGCTAAATAAGAAATATGAGCAACAGTTTACCTCCCTAATGTTCTGACTCTTGAGCGCTGTTCTTAGACCAGTTACAGGAGTGTCAGGTTTTCTTCTGTGCACAGGTTTACCAGAATCCATGGTAAATAGAGTTTCTTCAGCTACTTGATTTAGCAGCCAAGATCAACACTATCATCTTCAGTTTGTTTGATCTTTTAGCTTCACTTAGACTCTTCAAATAAGTTCTATATTATCTTCTAGTTGGACAGGTAGTTCTTCATCTTCTTCTTTTAGATTTGATTGGTGGTTGGCAACCAGCTTACAGGTGCATTATCGCCACTGACTTGACTATCATTACTCTGTATAAGGAGTTCTTATAAGGAGTTCTGAACAACTCCCTTGTGTGAAAAAATTATCCGTTCTCAGTCACGATCATAGGACCCGCTAAAAGATCATAGGCAGAAATCGCTGAACGAGTGGTATGACATCAAATCTCATAGGGCTCACTATGACATCATCAAAGAGCAAAGGAGTCACTATGACAACATCAGAGATCATAGGACTCGCTATATATAGTGTCTATATGATGTCATATAGACATCATAGGCACGTCATAGGCTCAGTGATGCCTGATGTCATAGCTGACAAAATACAAATCTATAAATTCAAGAAATCTGTGTGTCACGATCACAGGCCGCCTATGATGTTCCTATGATGCCGGTGATTAAAGGACCGGCTACATGATGTCTATATGACGTCAGATAAACCAGAGTTTATATGACGTCAGATAAACCGTAGATACCTTACGGTTTATCTGATGTCATATAAACTATGGTCATATAACTATGGTCATGGTTTATATGGTTTATATGGTCATATAAACTATGATCTCTGAAGGATGTCTATATGACATCATACAGACAGAAGGACTTGCTAAAAGACATAGATATAGACACAGGTAATCAACATAACTCAGAACAGTAACAAGCAGGAGAAGTAACAAGCAGGGGCAAACAACGACGGCAGGGCATGGTTACAGAAAACGTGATGGCCGGGGCTGCACAGATAATCACACACAGGGGACCAGAGAGGAGACAAGACCAAGGCAATAATGAGAATGACAATGACGAGAATAATCTTCACTCTATCGCTCTATAAAAAGAAATCTCTGTCTGTCTGTCTGTCTGTCTGTCTGTGTGTGTGTGTGTCACGCTTCATAGGACATCATAGGACGGCATATGATCTCTGCCTGAACATCACAGGACGTCCTATGATCTCAGGCATCATAGGACACAAATGTGCCTTTATGATGTCACATAGACCATGTGTCTGTGTTTTCTGATCTCTACCTGAACACGGGCCTTTCTGAACAGGGTTGAAAGCCACTTTTTCAGGATCATGCCCATCCATCCATCCATCCATCTTCTTCTGCTTAATCCTTTTCGGGTCGTGGGGGGGCTGGAGCCTATCCCAGCATCTTTGGGCGAGTGGCAAGGTACACCCTGGACAGATCACCAGTCCATTGCAGGGCCAACACAGACAGACAGACAACCATTCACTCTCACAGTCATACCAAAGGACAATTTAGAATCCCCAGTTTGATGCCAATTAACCTAACTTGCATGTTTTTGGCATGTAGGAGGAAACCAGAGAAATCCTGGAGTAAACCCACGCAGACACGGGGAGAACATGCAAACTCCACACAGATCACTGTTGGTCGGGGGCTGGGATCGAACCCAGGATCCGGCCATGAACTGGAATTACGACGCACCTATCCCTCAACCAGTGGTTTGAATGAAGAAGAAGAAGACCCACCAGATGGAGAGCAATAGAATGAGAAGAACTGCTGCATGTCAGAAAGGATGCCGTGAACATGAAACGCCTCAGGTTCCACCAGTACGCCGCAGGCATGACTGAACAACACAGCCGTCTGAGACAGGAGGAGACCCTTCAGTGGTCTGAACGAAGAAGAAGAAGAAGACCCACCAGATGATGTCTATATGACGGCACATAGACAGAGCACATGACTCCCTACAAGACATATACAGTATATACTGTATAGACACAGGTAAGCATGTGATATAAAGAGAAGTACGAGGAGACGAAGAAGCGTGATGTCTGAAGATAGAGTTGAGGTTCGATTGGATACAGCAATGATAATAGAAGGACTACAGCTCCTGACCAGATAAGAGTGATGATATACAGTGAAGTACATGGCGGTAATGCACCTGTAAGCTGGTTGCCAACTGCCAATCAAATCTAGAAGAAGAAGAAGAAGAACATAACACAGAACAGTGACAGGCAGGAAAAGAAGTAACAAGCAGGGGCAAACAGCCCCTGATGGCAGGGCATATTTTGTGTGATTTTTATGTTTTGCTGCATACAAAAGCCATCACATGTGATTGCCACTTAGTGCTGTGTTGCTATACCAACTGTCCTGTAACTGGCAAGAATTCTGTTCCAATGCATCCCCTCTACGGGCATGCACGGGTTTCTACGGGCATGCATGGGTATGCACTAGTATCTACTGTATAAATTCAAGAAATCTGTCAGTTTGTGTGTATGTCTGTCTGTAACGTTCACAGGACATCATAGGATGACCTATGATGTTCCTATGATGTCTCCATCATAGGACGTCATGCCTGCCTTGATGTCTTTATGATGTCATATACAGTGATGGCTGCCTTGATGTCTACATGAAGTCATACAGACTATGAGGTCTTACGTCTGCCTTGATGTCTTTATGATGACCACCAGGACTCCTGATGCCGTTGTAACAATAGGACGATGCCATCATATACACAATAGCACTGACTACCTACACTACCGTTCAAAAGTTTGGGGTCACTTAGAAATTTCCTTATTTTTGAAAAAAAAGCACTTTTTTTCAATGAAGATAACTTTAAACTAATCAGAAATACACTCTATACATTGCTAATGTGGTAAATGACTATTCTAGCTGCAAATGTCTGGTTTTTGGTGTAATATCTACATAGGTGTATAGAGGCCCATTTCCAGCAGCTATCACTCCAGTGTTCTAATGGTACAATGTGTTTGCTCATTGCGTCAGAAGACTAATGGATGATTAGAAAACCCTTGTGCAATCATGTTAGGTCTGCTCTGCAATGCTGTAATTGCTGCAAATGGAGGATTCTTTGACGAAAGCAAAGTTTGAAGGAAAAAATTATTATTTCAAATACAAATCATTATTTCTAACCTTGTCAATGTCTTGACTATATTTTCTATTCATTTTACAACTCATGGTGGTAAATAAGTGTGACTTTTCATGGAAAACACAAAATAATTGTCTGGGTGACCCCAAACTTTTGAACGGTAGTGTATGGCGTACGCATGATGTCCTAAGATGCCTGCCTTGAAAATGGTGATCATGCTACTGTGAAACTGTGATGTAGACCATCAGGACTTGCGATGCCGTCATATAGACAATAGGATGATGCTGTCATATACACAATAGGACTGTCTACCAATGATGGAGGCATGCTGTCCTATGATGTCCTAGGATGCCTGTCTTGCAAATGGTCATCATGCTACTGCAAAACTTTGACCAACAAAACGGACATTGCAATGCCTGAAGATACATCATTGAACAAATACAGCCTCACCTGTTGGTTGCAACATCTGTGACTGGTGTCAATGCTGGATGCACTCTCCTCATTCCACGAATCACACTCACACCATCTGACAACATGTTGCCATTCACCTTGCTTTACAGCGCGTTGGTCTTTTCTGCACAACAGATTGCTTCAGCCATGCCCAATTCTACCTTGCCGCGTGCAGAGTTGCCAGATCAAGCACTCTTCATATTCTTGCTCAAGATGAAGAAACTAAGGAAAAGCGCTGCTTTCTGAGCAATGTGGTTTTAAAACAGGTGCTGACACAGTAAAATCTGGAACCTTGAAGAATGGCAGTCTACACTACAAATCTGTAAAATGCCAAGCAAAGCACTGATTTTATCCGGTTGCTCCGGTTTCTTGGTTTCTACGGGTATGCACGGGTCTGGAAGAATATGGTCCAAAGCCACTTTTTGCTCAGATCTATTTTCGGGATCCTCTCCATGAACTGGTAATATGACACACCTATCCCTCAACCAGTGGTCTGGCAGCAGCAGCAGCAGCAGCAGAAGAAGAAGAAGAAGAAGAAGAAGAAGAAGAAGAAGAAGAAGAAGAAGAAGAAGAAGAAGAAGAAGAAGAAGAGAAGAAGAAGAAAAAGAAATGGAGAGCAATACAGTGAGGAGAACTGGTGCACATCAGAAAAGATGCCGTGAAGACGAAGCACCTCAGGTTCAAGCAGTACGCCACAGGCATGACTGTGAACAACACAGCCGTCTGAGACAGGAGGACACCCTTCAGCACTGGGCATGCAGAAATACTTGCTTATACTTGGTTTCTACGGGCATGGATGGGTATGCACGGGTATGTACTAGTAATAATAATGCTGATAAACTTAAGCGAAGAGGAAGACCAATGAAGAAATAAATATGCAAGACAGAATAATAAGAATAAGAATAATAGCAACCCAGGATAATAATAAGGTGAAATACAGAAAATCCCAACTTCAAGCAAGGATGTGGGCTGGGACCCCATGCCCTGGAGACCAGCAAAATCACTCTACATATTGGAACATATTTTTTTTAATCATCACTCTATAGATTTAAGAAATCTCTGTCATTGTGTGCGTGTGTCTGTCACCATCAAAATAACATTACAAAATAACGATAACGATCTTTTTATCAGCAACCTACGTCTCATCCCTGAGCTCCAGAGAACACCCGACGCTCGGCAGGCTTCCCGGCCGACCGGAAGTGCTCGCAGGCGGCATAGAGACCGTAAACAAAGGCAGGGGAAGCGCGGTGGGCTAAGAGCTAAGCTAAAGCTAACACTGCACCGGCTTTCTCTACCCAGTATTTTCCTCGCTAATGTACGGTCACTGGCGAACAAAATGAGTGCGCTACGGCTTCGGATCACCAACAATAAGAGACTTATGAACTGCAATATCATGATTTTCACAGAAACATGGCTACACAGTGGAATACCCGACAATGCTATTGAGCTAGCCGGCCTACACACGCTCCGGGCAGGCAGAGCAGCTGATGACTCTGGTAAGACCAGAGGTGGGGGAGTGTGCATTTATATTAACAAGGCTTGGTGCACGAACTCTGTCACTGTTGAGAGACACTGCTCAGCTAACCTGGAGTTTCTCATGGTTAAATGTAGACCTTTCTATCTGCCACGCGAGTTCACTTGTACCATCATAACAGCCGCTTACATTTCTCCGGATGCTAATGCTAAGCTTGCTATGAAAGAACTGCATGCAGCTATTAGTAAACAACAAACTGCACACCCAGAGGCAGCATTTATTGTGGCGGGTGATTTTAACCACTCTAACCTCAAGACAGTGCTTCCTAAATTCTACCAGCCTGTCTCCTGTCACACAAGAGGGGACAAAACATTGGACCATGTTTACACCAATATTGTGGGAGCCTACACAGCAACTCCCCTCCCCCACCTAGGTCAGTCTGATCACTTATCCTTGTTCCTTACCCCCAAGTATGTACCGCTCATCAACCAGGTGAAGCCATCAGTGAGGACCATCAAAGTGTGGCCAGAGGGGGTTGACTTTGTACTCCAGGAAAAGTTTAGGAACACAGACTGGAGTATGTTCACCTCTCAGGCTACCTGTGGCTTCCACATAAACATTGACTCTTACACCCACTCAGTCCTGGACCATATCAACACCACTATTGACAGCGTCACCACGGAAAGACAGATCACCGCATACCCAAATCAGAAGCCGTGGATGAACAGAGAAGTGTGGCTTCTGCTAAAGGCACGTAACAATGCCTTTAGATCTGGTGATGCACAGGCCTACAGTTCATCCAGGGCAGATCTGAAGAGGGGCATCAAGAAGGCCAAGCACAGCTACAAGCTGAAGGTGGAGGAACATTTTGGGGACTCTGATCCCCGACGCATGTGGCAGGGCATTCAAGCTATCTCTGATTATAAGCCCAGCAACTCCATACCTATAGCCATGACTGTGCCCTTTCTCAATGAGCTAAATGACTTCTATGCTCGTTTTGACAAGGACAATAACGAAAAGAACATTTCCCACCCTCTGACGACCTCCACCACCTCACACTCACCCACACCGACGTCCGTAACGCACTGAGTCATGTCAACGTACGTATGGCTGCTGGCCCTGACGGCATTCCTGGGCGTGTGCTGAGGGCATGCGCTGAGCAGCTGGCAGGGGTCTTCACAGACATCTTCAATCTGTCCCTGGCCCAGGCCGTGGTACCAGCGTGCTTCAAGACCACTTCTATAGTACCAGTGCCGAAACATTCAACACCATCGTGCCTAAATGACTATCGCCCTGTGGCACTGACGCCCATAGTCATGAAGTGCTTTGAGCGACTGGTCTTGGCACAGCTCAAAAAGTGCCTGCCCCCTACACTGGACCCTCACCAGTTTGCCTACCGGAGCAACAGGAGTACAGAGGATGCGGTTTCTACAGCGCTGCACTATGTACTCTCACACCTGGATGACAAGAACACCTACGCAAGAATGCTGTTTGTTGACTTCAGCTCAGCATTCAACACAGTTATCCCCTCCAAGTTGATCACTAAACTTGGAGACCTGGGAATCAGTACCTCCACCTGCAACTGGATCATGGATTTTCTGACCAACAGACCCCAGCATGTTAGGTCAGGCCTCAACCGTTCTTCCGTCATCACACTCAACACTGGTGTACCACAGGGCTGTGTGCTCAGCCCATTCCTCTATTCCCTCTTCACCCATGACTGCAGGCCTATGTATGGATCCAATTCCATCATAAAGTTCGCAGATGACACCACGGTGATTGGACTCATCAGGGACAACGATGAGTCAGATTACAGGGCAGAGGTTGAGCACTTGGCTACTTGGTGCGCTGACAATAACCTGCTCCTTAACACCAGCAAAACCAAGGAGCTCATAGTGGACTACAGGAAGGAGAGGGGAGAGACACATGATCCCATCCATATCAATGACATAGCTGTTGAACGTGTCCCCAGCTTCAAATTCCTGGGGACCCACATCTCGGAGGACCTGTCCTGGTCAGTTAACACCACCAGCCTGATCAAGAAGGCCCATCAGCGCCTCTTCTTCTTGAGGACACTGAAGAAGAACCATCTGTCAACTGACATCCTGGGCAACTTCTACCGCTGCGTGATAGAGAGTACCCTGACCAACTGTGTCACAGTCTGGTATAGGAGCTGCTCTGTCGCTGACCGTAAGGCGCTGCAGCAGGTGGTGAAAACCGCCCAACGCATCACAGGGACTCCACTTCCAGTTATAGAGGACGTCTACAGGAAAAGATGTCTGCGCCGGGCACGCAGCATTCTTAGGGACTCCAACCATCCTGCTCATGGACTGTTCCAGCTTCTCCCATCCAGAAGGCGTTTCAAAAGCCTTCGGACTAGAACCAGCAGGTTTAGGAACAGTTTCTTTCCAACAGCTGTCACGTTATTGAACTTAGTTCCCCGCTGACTCTCTTACCATCATCTCTTACCATCCTCACCTGTACATAACTGCCCATCTAACTTATTGTACATTATTTGCACATAACAGTACTCTTAACTTTCTGCACTGCTGCATATATTTGCATATATTTGCTTAAATTGCACATACTGTTAATTACTGCATATACTGCACTGCTGTCCTTTGCACTTCTGATTGGATGCTAAACTGTGTTTCGTTACCTTGTATTCATACATGTGTAATGACAATAAAGCTGAATCTAATCTAATCTAATCTAATCATAGGACTGTGTGTGTGTGTCTGTCACCATCATAGGACCCTTAAGGACCATGTTGAAAGACATGGATGGCTTCACCCTACATGGAAACTTTGGAATCCCTGAGCCTGATCCCCTTCGCATCAACAGTAGAATTCCTAACATTATACAGCACGAGACTGAGCACAACATACAGGAACTTCAAGCTCACATTACTGTCACAGAGAACAGACTTAATCATGAGCAGCAAGCAGTTGGTACAACAGTGATGGAAAGCGTGGAGCAGGGACTTGGCAAAACGATAGCACTTGATGCAAGTGGCAGGACTGGGAAAACATTCATATTATGCCACATTCTCAACAAGGTTCGCACACAGGGCAAAGTAGCTCTTGCAACAGCTGCAAGTGGCATTGCAGCTGCCCTGCTGCCTAAAGGCACCACCTTTCACAGTACAACAAAATGTCCTCTCATTCTCACTGATGACTCAACTTGCGGTGAAAGTGAAAATGACAGCACTGCAACACTCATTAGGATGACACATCTCATGGTCTTGGATGAAGTGTCCATGATGGATCAGCGTGCAGTGGAAGCAGCAGATCGAACGTTTCAGTGGCTCCGGAGGTCACACAAGCCATTTGGTGGCATCACAATGGTCTTCAGTGGCGAATGGAGGCAAATCCTTGCTGTTGTACCACATGGTAACAGAACAGAAATCATAGGAAGATGTTTCAAGAGCTAATACCTATGGAAAAATGTTGAACCTATTTGTCTAAGAGAAAACTAACTAACTAACTAACCTGCACACATGAGGATCTGTCAAGCTGTAGAAGATCAACAAGCTGAAGAACATTTTGCTAAATTTCTCTTGGACCTTGGAGAAGGAAAAATTCCAGTAGTTCCAGAACAGAGCAAGTTTGCAATTGAACTCGATGAAAGACTAATGATTCCAGGTGGCAAACTGGAAGACATTGTCAGCTGAGTGTATGAAGACATGCAAGTCAATGTTTCAAATCCAAGACGGTTATGTGAGCGTGTCATATTACGCCCGACGAACTCTGAGGTGGACACAGTCAATGAGCACATGACAAAGATTTTCCCAGGAGAGGAACACATGTGCAACAGTGTTGACACTGTAGACTCTGAGGGTAATCATACATACTCAACTGAGTTTCCAAATACACTCTGCCCATCTGGAATGCCTCCTCATCACATCACTTTAAAGGTGGGAATGGTGATCATGCTACTGTGAAACTTTGACCAACAAAACGGACAATGCAATGGCTCGAGATACATCATTGAACAAATACAGCCTCACCTGTTTGTTGTAACATCTGTGATTGGTGTCAATGCTGGACGCACTCTCCTGATTCCACTAATCATGCTCACACCGTCTGATATGTTTCCATTCACCTTGCGACGTAAACAGTTTCTGGTAAGACCCTGCTTTGCCATGACTGTGAATAAGTCACAGGGCCAGTCTTTACAGCACATTGGTGTTTTCTGCAGAAGAGATTTCTTCAGCCATGGCCAATTCTACTTTGCCGTGAGCAGAGTTGGCAAATCAAGCAGTCTTCATAGTCTTGCTCAAGATGAAGAAACTAAGCAAAAGCGTTGCTTTCTGAGCAATGTTGTTTTTAAAGAGGTGCTGACACAGTAAAAATGTGTAACCTTGAAGAATGGCAGTCTACACTACAAATGTGGAAAATGCCAAGCAAAGCGTTGATTTTCTCCGGGTGCTCCAGTTTCTTGGTTTCTACGGGCATGCACGGGTATGCACTAGTATATAAAATATAAAATTACTACTATATAATGTATATATGTGTGTATATATATATATATATATATATATATATATATATATATATATATATATATATACACTACCGTTCAAAAGTTTGGGGTCACCCAGACAATTATTTTGTGTTTTCCATGAAAAGTCACACTTATTTACCACCATGAGTTGTAAAATGAATAGAAAATATAGTCAAGACATTGACAAGGTTAGAAATAATGATTTGTATTTGAAATAATAATTTTTTCCTTCAAACTTTGCTTTCGTCAAAGAATCCTCCATTTGCAGCAATTACAGCATTGCAGACCTAACATGATTGCACAAGGGTTTTCTAATCATCCATTAGTCTTCTGACGCAATGAGCAAACACATTGTACCATTAGAACACTGGAGTGATAGTTGCTGGAAATGGGCCTCTATACACCTATGTAGATATTACACCAAAAACCAGACATTTGCAGCTAGAATAGTCATTTACCACATTAGCAATGTATAGAGTGTATTTCTGATTAGTTTAAAGTTATCTTCATTGAAAAAAAGTGCTTTTTTTTTCAAAAATAAGGAAATTTCTAAGTGACCCCAAACTTTTGAACGGTAGTGTATATATATATATAAAATACTAGTATATAAAATTCAAGAAATCTCTGTCTGTGTGTCTGTGTCACATGCGCACACTGTGTTCCTATGATTTCACATGTCCATATAAGCAGTTTTGAACAACTCCTCCTATGATGTCATAGACATCCTAGGCACATTGCGAGGTCAGAACACTTTCTACGGTAGCATGCAGAACTGTTTGCTTACACTTGCTTTCTACGGGCATGCAGAAACACTTGCTTAACCATGTTAAAGATCAAAGGCAGGCATCACCAGGGTTACTGTTGGCATGGTAACAGTAATTTTCTATGGGCACGCAGAAATGCTTGCTTACACCTGCTTTGTACAGGCATGCAGAAATACTTGCTTATATTTGGTTTCTATGGGCATGCATGAGTATGCACTAGTAACTTCAAATTCACACAAAGTTATGCCATATTCAAACTTGAAAAAATATTTTTTGTATCACCTTTTGCCAAATTTTGGGTCCCAGTGGCACGTCTTCATCATTATCACTCTATATTTAGGGGCGGCAGTGGCTCAGGAGGTAGAGCAGGTCGTCTAATAACCCGATGGTTGGCGGTTCAAATCCCGCTCTCCCCTGATTTCCTGCCGTTGTGTCCCTGGGCAAGACACTTCACCCGCATTGCCTCCAGTGCCCATAACACTGGGTATGAATGTGTATAAATGTATAAAAATGTTCGGTGGTGGCCGGAAAGGCCGTTGGCGCAGATTGGCTGCCACGTTTCCGTCAGCCTGCACCAGGGCAGCTGTGGCTGCAGAAGTAGCTTGCCACTACCACTGTTTGTCTGGAGTGAATGAATAATGTACCTATTTGTAAAGCATCTTTGAGTATATATGATAAAGCGCTATATAAAACCGATGCATTATTATTATTATATAGAATTCAAGAAACCTCTGCCTGTCACAATGTGTGTGACGATGTAATGATATGATGATATGAGTCACGATCATAGGACTCATTATGAGATCAAAGGCAGGCATCACTCACAATCATAGGACTCGCAATGACATCATCAAAGATCAAAGGCAGGCTTCACTCTAGATCATAGGACTTGCTATGATATCAAAGATCAAAGGCAGGCATCACAGATCAAAGGCAGGCATCACTGAACGAGTGGTGACATCAAACATCAAAGGCAGCTCTGTCTGTCAATATCACGATGTCTTCTTCTTCTAGATTTGATTGGCGGTTGGCAACCAACCCACAGGTGCATCACCACCACGCACTTCACTCTATCTATAATTCCATGTCACGATCATAGGACTTGGTGTTGCCATGGTAACCATGTCAAAGATCAAAGGCAGGCATCATTGAACGAGTGGTGATGTCAAAGATCAAAGGCAGGCATCACTGAATGAGTGGTGACGTCAAAGATTAAAGGCAGGCATCACTGTATGACATCAAAAATCAAAGGCAGTCATCACTGAACGAGTGGCATGACATCAAAGATCATAAGACTCGCTATGACATCAAAGATCAAAGGCAGGCATCACTGAACGAGTGGTGACGCGCTGGCTTACACCCGTTTTCTCCAGGCATGCAGAAATACTTGCTTATACTTGGTTTCTACGGGCATGCACGGGTATGCACAGGTAGGCATTAGTGTAGTGCATACTGGGCCCCGCCCAGTGGTTCCGCTTGCGTGGCGCTGCCACGTTTGAGTCCATCCACTCTCTTTCACACCCTGGCGTCCAGGCTTCAGTTAAGCTGGTGGGGACTAAGTTCGTCTGGCCCTGATTACGCAAGGATGTGAAATAGTGGGCTGCCGCATGCATTGCATGCCAACGGGCTAAGGTTCAGAGACACACCAAAGCCCCCCTCGAGCCTTTCCACATTCCGAGTAGGAAGTTCGGCCACATATATGTCGATTTGGTGGGCCCCCTTCCACCGTCACAGGGGTTCATGCACCTTTTAACAATAGTGGACCGCACCATGCGTTGGACAGAGGCAGTTCCACTGGTTTCCACCGCATCTGCCGACGTGGCCTGCGCATTTTTGTCATCCTGGGTCGCACATTTCAGTTCCCCGTTAGGTATCACTTCCGACAGGGGTCCACAGTTCGTTTCAAAACTCTGGTCCACGATGGCCGAGACCCTGGGGGTCAAAGTCCACTGAACCACCGCATACAACCCGCAGGCTAATGGGTTGTACGCGAGGTTCCACAGGTCACTTAAAGCCATGCTCAGAGCCTCATTGAAGGATGCAAACTGGGTTGACCACCTGCCTTAGATCCTACTGGGGTTGCGCTCCGTGCCTAAGGAGGATTTGGCAGCTTCACCAGTGGAGCTCTTTTTTTTTTTAATCAGCCGTTGCAGATCCCGGGTGAATTTTTGCCAGAAAATCCCACGCCCGGGGCTGACTCATCCGCGCACATTTTTTCCGGTGCAGGGGCTAGCAGCATTCTGGGGCCGGTGTACCATTGTTTTTGCCGCACCTTCATTCCAAAGCATTTGGAGAATGCCACGTTTGTTTGTTAGACACAATGCCCACCGAACCCCGCTACGTCTGCCTTACAGCAGCCCCTTCAGAGTTTTGGAAACGAGAGTGAAAATTTTGTGTTAGACTTGGGGGCGGGGGGAGACCATCTGCATAGACAGGCTGAAGCCAGCTTATGTTTTAGCAGAGGAGCAGGTGGTGCTGACCCAGGCTCCCCGGCAGGGTCGCCCGCCCTCGTGGGGCCCATGAGTTTTTTTGTTTTGTTTTTTTTTTGTTACTTATTTGTACCCGTAGGTAGATTTGGTTTGCAGTCTGGTGACAAGCCACCGGCTGCCGGTTGCTGCGTGCACGAGCGCCCTAAACCTACATGTTTTTTTGGTATGCGGGAGGAAACCGGAGAAATCCCGGAGTAAACCCACGCAACACGGGAAGAACATGCAAACTCCACACAGCTCACTGTTGGTCGGGGGCTGGGATCGAACCCACGATCTCATGATCCCTGCGATCCCCCGGCCGAGGGTAAACTGTGCTGCCACAGTGCTAAACCACTGTGCCACCGTGCAGCCCGTGCAGAGTTTGTTTTCCCCCCTCAGAGAACCGTTTGCAGGAGACCAAGGTTTTCCCCTCCCCACCTTTTTCCCCTACAGAGAACTGTGCACTGGAGACCAGAGAGTCTTCTCCCTATCCACCGCAATAGGAAGGCCCTTCAGTCAGCCCAGCGGCTCCACGTTACAGTAGGTACGGGCGATTGATCAAGCCTAAGGCACCGGACGGTTAAGAACCCTGCTGGGTGTTCAGTGGGGCACAGCGAGAGGTCTGACTCACACCCAGGGCTTTGGGGAACAGGGGGAGGGAAGGAGACATGGTAATGCAGGTGCCTCAGGTGAGAGAGAGGAATATAGGTGCTGTGGCACCCTGGGGAGGAGAGTTGAAAAGATGAGAAGCAGGTTTAGGCGCCAGAGCGCCAGGAGGGAGAAAAGTTCTTAAGACATGCCTTCACGCTGGGAACTGCAGGTGTGAATGTATTGAGATGTAATGTATGTTATGATAATGACATGTACTCTTGGTGCCAAAGGAGAGAATGTGAAGATGTACAGAAGTTGCCTTTGGTACCCATAGAGTGTGTGGCGGTAATGCCAACATCTGGCCGCACCTCGGACACAGTCCAAGGACGGATCTTTTTTTCCACACATGGGGAGTTGTTTAGAACTCCTTGTGCAGAGATGTAGAGTGATGATAATCAAGTCAATGGCGGTGTCATGAGCTCCCCGTGCCCTTCTCCACAGCACACGGAGGAGGGGTAAAGGATGAGAATTTATGCGCTGGGTTACACCACACACGTATTTATTAAGCACAAAACACTGACCAACAGTTACAGTGCCTACAATTCACAATGGTTCAGGAGTCCTCCAGGACGCTCAACAGTCTGAGGTGAGAAAACAGGCAAAGCACACACACAGATTATATTCACACGACTGGGGCTATCTGAGTAAGTCCAAAAAACACCAAGTGAACACAGTCCTTAGACGACATAGACCTTCATACAGCGAGAAACGACCGTATGTCTAGTTACTAGACATACGGTCGTACTAGACTCGTACTAGACTCTAGTACAATGACCCAGCAATGCGTGACTGGAAAAAGGCTCCTAAAGTACACGCATTGCTGGGGATGGTAGATTGGAGGCACCTGGGCGAGGCCCAGGAAAGATGATCAACGGGGCTGGGAACAGCTGATGGTGATCAGTGAGGGGGGCGTGGTCAGACCGGCAGACTGTCAGCAGACACACAACTGCCAGTGTTCTGCCATTTTACCATAGGTCATCAGAATACCATAGCCTGGGATACTACGCATGCATAGCAACAGGAAATACACTTCAGCTCATCATTTCAGCATAGATACAGCTGATGTATCTAATTTTGTTGTTGCAGTGCATCTGTTATATAGTCAGGCTGCAGTTAGCTTCAAAAAAACGCTGTTGTACTGGCGAAAATGGCGGACAGTCCATGCCTGTGTACTGAACTAAATTTGCTATGTTTTATTAAATGTTATGTTGTTCCTTTGTCTTAATGCATCACAGTTATACTGTATGAAAGTCTAGTTATTTTGTAGTTTTCTGTACCCATCAGAACATCATAGCACTGTATAAACTATAGATATGCTCTTCTGACAAAGTATGCTAAACTGATAGCATACGGCTCCGGTATTCTGATGACCTATGGTAAAATGGCAGAACACCGGCCCCAAAGCAGTGGCTATGGGCATGGTACACATTGGAAATACATACAACATGCATACACAACGGCCCCGAGACCCACAGAGAGATCAGGACCGAGCCGGGAAACCCAAGCCAGCTCGGTTCCTGACAGGTAGTAATACACCTGTAAGCTGGTTGCCAACTGCCAATTAAATCTAAAAGAATTAGAAGAAGCAGAGAGAAGTTTTACTGTGGTGATGGAGGGATAAAGTCTGTGCCTACAAGCTCGTGTCTCGTCTTTGTCCATTCCTCCACATAGTAACCATTTATGCGTATTTCAGCATTTCCATGCTTATCATTTGTCCATGATTCGGTGATTGCAGTTATATCAGGCTTCAGATCACCTGCTCATGTTCTAAGTTCACCTAGCTTGTTTATTATACTTTGTGCATTTGTGTAAAAAACTTTCAGGCTTTTCCTGTCATTTAGCGGACAATCTTCTTTTACTTTTAAATAGGTCACGGCTGTGACATCTGTCGTGCCGAGTTCTGCTCTCTTGCCGAGAATTGCATCCCATCGTCGCAGATACGCGGAAATGGGCGGGACTGGCGCGCGACCGTGTGCGACAACGCGCATCTAAGGGAGTGACGCTGTAATACCACCAACTCTAAAATATAACCCGACAGCCAGGCTAGTAAATGGGCTTAAATTATGTTTATTCGCTAGACATTTTAGTGTTTCAAAGGGAGTTCGAAATTACAGTGCTCCAAGTCTACATAATAATAGAATAAAATGACTATCCTGATTTTTTTTTTTCCAGATTCTTTGAGACTCTTGGATTCTTTAGTTCATCCACATGTTTCAGGTTTGAGGGTCAGTTTATTATGAATGTGTCAAGCTGGTGCAAACTTGTTTTTGAGCATAATTTATTTACATATTATTACAGTATTACATATGCATTATTTTTTGATCATTTATTCTCAGTTAATGTTGTAATGATGTTCTAGTTACAGTTTTGATGATGACGGAAATTGTTTTTTCATGTATTGTTCATTGCTGAGTCAGCTTTCCAATAAAATGTGTTAATTCCAGCTGGTGTCTGAGTGTGGATTTATTCATCTAGATGAACTTCTTTGTAAAGGGGATTTGTCTTGGTGTGTGTGTGTGTGTGTGTGTGTGTGTTGAGACTTTAAATTTATTATCGTATTTTTCTCATTATCACCCACTTAGGTTTGTAAAAATTCTGGCACATTATTATTACCTGTCAGTTTAATTTTCATGTAAGATGCCCAATAGCTTCACTTTTAATCATGAACCTACAAGATACAGTATGCATGCATGCATGCATTTATTTATGTATTAATTGAACTGATGACATTTTTGACATTTTGCAGATGTAGCAGAACGGAGACTGTGTGCAGCTGTACACAGACAGGAGAACTTTATTATAAAGACTTAACACACAAACATGAGACATCTGATATTTAATAAGCACTATAAAGTGAAAAGGTTGGAATTATACTCAAAACTTACAATAGGTCAACCACAGTGTGATCTGACAAAATAAAAGTCAGCCTTCAGATCACTGCTAAAAAAAAATCTGAGCCAGTATTCAGTATAGTACTTTTAGACATGTACTTTTAGAGGAAGTAAAGTCAAACATGCCAAGGAAAGAACCCCCCCCCCCCACACACACACACACACACACACAAACCTGATTTTGCCCTGGTGTAAAATTCTGTTGCAATCAGAATGAAATTATGATGATTGAAGCTAATAAATGTAGTAAATTTCTTCAATCATACTCTACATTTCCTGACAACTACTCCTGCTGGAAAATGCCTCCATCCTAAAAGTCACCTTCTGTTGGTCCAATCATCAAACATTTTTTGCAGGAGAGTCAGGGCAGGACTGTGGAGATGACCCACCTTTGGGGCAGATAAATTTTCCTGCAATTTTTTCCCCCCGAAACTGCATATATTTTCGTCTCCACAGAGTAAAGACTGAAATGCATTTAATTTCTCCATTCATTAGAATCATTCCTCTAACTGTAAGAAATATTTTATGCTCGGACAAGATTTGCATTGATTCTAACACACACCTTATGGTGCTGCCTAGACACATCATCAGTGATGTAACCTGCGGTCATCGGGTGTTTCGGGTCATTATGCATCATGCACCCTCTCACAGGCGACCCAGCCAGGGTTGATCAAACCCTGACTTGTGTCTAGGTGGCTTGAGACGTCCACAGATTACTCCTTCTGATTCACAACCATTGTGATGCTCTTTCAGCAGCATCAGTGATGTTCTTGATGGCTTTCTTGTTGAGTCTCCCTCTGATCCCCAACTGCTTGAGGGCCCTGGAGAGTGACTGACTGGCAAAACCTCGACAGCCAACCTCTATGGGGTAGAGCCAGGTCTTCCATCCCCTACTACGGCAATCACCAACAAGCTCCCCATACTTGGCCCTCTTCCTCTCAAAGGCCTCTTCCATCCGGTCTTCCCAGGACACAGTCAGTTCCAACAAGATCGCCTGCTTGGAAGATTCTGACACAAGAACCATATCTGGTCTAAGTGTGGTCATTATGATGTTGTCAGGGAATCTCAACTGTCTTCTCAGATCAACCTTCAGTTGCCAGTCTTGTGCAGTTGCCATAAGCCCCGCCCCCCCAATGGGTTTGTGCAATGCTGTGGCTTCTCACCAGCTTTGATGAAGGGTATGGCGTTCTTTGCTGGGTGTTGCTGCCTGCTGACTGACTCTGCTACAGCCTTCAGTACCTGGTCATGCCTCCACCGATAGCACCCCTCACTGAGGGCTCTCGGGCAACTACTTTGCTGGCATAGAGAGCATGAAGAGGCTTCTATCAGGCCCCAAGAGAAGAGGTTGGCTGGGCTTGGAAGAACATCGTACACCGACTCGATCAAGAATTTGATCCAGTGTGGCTCCGCTCTCCAGAGCTCTGACCAGGAGACTTTACGTTCCATTGTTTCCTCCCACCTGGTCCATGCCCTCTGCTGGCGCATTCCAACTATCCTGCTGGTTCGTGTTTCCTCCACTCCCACTCTGATTTCATCCTGAACCAACTGACGTCTTTCCTTTCCCTGGACCTTGCTGTAACTGAGGTCTTGGGTTGCTCCCAAGGCCTGCCTGCCCTGATGCAACTGTCCCCACCAACTCTTTGAACTGCAGCCGTGCCTCAGCCTGTTCAACAACTTCATGGGCTTTAAATTTCCTTCCCGTCTTCACCTGAATACCAGCCAATGAGACTTTGATGTCACTAGAGTCTCTGTACAGCATTACTTCTCTTGCCCGGGAAACTATGAATTCCTCTGACAGACTACTGAAAGGGAGTTGAAGCTTGTTGTTTCTCCCATATAAGGCAATGCTGCTGAGGCTGCGAGGCAGGCCCAACCACCTACGCAAGAAGTGGCATTGTAGCTAGCTTATTTCTGTGTTGGACTGATAGTGCTACATGTGTTATCTTCACAGTGTGCTGCTAAAATGGAACAAACTGTTAAGACCCTTTCACTTCTGGTTTTCCATAATTTTTTTGGTGTCAGTATTCCAAAGTGCAGGTGTAGCTTTAAATAGGCTTGTGTGTTTTATGTCCTCTGTCTCCCTTCATATCCATCACTACCCTTTGTCAATGTCATGTGTCTTTGTTATGCATTTTCCTTCAGAATTTCAGATATTAATACAAAAATAAATCCATATCAATTCTTCTGTCACACTCACAATTCTTTCTACATTAATTCAAGTGGTTAGGCCACACTAAACATGTAGTATTATAGCTATAAAGTCTCCTAGGGGCCCAAAGACCAAGACTATGCCTGCCTATATTTGCCATAAAATGTGATTAAGATCACTTCCATATTGCTAGAGACCAAAGCTTTCAGAGTTTTTGTTTATGTTTATTTTATTAAAGGTTCTGTATTGTAGCCTGCTGACAATCATTTGCTTTGCAGTTGACTTGACCTCCTATTATTATTGTAATGCCTAAAAGACAGCAGTCAGGCACTTCTTATTCCATTTAGCCATACTTATTTTACAGAAATAAAATACAAAAAGTAAAAAAATAGTCAATGTACATAATTAATTTATCAAAAATGGTTAATTTATAATAAATATATAATTTATTAAGATAAGATAAGATAAGATAAGCCTTTATTAGTCCCACAATGGGGAAATTCCAGGATTGCAACAGCATAGGGATAGCAACACTCAGAGCAACAATCAGAAGGCAAGAAAAAACAACATCTAGTAAACATATGTCCATATTACTATAAATGTATATATATATATAGACACACAGTGCAGAGCATTATGGCTGGTGAATGTGCAGCAGAAAGTCTAAGCTCTCTCTCCGCGGATGCAGCGGGCCAGCTGGAAGTCTTTGGGCATGATGGTGACCCCCTTAGCGAAGAAGAGACCACCAGGTGGGCCTCGCTGGTCTCCTGCAGAGCCATGACGGCGAAGCTCAGGAAACGCAGGACGGTCTTGAAGTCCTGAGCGATCTCCCTCACCAGGCGCTGGACGGGCAGCTTACGGATGAGCAGCTCCGTGGATTTCTGGCAGCGACAGATCTCTCTCAGAGCCACGGGCCTGTGATGGCGAGGCCTCTTCACTCTGCCGGTGGCCAGAGCGCCTCTCCGAGCAGCCCTGGTGGCTAGCTGTCTCCTGGGGGGGGGGGGGGGGGGGGCTTCTTCCTCCAGTAGATTTTACGGGCGGTCTGCTTGGTTCTTGCCATCGCTCTTTATTATTCTGTCTTATATTTCTTTCACGCCGACTAAACTCCAGCCCGGTACCCGCGTCATTTTTCGCTACAGCTCCCGGTATGTCGAGTTTCCCATTAGCACCGGGCGGCGGCCAAGTGCTAGCTAGCACTAGCTCCTCCCCGCTGTAACCTCTGCCGCTGCAAACTGTGGCTCCGTCCGCCGACCCGGGAGACCCCCGGGGTGATCCGTGCGTCCGTGATATATATACAGAGTGAAAGGTGTAGAAAGAAGAAGGAAGATAAAAAAAAAAAAAAAAAAAGGCTGTTGCAACAGGCAGCCGACTCGTGTGGCGCCGCCGGTCCGGCGGAACCGGGACAAATATAATTACAAATATAATATGCCTTTCTATATGTTTAATGACTTTCTTCTGACGACAAAATAGAAAAATTTATAGCCTATTTATAAACTGACTTTCCCTTAATTGAAATGCAACATCATTTAACAGGATTAATTTGCAGTTGCCAGAAATGGTACCCACTGCTATCTTCACAGTGGAAAGACTGAAATGCATGAAATTTGCTACAGTTAACAGTTTTCTTGCCCCGACTCTTCTGCAAAAACTGTTTTATGTTTAGAACAAGAGAAGGTGACCTTTGGGATGGAGACATTTTCTGGCAGGATTAATTTGCAGTTGCCAGAAATGGTACCCACTGCTATCTTCACAGTGGAAAGACTGAAATGCATGAAATTTGCTACAGTTAACAGTATTCTTGCCCTGACTCTCCTGCAAAATATGTTTTATGTTTGGACCAAGAGAAGATGACCTCTGGGATGGAGACATTTTCCGGCAGGATTAATTTGCAGTTGCCAGAAATGGTACCCACTATCTTCACAATGGAAAGACTAAAATGCACGGAATTTGCTACAGTTAAGAGTATTCTTGCTCTGAGTCTCCTGCAAAAAATATTTTATGTTTGGACCAGCAGAAGGTGACCTTTGGGATGGAGGAATTTTCCAGCAGGAGTAGTTGCCAGGAAATGCATAGAGTATGACTGAAGAAATTTACTACATTTATTTCCCTCATGGATCGTCAGCTTATTGTGGTGGGGGGTTTTCATGCTCTAGTGATCCCAGGAGCTATGTTGTCCATGGCAGTTTGCCTCTGGTAGGGTCACCCAAGACAAACTGGTCCTGAGTGAAGGGCCTGACTAAGAACAATCCAACAGACTCTTGTGATAAATATTAGAACAAGGATTAAGTGTACTCTGCCCGGTATGGGGTTTCCGGGGCCCCACCCTAGAGTTGGAGGTACTGATTCTCAACCCAGCTACTTCACATTCAGCGGCAAACTGTCCCAGTAAGAACTATAGGTCATTGCTGGATGAAGCCACCAGGACAACATCATCTGCAAACAACAGAGGTGAGATCCTGTGGTCACCAAGCATGACACCCTCCATTCCCTGGCTGCGCCTAGAAATCCTGTCCATAAAAATTATAAACAGGATCGGTGACAAAGGGCAACCCTGGCGGAGTCCAACTGTCACTGGGAATGAGTCCAATCGAGTGTGTGCAATACGAACCAAACTCTCACAATGGTTGTACAGAGACGGAATAGCTCGTAACAACAAGCCTGATACCCCATACTCCTGAAGCACCCCCCATAAAAAAACACGAGGGATGCAGTCAAATGCCTTCTCCAAGTCCACAAAACACATGTAAACTGGTTGGGCAAACTCCCATGAACCCTCGAGCATTCTCAAGCGGGTAAAGAGCTTGTCCGATGTGCCACGACCAGGACGAAAACCACATTGCTCCTCCTGAATCCGAGGTTTGACCAACGACCAGACTCTCCTCTCCAGTACCTTGGCATAGACTTTCCCAGGGAGGCTGAGGAGTGTGATCCTTCTAAAGTTGGAGCACACCCTCCGGTCCTCTTTTTTGAAGAGAGGAACCACCACCCCGGTTTGCCATGCCAAAGGCACTGCCCCCGACCTTCACGCAATGTTGCAGAGGCATGTCAACCACGACAGCCCTACAATATCCAGGGCCTTGAGGTAATCAGGGCAAATCTCGTCTAACCCCGGGGCCCGGCCACCAAAGAGATTTTTAACCACCTTGGCGACCTCAGCCCCTGTAATAGGCGAGTCATCCCCCTCGTCCACAAGCCCTACTTCATCTATGGAAGGCGCATCAGTGTGATTGAGGAGATCTTCAAAGTATTCCTTCCACCGCCCGACGATATCCCCAGTCGAAGTCAACAGCGCCCCATCCGCACCATACACAGTGTGGACAGGGAGCTGCTTCCCCCTTCTGAGCCGCCGGACAGTTTGCCAGAATCTCTTTGAGGCTGACCGAAAGTCTTGGTCCATGGCCTCACCAAACTCCTCCCATACCCAAGTTTGTGCTTCAGCAACCACCCGGGTTGCTTCGCCTGCTGGTATGCCTCATCTGCTTTGGGAGTCCTACAAACCAACCAAGCATGATAGGACTTCTTCTTCAGCTTAATGGCCCCCCTCACCACTGGTGTCCACCACTTGGTTCGGGGGTTGCCACAATGTGCCCCGACGACCTTGCGGCCACAGCTCGGGGCCACTGCTTCAACAATGGACGTGGAGAACATAGCCCATTCAGACTCCATGTCTCCAGACTCCCTCAGAATGTGGTTGAAGTTTTTCCGGAGGTGTGAGTTAAAGACCTCCTGGGCAGGTGCCTCAGCCAGACTTTCCCAGCACACCCTCACTATACGTTTGGGTCTACCTGGTCTGAATGGCATCCTCCCCTGCCATCGGATCCAACTCACCACCAGGTGGTGATCAGTTGACAGCTCTGCACCTCTCTTTACCCGAGTGTCCAAGACATATGGTCGCAGGTCTGATGACATGATAACAAAATCGATCATCGACCTGCGACCTAGTGTTTCTTGGTGCCAAGTGCACATATAGACACCTTTATGCTTGAACATGGTGTTCATTATGGACAAACTGTGGTTAGCACAGAAGTCCAACAACTGAACACCACTCGGATTCAGATCAGGCAGGCCGTTCCTCCAAATCACACCCCTCCAGGTTTCACTGTCCTTGTCCACATGCGCATTGAAGTCCCCCAGTAGGACAATGGAGTCTCCAAGAGGAGCACTCTCCGGCACCCCAGTCACAGACTCCAAAATGGGTGGGTACTTTGAACCATCATTTGGTGCATAAGCACAAATGATGGTCAGGACCCGTTTCCAAACCCGATGGCACAGGGAAACAACCCTTTCGTCCACCATGGAAAACTCCGATATAGAGGCAGCAAGGTGGGGGAATACAAGAATACCCACCCCTGCTCATCGCCTCTCGCTCGGGGCAACTCCAGAGTAGGCCAAGCTCCAGCCCCTGTTGTGGATTTAGCTGTAACATCAGTTGTTATAAGGAAAGAATGTCCAAACACCCAACTTTACCTTCATTTGGCTTTACTGGAGAATGCTGCATCTCAGTTTACAACACATTTGTCGTTCCCGCTGGCTAACATGCGTCCGTCTCTCTGATAGCACTGCATCGCTTAGCACTGACTTCTTCTTCTTCGGTCTGCAGCTTGAACAATAACATTTCATGGCCAAAGGTACAGTACCAGCGCCGTCTAGTGGACAATGTCTAACGACTGCATTGAAGGAAAACACCTTTGGGATTCTAATTAAATTACTATTATAAATAGCTTTTCTGATTAACTATAAAGTGTTTATAATATCTATTTGTCCTATATGTATTTCAATATGTAATAACTATCAACTTATGTGTATGAACCATTCTGAACTATTAAATATTCAACATCCTCCCCCCCAAGAAGACAGTTCAAATATTAACTTCAAAAGGATATAGTAGCTGAACTGGTCTTCTTAACGTCGTCCCAGTTGGAGTGCGCATAGCGCAGGATCTGACTAGTCCATCTCTCCCTGGGAACACCTCTATGATTAGTCCTGTTTTCCATGTTTGACGTGGTATCTTGTCATCTCCAATGAGGACCAAATCTCCTGGTTTGAGTTGTGTTGGATTTGGGGTATGACGAGTGTGAGCCGATCTGAGGTCCAGCAAATACTCCCTCCTCCATCTGTTCCAAAATTCCTTGACAAGTCTATGGCGATATTTCCATCTTCGGGTCAGCCTTTCTTTATTTGCATTTGCTATCTGACCTGTTGTGGAAAATGGCTTTGGTGGTAAAGAGGTAAGTCTTTTCCCTATGAGGAAATGAGCTGGCGTCAGAGGTTCTGGTTCTTGTAAATCGTTGTACACAAATGTGAGTGGTCTTGAGTTAATAGTGGCTTCTATTTCTGTCAACAGAGAAGTTATCTCTTCAAAGCTCAGAGATGCTCTGCCCATTACTCTTTTGAGGCATCCCTTTACAGAGCGCACTAACCTTTCCCAAAAACCACCCCACCAAGCCGCTCTTTCTGCAATAAATTTCCACTTGATTCCCTTTTCAGAAAAATATTCCAGCAGCTCTGGCTCCTTCATAGCCTTCCACAGTTCCTTTAGATCTTGATCTGCTCTCTTGAACGTTTTTGCATTGTCCGAGTAGATTACTCTACAAAGTCCTCTCCGTGAAATAAATCTCTTGAATGCCAAAAGGAAACTTTCTGTTGATAGACTCGATATTAGTTCAAGGTGCACTGCACGTGTAACTGCACAGGTGAAAAGTGCTATGTATGCTTTCTCTGCAGAATTCTTGGACTTTACAAACAGTGGGCCTGCAAAGTCAACACCTGTGACTTCAAACGGCGGTGCTTCAGTAACTCTGTCTTTGGGAAGAGGTGCAGCTGTTTGCTGTGCTGCTTTTACTTTGAATCTTTTACAGATAGTACAGTCTGAAATGCATTTTTTGACTAACTGTCTCGCGCGTGGAATCCAATACTTCTCTCGTAGATGAACTAGAGTGTCTCTCACGCCTGAATGCATGACATTTTCGTGACTGTATTTTATCAGAAGTTGTGCAAATCTGTGATTTGAGGGTAACAACCACGGGTGCTGCTCACTGAAACTCATGTTTGACTGATGCAGCCTTCCTCCTACACAGATTAAGCCTTGCTCGTCTAGAAAGGGTTTAAAGTCTCTGATTTTTGAGTCTTTGTGCACATTTTCTCCAGTTTTCAACTCTGTTATTTCTCTTTCAAAACTGTTAAGTTGCGCTTCACGTATCCATACCTTTTCAGCTTTTGCCATTTCCTCTGCTGTTAGTTCTCCCCTTTGTCTTTGCTTTGAATGACAGTTGTGGAGAAATCTTTGAATCCATGCAGTTACTCTTAGTACGGTCTGTAGTTTGTTGTATTTGTCCAGCTGTAGCAATGGTTCAGATTGCACTCTTTCACTGTTACTGAGATGTACTGCGACTTGACTTGCCTTTAGCTCAGCTTTAACCTCTTCTTCTGATAGTATTTCTTGTGCTGTTTCTGGCGGTGTAGTTTGAAGCTCCTTTTCTTTCAAAAATGATGGGCCTGACCACCAGAGATTTTCCTCTTTCAACCTTGATGCGGACTGCCCTCTTGTGGTGAGATCAGCTGGGTTCACCTTTCCATTACAATGTGTCCATAGTTCTGGTGGTGTCAAAGTTTGTATCTCCATCACTCTGTTGGCAACAAACTGTTTCCATTTCTTTGATGAACTGCGAATCCAGTGAATCACTATCATGGAGTCTGACCACATTCTGAGTTGAGTGATCTGCATATTCAGTGCCTTCAAAAGGTTATTTGCCAACCTTGCTCCAATCACAGCTCCCATCAGTTCCAAGCCTGGCAGTGTGATTGTTTTGATTGGTGCCACTCTTGACTTGGATGCAACGAGCGCAGTAACAGTCTCTCCTTCTGTTGTTTGTCCTTGTAGATACGCAACTGCGCCATACGCCTTTTCGCTTGCATCTGTGAAGACATGGAGAACTTGTGATTTATCTGACAGCTTTTCTGTTCCATACCACCGCGGAATGACTATTTGGTGGATCTGAGGAAGCTCCATGCACCACTGCTGCCATGCCTGTGAAAGGTCTGGAGGCAGCTCGTCGTCCCAGCTCAGGCCCCGTCGCCACATTTCCTGAAACAGACATTTAACTCGAATGGTAAATGGCGTTAGGAACCCTATAGGATCAAAGATTCTGGCGGATGATCTCAAAACACTCCTCTTTGTGTTTTCCTTTCCTTTTAGAATGTTCATCAAATGTTTGAGGTCAAAGGCAAAGTCATCTGTGTCCGGTCTCCACACCAAACCAAGCACCTTCAACACACCTCCATGTGTTTCTGTTTCTTGTGTGAAATCAAGCTTGCTGTTTGACCACTTGGTTTTCAGTTCAAGGGAGTTTGTTGTCCACTTACAGAGGTTCATGTTGGCAGCAGCCAGTATTTCTCTTGCTCCTGTAGTAAGTCTGTATGCCTCGTCTGAGTTACTTGAGCTAGCGATCAGATCATCCACATAAAGTGAGTCTCTCATTAGTTTTACCGTGTCTGGTTGGTTAGCTTCATATTTCTCCAGATGATGTCTGATAGTGGCTGCAAGTAAAAATGGACTTGAAGTTACTCCAAACACAACACGTGCCATTCTCATTATACGCGTGTTGGTGCCTTCAACATCTGGGGGTCCTGTAAGCCACAAAAATCTCACAGCATCTCTGTCACTTTCAGTTATAGATATCTGAAGGAAAGCTTTAGTAATGTCTGCTGTGAAAGCTACAGGATTTTGTCTGAATCTGATCAAAATGCTCATGAGGTCAGCCTCAGAGATAGGGTGAGGAGCTCAGTCATCCGGGAGAGGCTCAGAGTAGAACCACTGCTCCTCCACATTGAAAGGAGTCAGTTGAGGTGGTATGGGCATCTGATTAGGATGCCTCCTGGACGCCTCCCACTTGAGGTGTTTCAGGCACGTCCCACTGGGAGGAGACCCCGGGGCAGACCCAGGACTCGGTGGAGAGACTATGTCTCCCAGCTAGTCTGGGAACGCCTTGGTATCCCCTCTGAAGAGCTGGAGCAGGTGGCTGGGGAGAGGGAAGTCTGGGCTTCTCTGCTTGAACTGCTGCCTCCGCGACCCGGACCTCCGGAAAAGCGGTAGAAGATGGATGGATGGATGGATGGATGGTTTGGCTGCATATGGAAATACTGAGGAGACCACTGCATCACTCGTGTTTTCAGCGGCATCTGTCCTTTCTATTGGTTGCTCACTTCTGTCACACACAACAGCATGATGTCTTCTTCCACAATCAGTGCATGTCACATTTTTGGATCTACAGTCTCGAGCAAGATGTCTGGGTTTTAGGCATATGAAGCACCTTCCCGTTTTCTTTAGCTTTTCTTTCCTGCTTGTGACTGTGTCTTCAGTGCACTGTTCTGACTTGTGGCTGGTACTGTTACAGAATATGCAACTGTGCACAAATGGTGTATTCGAACTGCCTGTGTGGAGGGCTGCAGCTGAGGGCACATTAGGTCCTTTCCACCTTTCTCTGCTTGAATCTGGTCTGTAGTGCTGATTCTGATTTGCATGTGTATCTTTATGATTCTCTCTCATTTGTGTCAAATGTGCAGCACGCTCCCTGCTTTCAACTTCTTGTTGCAAAAACTTTACAAGGCCATCAACATCCCACTTTTGCCCTACATCTGTCTTGCGGGTGTACTCAAGGGCAAGATCAGCAGGAATCATTTTGAACAGTATGGGGCACAGTAAACCTCCATAACTGTCTGACATGACTCCTAAAGCTTCTAAGCTTCTGATTTGTACTTCAACATCATCAAAAAATTGTCTCAAGGCAACAATGTCTGAGGACCTTTTAACTGGACTTAGATTTAGTAACTTAGACATGTGTGCACTTACAATGAGCTCTTTCCTTCCAAATCTTTGCTTAAGCATGTCTACTGCAGCATCATAGTTCATGTCAGTTACTTTCAGCCCTGCAACGGCGCGTGCAGCTGGCCCGATGAGATATGACTTCAAGTAAGTGAACTTTTCAGTTTTGCTCAAATCTGGGTTTTGGTGAATTGCATTTTCGAATTGGTCCCAAAACTCCTGCCACATGCACACTTCTCCGCTGTATTTGTTTATTGAGAGCTTGGGTAGCTTTACCGAGGGTCTGCTTGTATTTGACCGTGTACTCACGTCACTCAGCCGATGTGGATTCGCTGATACGGTGGCGTCTCTTGCCTGTTCTTGTTGCTGTAAGGCAGCCCGTTCAATTGCTCTCTCTGCCCGCGTCCTCCATAAATTTGTGTTGTCCTGATACTCAAGTGTCCGCACCATGTCCGCATCTAACTCGTCCAAAGGGATCTCCTGCTCTATATCTGGTTCAATGTCTTGCAGGCCTTTCTCTTTCTGTGACAACATGGCTAACAGCTCCCGCAAACGGTCACTGTTTATATCAGTCTTACTTGTTTCATCTTGTATAATTTGCAGCAGCTTTGTAACGGACGTCCGCAGCACGGTCCGTTTCTGTTTTAGCCTTTGAAGTCGCTCCGCCATTTTTTCCTTTCGTCTCCGTGTTGTTACAGCTATCGGCTTAATCCCAACAACGTTCTCTCTTCACTTTTCCCGCTTCCAGCTTCCGGTTCCCGGGTTTCGGCACCAAAAAATATGTTGTGGATTTAGCTGTAACATCAGTTGTTATAAGGAAAGAATGTCCAAACACCCAACTTTACCTTCATTTGGCTTTACTGGAGAATGCTGCATCTCAGTTTACAACACATTTGTCGTTCCCGCTGGCTAACATGCGTCCGTCTCTCTGATAGCACTGCATCGCTTAGCACTGACTTCTTCTTCTTCGGTCTGCAGCTTGAACAATAACATTTCATGGCCAAAGGTACAGTACCAGCGCCGTCTAGTGGACAATGTCTAACGACTGCATTGAAGGAAAACACCTTTGGGATTCTAATTAAATTACTATTATAAATAGCTTTTCTGATTAACTATAAAGTGTTTATAATATCTATTTGTCCTATATGTATTTCAATATGTAATAACTATCAACTTATGTGTATGAACCATTCTGAACTATTAAATATTCAACATCCCCTCTCCAGCAAACTTGTTCTGGAACCAGAGCTGTGTGTTGAGGTGAGGCCGACTATATCTAGCCGGTATCGCTCAACCTCATGTACCAGCTTAGGCTCCTTCCCCACCAATTAGGTGACATTCCAAGTCCCAAAAGCCAGTTTAGGAAGCCTGGGATCAGACAGCCAAGGTCTATGCCTTTAATCGCCACCTGATCCACATAGCACCGGACCCCCATAATCCCTACTGCAGATTGTGAGCCCACTGGAGGGCGGACCCATGTAACTCCTTCGGACTGAGCTCGACCGGGTCCCATGGGTGGAAACCTGGCCACCAGACACTAGCCATCGAGCCCCTCCCCCAGGCCTGGCTCCAGGGTGGGGCCCCGGTAACCCCATACCGGGTGGGGTACACTGAATCCTTGTTCTAATATTTATCGTGAGAGTCTGTTGGATCGTTCTTCGTCTGGCCCTTCACTCAGGACCAGTTTGTCTTGGGTGACTCTACCAAAGGCAAATTGCCACGGACAACATAACTCCTGGGATCACTAGGGCATGAAAACCCCCCACCACAATAAGGTGACGATCCATGAGGGAAATAAATGTAGTAAATTTCTTCAATCACACTCTGTGCATTTCCTGGCAACTACTCCTGCCGGAAAATGCCTCCATCCCAAAGGTCACCTTCTGTTGGTCCAAACATAAAGCATTTTTTGCAGGAGAGTCAGGGCAAGAATACTGTTAACTGGAGCAAATTTCATGCATTTCAGTCTTTCCACTGTGAAGATAGCAGTGGGTACCGTTTCTGGCAACTGCAAATTAATCCTGCCGAAAAATGCCTCCATCCCAAAGGTCACCTTCTGCTGGTCCAAACATAAAGCATTTTTTGCAGGACAGTCAGGGCAAGAATACTGTTAACTGTAGCAAATTTCATGCATTTCAGTCTTTCCACTGTGAAGATAGCAGTGGGTACCATTTCTGGCAACTGCAAATTAATCCTGCCAGAAAATGTCTCCATCCCAAAGGTCACCTTCTGCTGGTCCAAACATAAAGCATTTTTTGCAGGACAGTCAGGGCAAGAATACTGTTAACTGTAGCAAATTTCATGCATTTCAGTCTTTCCACTGTGAAGATAGCAGTGGGTACCATTTCTGGCAACTGCAAATTAATCCTGCCAGAAAATGTCTCCATCCCAAAGGTCACCTTCTGCTGGTCCAAACATAAAGCATTTTTTGCAGGACAGTCAGGGCAAGAATACTGTTAACTGTAGCAAATTTCATGCATTTCAGTCTTTCCACTGTGAAGATAGCAGTGGGTACCATTTCTGGCAACTGCAAATTAATCCTGCCAGAAAATGTCTCCATCCCAAAGGTCACCTTCTGTTGGTCCAAACATAAAGCATTTTTTGCAGGAGAGTCGGGGCAAGAATACTGTTAACTGTAGCTAATTTCATGCATTTCAGTCTTTCCACTGTGAAGATAGCAGTGGGTACCATTTCTGGCAACCGCAAATTAATCCTGTCAAATGATGTAGCATTTCAATAAAAGGAAAGTCAGTTTATAAATAGGCTATACTTAAATTTTCCTATTTTGTCGTCAGAAGAAAGTCATTAAACAAATAGAAAGGCATATTATATTTGTAATAAATTATATATTTATTATAAATTAACCATTTTTGATAAATTAATTATGTACATTGACTATTTTTTACTTTTTGTATTTTATTTCTGCAAAAATAAACATGGCTAAATGGAATAAGAAGTGCATGACGACTTCCGGTTATGGCTGCCACGTAAGACGGACGTGTCTCACTCTGCTCTGCTCCTGGAGAAAAAAAATCGGCAAATAACTCTCTCATTTGGGACAGAACGTATCCCAGCGTTTGGGCGAGGATATGTCGGCGAAGCCTAAGGCTGGAAAACCAGGTAAAGGAAAAAGCGAGCCGCCGAAACAGTCCAAATTAACGGACTTTCAGGTCTGTGACGCAGCAAATAAAACTCCATATATGGCGGAGGAGGCTGGCAACGGTGCGATGTCTGCGGGGGGAGGCGCAGATGCGCTGATGGCTGCCATGAGTTCAATGAGAGCGGACTTTTCCTCTAGATTTGATGGGATTATGACAGCGTTGGAAGGAATAAGAAAGGAATTGGGTGACTGTGTAGAACGAACGGCGCAGATGGAGCTCCGTCTCGCTAGTGCTGAAGATGACGTCACCCGTCTTCAATTAAAGGTGCGCACTTTGGAAAAAAAAAATAAATCTCTGGAAAATAATATTTTGGATTTGGAATCTCGGTCGAGACAGAATAACTTGAGGCTGGTGGGTCTTCCAGAGGAATCAGAAGGTCGGGACGTATGTTCCTTTCTGGAAAAGTGGATTCCGGAGGTGCTGGGCAGCGAGGAGTTGCAATCAGCAGTGGTTCTGGAAAATGCACATCGTATTGGCCCACGGAGAGATAAGGGACCGCCGAGGACCTTAATTATGAAGTTTCTTAGCAACAGAGACAGGATGAAGATCTTCAACGCTGCACGAGCTAAAGGAGAGATTAAACACCAGGACCAGCAGGTGCGGTTCTACCCAGATTTGGCCACAGGAATCCAGCAATTGAGGAAGCAGTTTGATCCCATACGTAAGGAGCTGCGCAACCTTGGGATTCGTCATGGTGTAATCTATCCTGCGAGACTGCTGACCACGTATGAGGGCAGAACCCACATCTTCAAGACCCCAGAGGAGGCGCAGGAGTTCATCAAGAAGATCAAAGAAGAAGAAGAGACTGGTGGGAGCTAAGCATGAACAAAATATAAGGTAGAATAATTAAGCATTTGCACAGGCATCTGACTGACTTGAAGTAAATAGTAAGTTTACAAAATATAGATTGTATTATATATTAAAAAAACAAAACAAAAACAAAACAAACAAAAAAAACTATGATGTACAAAGTTGTTAAAAATTTTGGAGTTAAGTTGGAAAACTACAGAGGAGAGTTAATGTTACGTCATTAAAAGCAGTAGAGTTAGGGTGATTGGGAGGATGAAGAAGGAGTGGCTTAGGCTGTTCCCCGTGGGTGTGGAACGGTCGATGGCTATATCGGGAGACAGAATTTTTCTTTTGATTTTGGGGGGTTCGCCACAAGTGTGGGAAGGGGGAATTTGTTTGTGTGTGATGACATCCAAGATGGCGCCCACAGCGGTCGACATGGTGCTTCGCTGCGCTCTTTGTTTGTTTTTGTTTGTCAATTGTGTGTCTGCTTGCACTTATACCCGTGAAGAACTTTTAAATATCAGGACTTTGACCCCCACGGACCTCCTCCCAGTTTTTCTAGCCCCTGCCGCCGATCTGGTTTATTGTTTGGCTCGGAAAGTGAGACGGCGGAAGAGAGGAAGACGAGCGGGCGCTCTCGTACGACTTCGCAGGAGAGGCTCGCGAACGGCGCTGCCTGGCATATTTCTGTCCAATACCAACTCTCTCTCTAACAAGGTGGATGAACTGAGACTGCTGATGCGTTTTAAGGACCTCGCCTCCTCAGCTGTCCTCTGCTTTACTGAGACCTGGCTCCGGGAAAATATACCGGACAGCGCGCTGCGCCTCGACGGCTTCCAGCTCTTCCGTGCTGATCGTGACACAGAGCTTTCCGGCAAGACCACAGGAGGCGGTGTCTGCTTCTACATCAACTGTAGCTGGTGCTCTGATGTAACGGAAATTTCCAAACACTGTTCTCCTGCCTTGGAATTTCTTGTTATCAACTGCAAGCCTTTTTATTCCCCACGGGAGTTTGCTTCTTTTATACTGATCGCTGTGTACGCCCCTCCCGACGCGGACACGCGCGAAGCTCAGCGCGTGCTCGCGGATCACATTCAACACACAGAGCGGAGTTTTCCAGACTCGCTGATTATTGTGGCTGGCGACTTTAATCAGTGCAATCTGAGCCACGATCTCCCCCGCTACAAACAGTTTATTAAATGCCCCACCAGAGGATTAAACACACTGGATCACTGTTACACCACAGTGAAAGACGCATATCGCGCTGTCCCTCGAGCTGCGCTGGGATTATCTGATCACGTGATGGTTCACCTCATTCCCACATACAGACAGAGATTGAAGCTCACTAAACCTGTTGTGAGCACTACGAAGATACGGACCAGTGATGCTGAGGAGAAGCTGGAAACGTGCATGGAAATATCTGACTGGGGCATGCTTAAAGGAGCCACGCATGATCTGGATGAGTACACGGACACTGTGAACTCATATATCCACTTTTGTGAAGAGAACATTCTTCCATCACGCACCAGGGTGAGTTACTCTAATGACAAACCCTGGTTCACAGCTAAGCTCAGACAGATCAGGAAGGAGAAGGAAGCAGCGCTGAAAAGTGGAGACAGGGACTGCTACAGGGAGGTTAAATACCGGTTTAACAGAGAGCTGAAGAGGGCTAAATCTGTGTACTCAGAGAGACTCCAGCAGCAGTTCACTGCTAATGATTCGGCTTCCGTGTGGAGAGGACTGAGGCAGATCACCAACTATCGGCCTCAGGCTCCTAAAGGTCAGGATGACAAAGCCCTTTGTCAGAGACTGTCCCAACACTATGCCCATTTTGACACCTCGTCATCTGTGTCCAACTCCCCCCCTCCCTCCAGCTCCACAGCCTCCACATTCCCTACTTCATTTAAGGCACCCCCCCCCACCTCCCCCCCTCCCCTTATCATCAGTGAGCAGGATGTGCTCAAACAGTTCTCCAGACTGAACCCGCGCAAGGCCCCCGGCCCAGACGGCGTGTCTCCCTCCACCCTGAGACTCTGTGCGAAACAGCTGGCTCCTGTATTCACAGACATTTTTAACACCTCCCTTAAGTTATGCCACGTGCCGTCCTGCCTCAAATCCTCCACCATCATCCCTGTCCCCAAGAAGCCACGGATCACTGGACTTAATGACTACAGACCTGTAGCGCTCACCTCTGTAGTCATGAAGTCCTTTGAGCGCCTGGTCCTGTCCCACCTCAAGTCCATCACCACCCCTCTCCTGGACCCGCTGCAGTTTGCCTACCGAGCCAACAGGTCTGTAGACGATGCAGTCAACCTGGCCCTCCACTCCATCCTGCAGCACCTGGACTCCCCGGGAACCTACGCCAGGATCCTGTTTGTGGACTTCAGCTCCGCATTCAACACCATCCGCCCCGCTCTGCTCCGGGACAAGCTGTCCCTGCTCAACGTGCCTGACTCCCTCTGCAGGTGGATCATCGACTTCCTGACGGACCGGAGGCAGCATGTGCGGCTGGGAAAGACTGTCTCAGACTATACTAGCATCAGCACCGGATCACCCCAGGGCTGTGTACTTTCCCCCCTACTCTTCTCCCTTTACACCAACTCCTGCACCTCCAGCCACCAGTCTGTCAAGTTGATCAAGTTTGCGGACGACACCACCCTCATCGGGCTCATCTCCAACGGCGACGAGTCCGCCTACAGGAGAGAGGTGGCCCAGCTGGCGTCCTGGTGCAGCAATAACAACCTGCAGCTGAACGCTCTGAAGACAGTGGAGATGATTGTAGACTTCAGGAAAGTCACTACTCCTCTGCCCCCCCTCACCCTCTCAGGCTCTCCCATCACCACTGCTGATTCCTTCCGCTTCCTAGGCACTACCATCACCAGGGACCTCAAATGGGAGCTGACCATCAGCTCACTCATCAAAAAAGCCCAGCAGAGGATGTTCTTCCTGCGGCAGCTGAGGAAGCTCAAGCTACCCACCAAGATGTTAGTGCAGTTCTACACAGCCATCATCGAGTCCATCCTCACCACCTCCATAACCGTGTGGTACGCAGGAGCCACTGCCAGGGACAGACTAAGGCTGCAGCGCGTCGTGCGCACTGCTGAGAAGGTGATCGGCTGCAAGCTCCCATCTCTCCAGGATCTGTACATCTCCAGGACCCGGAGGCGTGCTGGCCGGATCATAGCCGATCCCTCACACCCTGGTCATGTACTGTTTGCCCCCCTCCCCTCTGGTAGAAGACTTCAGTCCATCCAGACTAAAACCTCCCGTCACATGAACAGCTTCTTCCCCTCTGCCATTAGACTGCTGAACACTAAGTGACTCTCGTGCACCATGTACAGCAGCTCAACCAGACTCATGTCAATCATCACTGTTTTCTTCCTGCATTACCGACTGCACTATATAGTTCTCCACAGTATCTGCTGCTGGCTAATATATATTTTAACTGTTGACCAGTATCACTTAATCTTATCCTACACTTTATTACATGTATAGTTTATTTCTCTTATCTTATCATGTTTAATGTTGCAGCATTGTACCGAGACAAATTCCTAGTTTGTGTACTACATGAACAATGGCAATAAACCTGATTCTGATTCTGATTCTGATTCTGATCTGTAGTTTGTAGGATGAATGTTCAACCACTCATGTTTTTGCTTCTCTGTATGAGCATGTTTACACTGCAAGGTAATCCCAAACTCTCTATTGATCATAAACCAAAGTGTTAATCTTAATTTAACTTCATGGAATTGCAGAGGTCTACAAAATTTAAAAAAACTTAAACAAGTTATGAATAAAATAAAAGACATGGGTTCAAAAATTGTGTTTTTACAAGAAACTCATCTAATAGAGGAGGATGTTAAAAGAATTAGGAGTAGATGGCAAGGAAGTGTATTCACCTCTTCATTTTCATCCCGAGCCAGGGGAGTTATGACTCTCATACATAAATCAGTTCCTTTTCAAGTGAAAAATGTAATTGGAGACAAATTTGGAAGATATGTAATCATTCAAGGTTCTTTGCTATTAGAAAATATAAATCTTGTGAACTTATATGGTCCCAATATAGATGATCAGAAGTTCTTTGCTAATTTATTTCTTATCTTATCATCACTTACAGGGCAACATATAATAGCAGGGGATTTTAATTGTACATTGAATCCAGGTATAGATAGATCAACAGGACTGGATTGTACGCACATTGGATGTAGGATGACTATTAATCATTTTATGAAAGAATTGAGATTGTTAGATATATGGAGAGAAATGAAACCACAAGTTAAAGCCTATTCTTGTTATTCCAGTACCTACAAGACATTCTCACGTATTGATTATTTTTTGATTTCCACAGAATTAAGGTCCAAGATTCAAAACTGCTTTTATGATAACATCGTGATCTCTGATCATGCACCCTGTTGTCTAATATATGTAGATAAAAAATTGACAAAGGAATCAGGTAGATGGCAATTTCAGCATAAATGGCTTCAGGATGAGGAATTTGTCAAGTATATAGAAAAACAGATAGACGAGTTCTTTGACATCAATACTACACAAACATCAGCATGTGTAAAGTGGGAGGCTTTCAAAGCTTTTATTAGGGGACATATTATTAGTTATACAGGATCAAAATCTAAGAAGACTCGAGAGGAGAGAGCTAAATTGGAACATAAAATAAAAAGTCTTCAGGAAAAAGTGTATGCAGGAAGTGACCCAAGGTTGGAGAATGAATTACTGATTTTGAGAGCTGAATACGACAAAAAATCAGCGAATAGAGCTGCCTCGAGTCTTCTAAGATTGAAACAATCTTTTTATGAACAAGGTGAAAAATCAGGAAAATTATTAGCATGGCAGATTAAACAATTAGAAATTAAAACACCAATTACCAGTATTATAAGTAACGGACAGGTAGTTATAGATCCTTTAGAAATTAATAGAGCCTTTAGAGATTACTATGAAAAATTATATGATACCAAAAATGAACCTGATTTAACAAAACTAAATGGGTTTTTGAACAAACTATCTATACCGTGTATTCCAAATGAAAACAGGGAGATATTGGAGTCTAAAATTAGTCAAGAAGAAGTTGGGCTAGCCATTGATAATATGAAATCAGGAAAAAGTGCAGGACCAGATGGTCTTCCAGTTGACCTTTATAAAAAATTTAAGAATAAATTAATAAAACCTTTTTTGGAAATGGTTTTAGAAGCATTTCAAAATAATAATTTACCATCATACATAAATAATGCCTTAATTATACTGCTGCCAAAACCAGGTAAGCCCTCTAATAAATGTGAAAATATGAGACCAATAAGCCTATTAAACGCCGACCTTAAGATAATCTGTAAAATTTTAGCAAGACGAATACAAGAAATTTTACCAAATATTATTAATCGAGATCAGAATGGCTTTATAAAGGGTAGACAAGGCTTCCATAATGTAAGAAGACTATTTAATATTATTTATTTTAATAAAGAAGCACCGGATACAGCTCTCCTATCACTGGACGCCGAAAAGGCCTTTGATAGAGTTGAATGGCCCTTTCTTTTTGAAGTCCTACAAAGGTTTGGACTTGGAAATAATTTCATAAAATGGGTTCAAATAATATACAATAATGCTACAGAAGAAATCCTAACAAATAACAATATTTCAAAACCAATAAAAATCAATAGAGGATGTCGACAAGGCTGTCCACTTTCACCTTTACTGTTTACTATGGCAATTGAACCTTTAGCGATAGCGATACGTTTACATTCACAAATATATGGAATTAAAGTTGGACCAACAGAACATAAAATCTCCCTGTACGCCGATGACATAATTTTGTTTATGTCGAATCTAAAAAAATCAATTCCAACCTTGTTGAATTTAATAAAGAATTTTGGGGAAATATCAGGATATAAAATAAATAAAACTAAATCTTCAATATTAATGCTAAATGAGACCCAGAGAAATTACCCAGCCCCTGAGGTAAATCAATTCAATGTTGTAAATCAGTTTAAATATTTAGGAATCCAAATTGTGCCTAAGCTAGAATCAGTCGCCAGTGTCAACTATGAAGCCTTAATGTCAGATATCAATGAGTTAACTCAGAGATGGATGTCACTACCAATGTCGATGATCGGGAGAATCAATATACTTAAAAGTAATATTTTACCTAAAATACTTTATTTATTTCAATACATTCCCTTATCACCACCTTTAGATCTATTCTCAAGAATAAAAAAAAAGTTAGTGGAATTTATATGGAACAACAGGAGGGCTAGATTACGTTTGTCTTTATTATATTTACCATTTGATCGTGGAGGTCTGAAATGTCCAAATTTTATGTTGTATTATTGGTCGGCACAACTGAGGTCTATGACATATTATTTTTCATCAAATGATCTCCCTCACTGGACTGAAATGGAATCATACAATTTACCTTTACCTCTTCCCATATTCATATACTCAGATTCGGCAAAAAAATTACAAAAACAAGTTAAAAATCCATTTGTAAAGCATATGATCAAAATATGGTGTGAAGCTAAAAACTATTTAAAAGAACCACAGTTACTGTCACAATTTAGTCCAATATGGGGTAATCAATATTTTAAACCAGGGAGAGCGGACGCTGTATTTAAAGTATGGAATTTAAAATGGATACAAAAGATTCAGGATTTATATTTGCCATGTGCAGATAACATAATGTCTTTTGAAGAGCTGAGGATCAAATTTAATCTCAATAGAACACATTTTTTTAAATATCTTCAACTTAGAAACTTTATTCGATCAAATCAAAATAAAGCTCTCACTCGACTTATTTATTCATCCTTGGAAAAAATGATGATGAAAGATAGTAAAAGAAAGGGTATTATTTCAGAGTTTTATAACTCATTGACACTATCTTCAAGTGAAAATTCACTGAAAAGATTAAACTACTGGAAAGAAGATCTGCAAACTGAAATTTCAGAGGAACAATGGGAATTGGCTTGTACAGAAGCTCAAACCAAATCAATAAATGCACGCCTTAAATTGATACATTTCAAATGGTTAATGCGGATGTATGTTACACCGGAGGAGTTAAATAGATATAACAAAAATATACCAGATACATGCACAAAATGCATGGAAAGTAAAGGAACCCTATTTCATTGTTTATGGGAATGTAGATTAATAAGAATGTTTTGGGAAGAGGTGAGGGTAACAATTGAAAAAATAATCTCAAAACAAATTATATTGTATCCTAAACTGTTTTTGTTGGGTCTGTACCCAGAAAAGCATAATTTTAATAAAAGTGAAAGAACATTCATAGACCTCAGTTTGCTTAATGCCAAAAAATGTATTGCACTATTATGGAAAAAGACTCATATACCAGATGTGACTCAGTGGTTAAGACAGATGTTAACAAACCTTCCATTAGAAAGAATAACATATATACTGAAATCAAAGGAAATTGTGTTTGAGAATATATGGAGACCTTTTATTGATTATGTAAAAAATTTAAACATAACTCTTGAAGAAGAAGGTGAATGATGTGTGTGGACCTTGTAAATTCCAAACTGGTGAACATAATATGTATACTTATGTATTGGATTGTCTAGACTAAACAGAGGAGCATTGTTGAAGACTTGATTTTGTTGGTGGTTGTTGGTGTTTTTAGTGCATTTTTTTTTTTTGTAGTACTTTAGTGTTAGTGTTTGATTGTTTGTATCATGTTTGTTAAAAAAAAAAAAGGTTCAATAAAGATATTGTGGAAAAAAAAAAAGAAGTGCATGACTGCTGTCTTTTAGGCATTACAATAATAATTGGAGGTCAAGTCAATTGCAAAACAAATGGTTGTCAGCAGGCTACAATATAAAACCTTTAAACAAAAACTCTGAAGGCTTTGGTCTCTAGCATTATGGAAGTGCTTTTAATCACATTTTATGGCAAATGTAGGCAGGCATAGTCTTAGTCTTTGGGCCCCTAGGAGACTTTATAGCTATAATACTACATGTTTAGTGTGGCCTAACCACTTGAATTAATGTAGAAAGAATTGTGGGTGTGACAGAAGAATTGATATGGATTTATTTTTGTATCAATATCTGAAATTCTGTAGGAAAGTGCATAACAAAGACACATGACACTGACAAAGGGTAGTGTTGGATATGAAGGGAGACAGTGGACATAAAATACACAAGCCTATTTAAAGCTACACCTGCACTTTGGAATACTGACACCAAAAAAATTATGGAAAACCAGAAGTGAAAGGGTTTTAACAGTTTGTTACATTTTAGCAGCACACTGCGAAGATAACACACGTAGCACTATCAGTCCAACACAGAAATAAGCTAGCTGCAATGCAAATCTTGTCCGAGCATAAAATATTTCTTACAGGAATGATACTAATAAATAGAGAAATTAAATGCATTTCGGTCTTTACATTGTGGAGACGAAAATATATGCAATTTCTGGGGGAAAAAAATGCAGGAAAATGCATCTGCCCCAAAGGTGGGTCATCTCCACAGTCCTGCCCCGACTCTCCTGCAAAAAAATGTTTGATCTTTGGACCAACAGAAGGTGACTTTTAGGATGGAGGCATTTTCCAGCAGGAGTAGTTGTCAGGAAATGCACAGAGTATGATTGAAGAAATTTACTACATTTATTAGCTTCAATCATCATAATTTCATTCTGATTGCAACAGAATTTTACACCAGGGAAAATTCAGGTTTTTGTGTGTGTGTGTGTGTGTCGGGGGGGGGGGGTTCTTTCCTTGGCATGTTTGACTTTACTTCCTCTAAAAGTACATGTCTAAAAGTACTATACTGAATACTGGCTCAGATTTTTTTTAGCAGTGATCTGAAGGCTGACTTTTATTTTGTCAGATCACACTGTGGTTGACCTATTCTAAGTTTTGAGTATAATTCCAACCTTTTTACTTTATAGTGCTTATTAAATATCAGATGTTTCATGTTTGTGTGTTAAGTCTTTATAATAAAGTTCTCCTGTCTGTCTACAGCTGAACACAGTCTCTGTTCTGCTACATCTGCAAAATGTCATAAATGTCATCAGTTCAATTAATACATAAATGCATGCATGCATGCATACTGTATCTTGTAGGTTCATGATTAAAAGTGAAGCTATTGGGCATCTTACATGAAAATTAAACTGACAGGTAATAATAATATGCCAGAATTTTTACAAACCTAAGTGGCTGATAATGAGAAAAATATGATAATAAATTTAAAGTCTCATCACACACACACACACACACACACACACACACACACACACCAAGACAAATCCCCCTTACAAAGAAGTTCATCTAGTTGAATAAATCCACACTCAGACACCAGCTGGAATTAACACATTTTATTGGAAAGCTGACTCAGCAATGAACAATACATGAAAAAACAATTTCCGTCATCATCAAAATTGTAATTAGAACATCATTACAACATTAACTGAAAATAAATGATCAAAAAATAAAGCATATGTAACTAGAAAAGCACTCGGAGAGCGCAGACCTCCGCCAAGCGCCACAGTTCCCCCCATACAGTGTTTGTGTGTACGTTTTCAGATTCCTTGACCATGAAAACATATGACTAGCAACTGGATTGACAATGATAGGATTAGTGGTTGTGTAGTTATTCACGAAAATGGCATTTTCCGTAATGGCGGTTTTCTTGTGGATGGTGATCCGGATCATCCCCAAAATTTAATCAGTTCTTCCTTGTACCATTTCCAACAACGCCTGAAAGTTTCATCGGAATCCGTCCAAAACTTTTTGAGTTATCTTGCTAACCAACAGACAAACAGACAGACAGACAGACAAACCCCAGCAAAAACATAACCTCCTGGCGGAGGTAAAAATCAATAAAATCAAACTAAGCTCGACGAGCTTCAATAGCATGTGGGGATAGCCCTTGCCTGAGTCGCTGCATTTCTTCTCTCGCTGCAGCACGGTGATTCTCCGCATCCTCTGTTATCTCCCTGCCTTTTTTTCTTTCTCATGCACTCTGCACTCTGTTGCCTTCTCTGTTTCACACTTTTAGACTTTGAACGAGGCATGACTGGCAATATCGAGCAGGTCTTTTTTTAAAAAAAATACATAACCTCCTGGCGGAGGTAATAAGAAAAAAAATCAATTAAAAAAATAAATAAAACTAAACTCGACGAGCTTCAATAGCATCTGGGGATAGCCGTTGCCTGAGTCGCTGCATTTCTTCTCTCGTTGCAGCACGGTGATTCTCCGCATCCTCTGTGATGAAAATGGCCCTATCTCACAATGTTAAAGAATCCTTTAAAAAATTCCTGGATCCAGACGGTGATCCGGATCATCCCCAAAATTTAATCAGTTCTTCCTTGTACCATTTCCAACAACGCCTGAAAGTTTCATCGAAATCCGTCCAAAACTTTTTGAGTTATCTTGCTAACTGTAGGGAGCTTGAAATGATGAAGCGATGTGATTTTATAAATCAAAGTTTAATATCAGCTTCATCTCCCTAACAAGTCTCATCTCGGTGCAGAAGCAGAATAAGAGGTCGAGCACAGTCAGACCTTCATACTTATACCCACACTCAACAAAAGACATTGCATATCAAAGCCGACATCCCGCATTAACATAATCCCCCCTCCATTGTCCATTGCAGAGGTCGTTCTGCCTGCTGCGCCTTGGTCGTGTTGCCGCCATGGTGGGCGGGCTCTGCTCGGTTGTCTGTGGTTCTCCGCTGCTCTGGGCTTCCGCGCTGAGATCTGCAGATGCTGCTGTGGCCATCTGTTCGCCGCAGGCATTGATGAGCCGCTGCGCTTCTCAGGCCAGCGCGCGGAAGTCCTGCTGGGTGCTGCACCGCGTGTTGACCAGCGTCCCTCTCATGTGTGGCAGCAGAGTGCTGAGGAAGATATGTTGGAAGAGGAAGTTGTCGTTGTCCTCTTCCTTGAGCTGCAGCATGTCCTCCATGAGGGCCTTGGGTCTGCATCCTTTGTGGCCGTAGATCGCCAGGATCTTCTCTGCTCTCTCCTCGGCTGAGGGGACGAAGTTCTCAACGATGGTCGCCTTAAGTTCTCTGTATTTGTCATGGGCGGGCGGTTGTTGGATTATGCTCCGCGCACATCTTGGCGTGGCAGCGTCGAGTTTGGCGACGATGTGATAAAATTTCGTCTCGTCCGCCGTTATGCCCACCAATGCAAACTGAGCCTCAGCTTGCTGGAACCACGAGCTCGGGTCGTCTTGCCAGAATTCTGGCAGCTTGACGGTGACGGCGCTTGTGTGGGCCGTCCCTGATGTGTCCGCCGGGTGAGAGCGCCTTTCTTCTGCTCTCACGGCAGAGCTGGGGATGGTGCTCGGTTGAGCCCTCTCTGTAGATTCTGCCGTGGGGGAACGTCTTCCATCCGTTCCCCTGTCTGCATGGGCGCCGGCGCTTGCCTGGGTCGCCTCTGATGAGTTAATCGCGGGAGAACGTCTCTGTTCCATCCTCACGTCTGGTCACCAGTGTAGGGAGCTTGAAATGATGAAGCGATGTGATTTTATAAATCAAAGTTTAATATCAGCTTCACTTCCCTAACAAGTCTCATCTCGGTGCAGAAGCAGAATAAGAGGTCAAGCACAGTCAGACCTTCATACTTATACCCACACTCAACAAAAGACATTGCATATCAAAGCCGACATCCCGCATTAACATAATCCCCCCTCCATTGTCCTCCGTCTCCTCCACCTGACCCTGGGTGGTCAGGGAGATCGATCCGGTCTCCACCGCTGCGACTCTGTCTGCTCTTTGATCCTCGCTGGCGGTTGAGACCTCTTGTCCTGTTCTGAGGCGTGAGGTCATTCCACATATGTAATCACTAAACATTCTAATATGTCTATACATATGTAGGTATGGGATATATGATTAATATAAGCCACACTAACCAACAGACAGACAAACAGACAGACAAACCCCGGCAAAAACATAACCTCCTGGCCTGCGGCCTGGCGGAGGTAATAATAATATGTAAATAAATTATGCTCAAAAACAAGTTTGCACCAGCTTGACACATTCATAATAAACTGACCCTCAAACCTGAAACGTGGATGAACTAAAGAATCCAAGAGTCTCAAAGAATCTGGAAAAAAAAATCAGGATAGTCATTTTATTCTGTTATTATGTAGACTTGGATCACTGTGATTTCTAACTCCCTTTGAAACATTAAAATGTCTAGCGAATAAACATAATTTAAAGCCCATTTACTAGCCTGGCTGTCGGGTTATATTTTAGAGTTGGTGGTATTACAGCGTCACTCCCTTAGAAGCGCGTTGTCGCACACGGTCGCGCGCCAGTCCCGCCCATTTCCGCGTGTCTGTGACGATGGGATGCAATTCTCGGCAAGAGAGCAGAACTCGGCATGACATCTGTCATGTGTCCTCAGCTGCTGGAACTTTGTCCGGGGGTATTTGAAAAAAAAAAATCAACTGGGGCTCTCTTTCTATAACCCTCCTCCTGATGTGTGCAGTCATTAAAATGTTGAAGCTCATTAACAATTTTGGGTGAAGGGTTCAAGTCACTTTTTTGAGGCATCTACCTCTCGTGCCTCAATGCTATGATGTGTAATATTTGTTATACAAATTATCCATTTCTTCACATCAGTCCCTATTAAATATGTTTTTTTTTTCATTCATGCATTTTCTTAACCATTTGGGTGATAGACTTATTACACCATAGACAGATCGCTAGTCAATCGCAGGATATGCATCAGATGACAGAAAAGCTAAATAAGAAATATGAGCAACAGTTTACCTCTCTAATGTGCTGACCCCTGAGCGCTGTTCTTAGACCAGTTACAGGAATGTCAGGTTTTCTTCTGTGCACAGGTTTAACAGAATCCATGGTAAATAAAGTTTCTTCAGCTACTTGATTTAGCAGCCAAGATCAACACTGCCATCTTCGGTTTATTAGATCTTTTAGCTTCACTTCGACTCTTCAAATAAGTTCTGTATTATCTTCTCGTTGGACAGGTAGCTGCTTTTCACAATGTGCTGAAGAAGCCTTCGGGTTCGGGCGTTCAGCCGTTGCTGTGGTTACCCTGCGCGCCCCGTGAAACGCCCACTTCCGCCTTTAAGCCGGAAGTGGTAGTTCCGTAAAAGCAGCAGTGTTCTGATTTCTTCATCCACCACAACAATAAGAGAGGCGTATTCAACAATTAAAAGAAAAACAGCGTGTCAAAAAATTCACAGAGAAGTTGGAGTTTGTTTTAGCAGAACTCCTTTGGCAGTCATGCTGTCGGACGCAGGTCAGTGTTTACGATATTCTGCTGCTGCTGCTGCTACATGCTAAAGGCACAGACATTGTTTGGCTGGTTCACGAGCTCCACAATACATGCAAGTGTCACGCAATCTGCTGTGTTTTTTTTTTTTTATTTTTGTACTAGCAAGCGTCTCATTTTATTCGCTACTAACAACTACTAGTTTTCCGCGCACATCGTGCTCATTTGAACATTAGGTCCTATTAAAATAGCTTTATTTTGTCACATTAGAGGGCACCAGCTACACTGTGGATAATCGATTGTTGGCCCTTGTGTTTAGACTACTCGGGTAATGCCTCTGGTGCTCGAAGAGGCAAGAAGAGGGGATCCGGGGATTCACCTGGTGACAGCCAGACCCCGAGGACCTCCGGGAGGCAGAGCAACGTCCGTGTGAAGCGCACCAGCAACCCTCCACCTGGACAGGTACACAAGTGTTTACTTTAGTTCTCATGTGGTGATCCTGCTTATACATGCAAGTGTGGGTGGTGGGGTGATGCACAAAGCTGGGGGGGGGGGGGGGGGTCACTTGGACAGACTAGAAGTTAATCAACTGGGGTATTTACAGGAAGGGGCAAAGGAGAATTTATTTTTTGAGGAATCTCATGTCTTAAGATGCTGCATTTTTTTTAACCAGTTAGAGCACAGTCTTCTTATGTTGTGGCAACAGCATCTGAAATCGAGATGCCAAAAATCTGAACTAAGTGATAAAGATTGCTTTCACGATTGAGCCCCTAGGTTGTTTAGATGAGAACGATGCACACAGGGTTGTCCTAATGACCGCTCAAAGCTCTTTTAATTACCAGCTACATTAGCCTTCAGTTCTGCAGGTTTAACAGAGGACACAAACCTAGATCTAATTTACAATTGCCAATTAACTAACAAGCATGTCTTTGGATTGTGGGAGGTTGTAAATGGGGAAAACAAGTAAATGCCACACAGAAAGACGCCCGCTTCCTAAATCTGATACAGAAACGTATTTGTGAGGTAGCAGTCCTAACTATTGTGCCACCATGCTGTTGAGTATAATGGAGAATTGTCCATTTGTCTTTTTTATCTTGGTTCTTTTGTTGTCAAGTTGGAGAACAAATGCAACCAGTTTCAGCTGGTGTTGAATGCCCAAATCAACCTGATGGTCTTGCTACTCACTGCACACGTAAAAAGAAAGTACTGGTTCCAGTGTAAATATACAGAGAATATGAGTAATGTGGATACTCTTATCAATTGTCATCAATCCTTTCTCATGGTATTCATATCTGTAGTTAAAAGTTTTAGAGTAACCACCCAGCTTTAGAGTAATGGAACAATTGTTTTATTTATGTATTTGTGACAAATCATTCCAGAGCAAAAGAAAAGCCACAGACACAGAAGAGGATGACGACCAGTCTGAGAAGAAGTACAGAAAATGTGAGAAGGCCGGGTGCTCTGCCATGTACCCCGTTTGTTTTGCAAGTGCATCTGAAAGGTACAATGACACTAAAATGATCTCTAAAATCACTGGTTATATCCTATCTGGTATAACTGGTTCTGGTCATTAACAGCAGCTCCCTTGTGTCCTCTCAGGTGTGCTAAAAATGGGTATACATCTCGCTGGTATCATCTGTCCTGTGGTGAACACTTTTGCAACGAGTGCTTTGACCACTACTACAGAAGGTAAAAAACCCCCCTGCAGACAGTACTTTTGAATAGTACATATGAACTTTTTAATATGACCCTTCTCTCTTATCTCTTTGTTTTTTCTCTTATATCTTTGTCATATGTCCTGATTGGTGGAGCCTTGAGTACTTCTATCATGTTTATAGTCAGCTTCATGTGTGCCTGTGTTTGTGTTCATGTTGAATGTAATTCATTCATTCATTCATCTTCTTCCGCTTAATCCTTTTTTTTGGGGGGGTCGCGGGGGGGCTGGAGCCTGTCCCAGCATCTTTGGGCAAGAGGCAGGGTACACCCTGGACAGCTCGCCAGTCCATCGCAGGGCCAACACAGAGAGACAGACAACCATTCACTCTCACAGTCATACCTAAGGACAATTTAGAATCCCCAGGTTGATGCCAATTAACCTAACTTGTATGTTTTTGGCATGTGGGAGGAAACCGGAGAACTCCCGGAGTAAATCCATGCAGACACGGGGAGAACATGCAAACTCCACACAGATCACTGTTGGTCAGGGGCTGGGATCGAACCCAGGATCCCCCAGCCAAGGGTGAGTTGCTGTGCTGCCGCAGTGCTAACCACTCCCCCACCGCGCCGCCCTGTTGAATGTAATTGTGGTTTGTAAATATGGATGTCCCCTGACTGCAAAACAAATCTACCTACGGGTACAAATAAAGGAACCTGAACTTGAACTTGGGGAATTTGGTCAAGTTCTGCTGCATTTATAGTTGTGCAGCAGTGTGCTCATCCATTTCCTTTGTGAGAAATTGATATCATTTCAGTCACTTTTATTTTATGCATTTACCTTTGTCAGTCATAAAGATGGCTATGAAACCTTTGCATCATGGAAGAAGGTGTGGACAAGCAATGGGAAGAGTGAGCCAAGTCTTAAAGCTTTCATGGCAGATCAACAGCTGCCCTTCTGGGTATGTGTAGAAAGTTTTCCAGGATTAAAGTCACATGTATGCTGGTTTCCTCTGTTGATTTTGATCTGTTTCCCACAGGTTCAGTGCACAAAGCCAGACTGCAGGAAGTGGCGGCAGCTGACCAAAGAGATACAACTCACCGCTTCCCTCGCAGCGACATACCGCTGCGGAATTAAGTTCAGCAACATCAAGGTAGAGAGGAGATGGTGATATTAACCTTTACTATAAAGACAGGGTTTACTTAATTGTTTTAAAGGGGACATATGATAAAACTTTCATTTTTTTTTCGGTGATTTGTGTATGAATTTGGGTATCTGGAGTGCCTACCATTGCAAAAACTATGAAAAAAGCACAATTCTGTCACTTTGTTAGGATCTGCCTTTGTCTACTTAGGTCTTGTAAAATGAGTGGTTTTGATTTGGCTTCAGTTGTGACGAGCTCTTTGGAATGACACTACCATTCCAGCTTTATCTCCACCCATTTTGTTGTGCATTTCTCAGTGAGCATCTAAACCAGGGGTGTCCAATCATGTGCCATGGAGGGTAAAGCCTGCAGGCTTTGCCTCCAACCAGTGTCTTCAACAGCAGATTTCACTGAATTTTTTCCCACTGATTGCTGATAAGTGAAAACACCTGCTGAAGAGACTGGGTAGAAGAGAGAACCTGCAGGGTCTTCGCCCTCCATGGCACATGATTGGACACCCCTGATCTAAACCCACACCTCTACAGTGTCAGTAATGAGTTAATTCAGGGAAAACCATAGTTTTTATGGCTATTTTCTATAAATCTTAGTCACCCCATTAGACATGTGTGTTCCCAGCTGGTTCATAAATCCATAGTCGGTTATATATCTTGCATCATTCTGGCTATTTTGTTATATTTTAGCCAGGATAGCTTGGTAGATCAGGACGTTAGCGGAGTTAGCTTAGCTTCTCAACCATGGTCAATTTTATGGCAATTTTCTGTATTATTTCTTCACCCCACGAGACATTCCTGATCCCAACTGAATCATCTACCAACAATTCATCTTATATCGCAGTTCTTAGATGTTATTTTAGCTTATTTTATACTAGTTGATAGCGCATCCGCCCCACAACCGGGAACTTGGGGGTTCAAGTCCCAGCCGGGTCATACCAAAGACCATATAAAAATGATACTTCCCACCTTCTAGCTTGGTGCTCAGCATAATAGAATGGGGGAAGGAGAAGTTGTTTGTGGCAGCGCCTTGCATGGCAGCGACCCCTCTGATTCAAGATGCAATTAACATTGTAGATAGGAGAAACACAATTTCATTCTACTGTACATGATTGGCTGTATGGACTGAATGGCAATAGAGATGGCTTCTTCTTCTTTGCTCTGGTTGTGAGAGCTCCTTGACCAGCAGAGTTAGCCATGCAGTCATTCAGGGTTATTTCTGGGCTTATTATACACCGGGGACCAGTCCTGTCATACTGAGCACGTACATCACACACACCAGTCGCTGATAGTGCTCTATTTGGGCTTTTATATTCTTACATTCAGCCAATTTATGTTTGTTAGCTCAGAATGTGTTTTATCACTCAAGCTATTAGCTAACGGCTAATGTTAGCATCCAGTCACAAATTTCAGCAGTGAAGAAGGAGGAGGGTGGTGTGAACTGGAGCTTATTACCATAAGCAACATGCAGTGAAATGGGTCGTTTTCGAAGCGGGGGTGATTGGTTCTGAATGAAAAATGGGCTGCTGCAATATTTTAAACCCCTGAGGTAATTATGACCAAAGTCCATCACAGACGTTGAATTAAGTCTTCTGAACTGTGTCAACATGTGGAAAAGTGCATACTTTGTCCCCTTTAAATCTGTTTCTGAACCAACAGAGTGAGGGACCTGACCAGTGCTCCCAACCAGAGGACTTGGTATGTTTGATTATTTGCTATGATATGATGTGATATTCCAACTTTGATAAATAATTACTGTATATATTTAGGCCTACTGACTCTTCTTTAATCCTGAGCTATTTCATTTATAAAGAGAGTGGCCGAAGTGAAGGACAGCTGGTGGCATTCAATGCTGATTTTACCTCCACTGTTTAAAGTGAGTCCAGCCAGCCCCTTCCTTGCTGCCTACTACCCCGACTGTGTGGGGGATGAGTCCTTCAGGCTCTTCCAGCAGCAGGCCACTGAATGAGCTGAGGGGAGATCACTGCAGAGCCGTTGCAGCCACAAAGTAAGACCTCAAGTGCAGGAGAAGTGGCGCAATTCAGATTTTACTGGACTTTAAAATGCAGGACAGTTCTATAACAGTAATGGTGGTTGTGTCCCTCAGTTCCAAGGCCTATGCCCATACTTCAGCCCTTCTACCAGCCTAATGAGTGCGGCAAGGCTCTGTGTGTGCGGCCAGATATGATGGAGTTGGATGAGCTTTACGAGTTTCCTGAGTTTTCTCGTGACCCCACCATGTATTTGGCACTGCGTAACCTAATCCTGGCTTCCTGGCACAAAAACTGTAAGGTACACCGCAACCAAAGTAGTGGCTTGATAAGTAACAGCTGAATTTGTTTGCCTTCTTTCAGGTAGAGACTCAAGAAATACAAAAAAAGAAACAAAACTATGAGAAGTCCTTTTTTTTTTTTTTTTTTTTTTTTTTTTTTTTTTTTTTCTTTTTAGGAGGAACTGACTTCTCAGAAATGTGCCCAGCACATCATTGTTCGGGCGGTTGGTGCGTGTGCGCTGTGTGCAGGAGTTGGACCGGGTGCTGCACTTCATGACCAGGAAAGGCCTCATCAACACTGGCGTGCTGGCGGTGAAATGGCCTCTGCTCCCAGACATATACAGCTCAGTGGGTTTCCTCATCTGCACATGATCGCAATACCTGTATTCCTATTTATTTATTTTTGTCCTGTCATTTTTTTTTTTGCAGAAGAAAGTCATCATCATTGGTGCTGGGGCTTCAGGGTTGGCTGCTGCTCGCCAGCTGCAGAACTTTGGCACCCAGGTACCTAATCTTTAGCCCGATTGAGTCTCTTTTCTAACTCATATTTCACCCTGTGTTGTGTTCAGAGCTCTGTAATATCACTCCTGACTGCCGCTGGTTAACAGGTGTTGGTGGTTGAGGCGAGGGAGAGGATTGGAGGTCGGGTGTGGGATGATACTTCTCTGGGTGTCACTGTGGGTCGGGGAGCTCAGATCGTCAATGGCTGCATAAATAACCCCATCGCCCTGATGTGTGAACAAGTAAGTTGATGAATACAAACACTTTGCATCTTTCAGCTGAATCTTGAGCCTATGTGCAATTTTTAAAGGGGCCATACAATGAAAATTTCCCTTTTTTAGGGCTTTTGAACACAGAATTTTGGTGTCAGAAGTGACTACCAATATAAAAACTCAGAAAAAAACACAACACTGTCACTTTTAGTTTCTGCCAAGGTCTCATTCAGTGAGCCATTCAGATTTGCCTTCATTGTGACATAAAAAACAGAGCTCATGAAACCACTCTCCATCTTTAGATCTCTTCATTGTAGTAAATGTGGGAGTAGATGTGTTCCTATGAACTTCCAAAGCCACACACTAGCAGTGCAGCTAGCCTAGTTAGCTTAGCAGAGCGACCATGGTTTTATGGTTGCCCTCTCTTATGTTTTGCTCACCCCACTATACATTCGTCTTCCCAGCTGGTTCATAAATCCACGTTTGATTATGTATTTGATTTCCAGGTGTTATTCTGGCTCATTTTGTAATACTTTGGCCATGATGGTCCTGTATACACTAGGGTACAACTGTCAATACTTGTTTCATGTAAGTTTTCACTCTTTTCAACTCAGCGTGGCCACTTTTGTTTCAGTGGCTGCAGGCTTTCAGTCCTTTGTGGGACAGTGTGCTGCTGTGGTCCTTTCTCCTGCTCTTGTATTCCAGGGGGCTTCATTTTTCAGTGACATGTCTCTGCACGCAGGGAGAGTGGTGGACTGTGTTGTTTACTTGGCTCACTCTAAGGTTGGAGGCCACTTTTTTGCGCAAGAGGTATCCGGAGTTGGTTCTTCACCAGGGTCGACTCGGCACCGCTCGTGCTGTAGTGTTTTAGCAGCTGTTGCTGAGAGGCTCCAAGAGTAGTCTTGAGACAAGCTATGACTTCACCTGACAATGCGCACTTACTTTGCACCATCTGGTAGACGCACTTACTTTGCACCATCTGGTTGACTGAAAACGAAATTGGTTAATACCCAAGAGTTTCCAACATTTATAAAAACTAGTGCATCCCCATAGAAAACAAGTATTCTTGTCTGAAAACAGGTAGCCCAACTAGGCTTTACAGGCCCAAATTTAGGCTGTGTTTGAAAGTGGAATACAAAGAGGTGTAGGCAATCCCACATGTTAGACTTTGACAAATATGAAAGGGACTGAACACTAAAATTTATTTGTGTGAATATTAATTACAGAATTATTGAAAATGAATGGGACATCCAATATTAGTGACTCTTTTAGAATCCTTATTTATTTGTGTTGGAAAAATTCTCTTTAACCCATAGTCAAACAATCAGGCAGGGTTAAAGTTTCAGTAAATTTAATTTGCACTGATCAGTGGAGAACAATAAGTGATACACTTAGAGTTGCCTCCGGAAATTGCTCTGAATCACGTACACAACTTTCAGTCTTTAAGCATCCTGTTATCAAAACTGTCCATGAGATAATAGCTGGTTCATGCTGGTTCTTCCAGACTGTCTCCCTTCCTCAGAGATAATCATAACAACACAGAACGTTTGCATGGGAACAACCAGATAAATGTTCAGCTGGTTGTCCTTGTACATTTTCACCCAGACTCTAAAGTACCAATGATAAAGAATACAAAATTATTCTGTCATTTTGTTTGTCAGATATTTGTCTGATCTTTTATGACTTATTTTCATAAGTGTTGTATCTTGCACTTTGGAGAATAGGAGTTGTTCAGTCATCATTATAATTGTTTTAGTTTATATGTGTAGTTTATAGTGTATTGTCAATAAACTCATGCAGTACTATAACAGGACACATTTACAAATATTTGAGACCCATTATAGTGCATTGTTTTATATTTTAGCAATAAGTACAAAACACCCAACATTATTATACACAGCAGAATGATCCATTTGGCTGCAACTGTTGCATCAGTGTTGCCCATTTGTCAGTAAATAAAAAAATTATTTATTTCGCTATTTGGGCATTTAGTCAAAGCATGCATATGTGTCCGCATATGATATGCAATTGATCTGGCCATTCCACGCCACACCGGGAGGAGCACGTTGTTGAACCTGTGGTGCCACAAAGGACAGCGGTGGCACATGGGTGAAGCAGCAGCCTCCTGTTAACCGGGCCAGCTGGGCAAAGGACTGCGGTAAGGTGATCCGGCTGCTGCTCATGCACTTCGTGTTCTCCACATATGCCGAATTATCCTTTAGAGCTACGCAATCACAGCAACATTATACAGTGCTGTGAAAAAGCATTTGCCCCCTTCCTAGGAGAGCCGTTGGAAAATACTACGGAGTCCCTCAGAAGATCGTTACGCTGATCAGCAGATTCTACAACAACTTTGAACACAGAACACAGAAACATGGTTACTCCCCGATGACTTTGTTAGTATCAATGAGGCCACCCCACCCCACCCCCAGCTATGGTAATATTCATATTCCTAGAAACACTGGCCGAGGTGGTGGTGTTGGGGTAATATATGAATCCACATTACCAATGAACCCTCAACCTAAGCTAAACTCAAATTGTAACTCTTTTCAATGCTTAATTTTTAGCTTAGCACATCCATCCTGGAGGTCAGAGCAGCCTATTTTATTTACCACAGTATATCACCCTCCCAGTGCTTCTTTTGCTGAATTTATGTCTGAATTCTGAGTTCTTAACAATCTTAGTTCTTAGTTCAGACAAGATTATCATAGCTGGTGATTTTAATATTCATATAGACATTGATAGTGATAGTCATAGTGTAGCATTTCTCTCCCTCTTAAATTCAGCTGGTTTTTCTCAGTGTGTTAGTAAACCAACTTATCATCATAATCGCACCCTTGACCTGGTCTTGGCCTACGGTGTAGAAATTGATGAGCTGCTTGTCATCGCTCAAAATCCTACACTGACTGACCACTATTTGATAACGTTCAAATTTGTGCTATCCGATTTCACACCATCAAGCAGAAATATAGTTACCAGATACTTATCTGATAGTGCCATGGCTCGCTTTAAAGAATTAATCCCTTCAGCACTTACTCTATTACCATGTCTCAATATAGCAGACAGCACTGACTACTTGAATCCATTAGAATTAGACCTTTTAGTTGGTAGTACTGCAGCCTCACTGCAATCAACACTTGACTCCATCGGCGGCGGCCTCCATCGGTCTATGATGACCATGGAAGAGAATCCTAAACGTCTTCTCTGCTGGAACAGCACCGCCTGTGGCTGAACAGGCCGATGCGCACCGGTGTTCTACCTTCCAGCGTTGGTAGGATTCAAGCCTGGGCAGGAAGATATGGAGGACAAGATGTTACCCATGCAGCATGTCCCCCCTCTCCACGTCACTGATGAATCCAAAGGAACAGCAGGGCTGCTATAGTTTGGCACCAGCGCCGTCGCAGGAGCTGCCAGAACAATGTTGAGCACAACAGAGAACTGCCTTAGGGGCTCCGACTCCGGATTTTTCCTCAGGGTTGACTCCCGAAGCCTTTCCAGTGACCGGGTGTGCCGCAAGGCAGCGGAGGTTTGAAATCAGGGTTTACCTTCCTCTAGATGGGCTACCTTCCCAGGTTGACGAGCCACCATCTACCCGAAGCATCTGGTTTTAAGGCGCCAGAGATCCGCCCTCGCCCCTTCTCCTATTAGTAAAAGCAGTTCCGCCGGGCTTAGAGACTAAACCACATGGGCAGGCTAGGAGTTGGACTTAGTTGTCAGAGGCTTTTCGAGACGCACACCGTAAGGAGCATTTTATGAGCACTGGGAGCTTAACCCCAGTGCCACTCCTGGCTATGACAACCTTGACTCCATAGCCCCTCTTAAAAAGAAAACTATTAAAAATAGGAGACTAGCTCCATGGTACAACTCCCGCACCTGTAAGTTAAAACAGAAAGTTAGATCCTGTGAAAGGCTCTGGCGTGCAAATAAGACAGAAGAATCTTGTTCAGCCTGGAATGCCAGCCTTACCACCTATAACAAATCTCTCCGTAGTGCTAGGCGACAGTACTATTCATCTTTGATAGAAGAAAATAAAAACCACAGATTTCTCTTTAACACTGTGGCTCAGCTAACCAAGAGCCAAAATGCTATAGATCCCTACAACTCTTAGTGCTGATGACTTTTTGAAAAATTTTTTTAATGATAAAATTGTCAGTATTAGGAATAATATTCAAAAAAATACTCCCCCCCCCCAAAAAAAAAAAAAAAATACCAAGCCTCTGCCTAACACTGCTGTGTCCACAGGCTCAGAACTCCACTTTTTAAAATTTTCTCGTATTAATCATTCTGATCTAGCCCTAATAGTGTCAGCCTCTAAACCAACTTCCTGTCTTTTAGACCCAATCCCTGCTAGACTAGTGAAGGAATCGCTATCTCTGATTAGTCCATCTCTTTTGAACATAATTAATATGCCCCTATTGACAGGACATGTACCGCAGTCATTTAAAGTGGTAGTAATTAAACCTCTACTTAAAAAAAACTTTGCTTGATTCTGGAATTTTGGCCAATTATAGACAAATATCTAACCTCTCTTACTTTTCCAAGATCCTCGAAAATGTAGTCGCCAATCAACTATGCACCTTTTTAGAAAAAAATTCTATATTTGAGAAATTTCAGTCAGGTTTTAGGAAACATCACAGCACAGAGACAGCCTTAGTGAAAGTTACTGATGACATCCTTATGGCATTTGACAAAGAACTTGTCTCCATCCTTGTTTTATTGGACCGCAGCGCTGCCTTTGATACCATTGACCACCATATTCTGCTAGAAAGACTTGAACAGCAAATTGGCTTGAATGGAACAACACTAATATGGTTCCAGTCTTATCTATCAGACCGTTCCCAGTTTGTTCATGTCCATAACAAGTCCTCTATCCAGACCACGGTTAGCTATGGAGTTCTGCAGGGATCGGTTCTTGAACCAGTACTGTTTACATTATACATGCTGCCTTTGGGAGACATTATGAGGACGCGTCCTATTCATTTTCACTGTTACGCTGACAACACTCAATTGTATTTATCCATCAAGCCAGATGATCCCAGCCAGTTGGATTTACTCCAGGAGTGTCTTAAGGATATTAAAACCTGGATGAACTACAACTTTCTATTGCTGAACACAGATAAAACTGAAGTTGTTGTTCTTGGCCCCAAACATGCTAGAAGTACTCTTTTTTTTAGCAAGATAACAACACTAGATGGCATTGCACTGGCTTCTATGTCTTCTGTTAGGAATCTTGGAGTTGTCTTTGACCAAGATGTGTCTTTCAACTCTCATATACAGCAAACCATTAAGACCGCCTTCTTCCATCTGTGTAATATTTCTAAAATTAGGTCCATCCTGTCTCATAAAGATGCAGAGAAACTTGTCCACACCTTTATCACCTCTAGACTTAACTACTGTAACTCACTTTTGTCAGGTTGCCCAAATAAGTCCATAAAGTTTCTCCAACTCATTCAGAATGCAGCTGCACATATCCTGATGAGAACAGGGAGAAGAGATCACATTACTCCAGTCTTAGCTTCTTTACATTGGCTCCCAATAAATTATAGAATTGATTTCAAGGTATTGCTCTTAACCTATAAAGCTCTTAATGGTATGGCTCCTTCTTACCTGCAAGAACTCTTAGTTCCCTATCATCCAACCAGAGCACTGCGCTCCCAAAATTCCAAACTACTAGTGGTCCCCAAGGTATCTAGAAAGATTGGGAAGTAAAGCTTTCAGCTATTAAGCTCCCTTCCTGTGGAACCATCTTCCCAGTTCAGTTCGGGAGGCAGACACTCTCTCTTTACTCAAGAGCAAATTGAAATCTTTTCTCTTTGATCAGGCCTTTAGTTAGAAATGTTGCCCCTGCCAGGCCTTCGCTCGCATGTGCAGCCTGGCCAGGCTTGGTACTGGACTGTTTGGCTTTAAATGTTGTGTTTGTATGTTTGTTTTGAATGTAGCTACTCAACCCAGCTGGTCGCGGCAGATGGCCGTCCTCTATGAGCTATGGTTCTGCCCGAGGTTTCTGCCCGTTAAAGGGAAGTTTTTCCTCTCCTGTATCGCCAAAGTGCTTGCTCTTAGGGGTCTCTGCTGGGTTCTGTAAACTGAGAGTGTGGCCTAAACCCACTCTTTTCTGTAAAGTGCCTTGAGACGACCTGTGTTTTGATTTGGCGCTATATACTGTAAATAAAATTGAAATTGAATGTAGCATAATAACGAACAGCACCCTGTCCGAAGTATTTCCTGTGGAATCACGTGTCTGTCAAGGTTGTATATTGTCTCCTATACTATTCTTAGTCATGATTGACTGGCTAATGAGGTCAACAACAGCTGATAAACCAAGAGGCGTACAGTGGACACAAACAACACAACTAGAAGACCTTGATTTTGCAGACGACTTGGCCCTGGTGTCCCAAAACCAACATGACCTACAGGACAAAACTGACAGGCTAGACAGATATGCCAGACGAACTGACCTATACATCAGTTTCACCAAGACTAACGTCATATTTATCAACCCTCCAAAACCAGCACAAATCACAGTCAACCATCAACAGCTTGAGGAAGTCGATGACTTTGTCTACCTGGGTAGCATTATAAGGAAAGACCAATGTATCAGCAAAGACATTAGAGCCAGAATGGCCAAAGCTCACAATGCCTTTTCAGTGCTCAAGAGCATTTGGAAGTCCAAACAGTACTCAATCAAAACCAAGGTAAATATCTACAATAGCAATGTTAAGACCATGTTGCTGTATGTAGACGAATGTTGGGAGTATTGTTAAGAGATGACATTCAAAGAGTGGCTGCATGTCATAACAACTGTCTAAGAAGGATCTGCCATATCTTTTGGCCAAACAAGATCATTAATGAGGCGCTGTACAAAAAGACCAAATGTAACAGTATCATCCCAGAGATCAAAAGAAGAAGACTCAAGTGGTTAGGCCATGTACTCGAATGAACCATGATCGCATCCTGTGAATTGCGCTCCACTGGAAACCTCAAGGAAAGCGCAGACCTGGATGCCCAAGAACAACATGGCGAAGGACTGTTACTAAAAAGCTGGAAAAGGCGGGTTATTCATGGCCACAGGTTCATGTGATGGCAGATGGCTGGGTGAGGTGGAGAAGCACCCTTGCAGCCTTATGTCCCACCGGGGATCAATAGAGGACAATATTTCTTATAATTTTGCATATTTGTCACACTTAAATGTTTCATATCGTCAAACAAATTTTAATATCAGACAAAGATAGCCTGAATAAATACAAAATCCAGTTTTCAAATGATGATTTCATTTATTAAAGGAAAAAAAAACCTATCCAAACCTACCTGGCCCTATGTAAAAAAGTAATTACCCCCTTGTTGCATCATGAATTAACTGATTAACCATATTTTTTGGAAAGCCGAGTTCAATTTCAGTAGCTACACCCAAGTCTGATTACTGCCAGACTTGTTGAATCAAGAAATCACTTGAATAGAACCTGTCTTGCAAGTTGGCTGAAGTAGGCTAAAAGATCTCAAAAAGCAACACATCCCACTGTGATCTAAAGAAATTCAAGATCAGATTAGAAACAAAAATCCAAAACAACATCTAATGAACTGCGGGCCTCACTTGCCTCAGTTTGGACACTGGTCCATGATGTAACAATAAGAAAGAGACTGGGCAAAAATGGCATCCATGGGAGAGTTCCAAGACAAAAACCGCTGCTGGACAAAAAGAACATAAAGACTCATCTCACATTTGCCAGAAAACATCTAGATGATCCTCAAGACTTTTGGGAAAATATTCTGGGGACTGACAAAAGTTTAACTTTTTGGAAGACGTGTCCCGTTTCACTGGCATAAAACTAACAGAATTTCATAAAAAGAACATTGTATCAACAGTCAAACATGGTGGTGGTAGTGTCATGGTGTGGGGCTGCTTTGCTGCTTCAGGACCTGGACAACTTGGCGTAATTGACAGAACCATGAATTCTGCTCGCTACCAAAAAATCCAGAAGGAGAATGTCTGGCCATCAGTTCATGAAGCCCTCCAATGTGACCGAACTTAAACTCTTCTGCACAGAAGAGTGGGTCAAAATTCCTCAACAGTGATGGAAAAGACTCATTGCCAGTTGTTGACACCAATGGTGGCACAACCAGTTATTAGGGTTAGGGGGCAGTTAGGGGGCAATTACTTTTTCACATAGGGCCAGGTAGGTTTGGATAGCTTTTTTCTCTTAATAAATGAAATTGTCATCTAAAAACTGTACTTACTCAGGTTATCTTTATCTGTTAAATTTTGTTTGATGATCTGAAACATTTAGGTGTAACAAATATGCAAAAATATAAGAAATCAAGAAGGGGCAAATACTTTTTCACAGCACTGTAAGCATTAAATCTTCAGTATTCTCTTTTTCTGGTCAAATTTGTCGCTTTTCACTTCCTTGTTTTGTTTACGGAGCACTCTGGTGACTGGTTGTGATGCCGCATGTTATCCAATCAGTACGGAGGCAGTCCGAAACCCCACCCACACTCCTAGAAGCCAGAGCATGAGGAAACACAGTGGTGGCTAAACTTTTATTGATAAAAATTACATATTTTGAGCAACTCCATACTCGGGGATTTGTCATTGTTGTGCATGTGTTCTGTAGGCACCCTTGCACCCATGCACAACAATGGCAAATTATTTGCAAATCTTTGGACCAATTAAAAAGTGAAATTAAAAGATTTCCCATGGAAACCTGAACATTCAGGAGCCCCAGGTTGGAGACCCCTGAAGTACAGCCTATGAATGTAAATTACAAATTCACAAGAATTAAATCACAAATTTACAAGAACAAAAGCTGCAAATTTGAGGTTTTTCTTGAAAATATTCTTGGACATTTATAACTTTTTCTGGTAAATTTATGATTTTTCCTCATCAGTTTAGTAATTTTTTTATAATATTGCCACTTTTTGTGATTAAGTTTATTCAATTTTTCCACAAAAGTTTATACCTATATACATAAATATAAAACTTTTTTCTATTAAAATAACATTCCCCCCACCCCACCCCACCCCCCCAATTTTTTTTTTTTCAAAAGTTTTATTGTACATTTGCAGCTATCTTCTCACCAATTTGGAACAGTTTCCTCTTGCAAGTGTTAGTCTGAGGAAACTCGTACAAAAACCACAGGAGTCATGAAAGTACAACTTTGTGAAAAAGTGACTTGAGTACATACAAGTGCATCTCAGTAATTAGAATGTCATTGAAAAGTTGATTTATTTCAGTAATTCAGTTCAAAAAAATTAAACTTGTATAGATTCATTAAACACAGAATGATATATTTCAAGTGTTTATTTCTTTTAATTTTGATGATTATGGCTTACAGCTTATGAAAACCCCAAATTTAGTTTCTCCAAAAATTAGAATATTATATAATTGAAAATTGATTTTTTTAAAAATAGAAATGTTGTCTGACTGAAAAGTATTATTATAATTATAATAGTGTCATGTCAGTTCAGTGTCAGTAATGATATCCTATCATTGTGTAATTTCCCCATATGGATTTTTGTCCTGTTCAAATACATGCATATCTGTGTACTCAAAGATAATGATATTTAAAAGTTAAGGCATTAAGTTGTTCCTTGTTCATTGTGTATTAGTGAAATCTGCAGGTCACAACTAATAGATGTACTGACCTATATAGGAAACTCAAATGTTCAGACATTGTAGATTAAAATGAAAACAGAGGCCTGTCAATTAACTGAAAATTTAGTTAATTAATATCTAGTTGAATCAGCACTGTGTACAGCATATTTCACATTCATAAACCCAAGGTGTAAAAATATGAGCTTAACCCTAAAAAAAACTAAAATTATTAATTTAATACTAGGTTAAAGTTGTCTAATGAATAGCTGTTTTGTGTCCGTAACATTTTTATGCCACTGAATTGATTTTCCAGTTTGTCATCAATCTTTCAGTTTCTCATTTATTTGACATGGTTTACTGAGGTGAACTATTAATAAGTTCTATATTCTTGTCAAAACATGTCTACAATAAAAACTATTGGATAGAAATAGAACTTTTGCTCCAATTTCCTCCACCTGGGGGAAAAAGTGGGCTGGTCTTAGGCATGAAATTCCTGGGCTGAAAATTGGTCCCACTCTGGCCCTGGTCATCAGCGTGGGATGTGGCCTAAGGACGTCCACTTCTGTGCCTTTCTGTGACTCTTCCAGTCTCTCTGTATCTCTGTTGCAACCTGCTGGTGACACTCTGTGACACTCTAAGCTCAGTGGCCACTTCCCTCTGAGAACATCCTGTTTGAAGCCTCACAGTGGTGAGGTACTGTTGATCAATTGTTAGGTGTTGTCTTGGTCTCATGCTGTCAAAATGTGAACAGCATGATGAAGAGGACTTTTTAAATACCGATTCTAATTGAACCAGAAAATTTATTGGTCGATTCATGGATCAAACACCTGCTGGGAATTTTACCATTAAGCACCTTATTATAGAACAGTAAGTTATGCAAAAAGTACTGAAACATTGAACAGTTGGACATGTGCATTCAAACAGTTAGAGAAGGTCAAATTAGTTTCACCTGAGAAGGTTATAGTGCATTTTAGGTACATCCTGAAATTTCACCCGAAAGCCGAATATCCCTCACTTTTTGTGAGTAGTATATATAATTAATAAAAGATCAGTACATGCATTTATGGATTGGATTCACTAGTGCCAAGTATTGGGATACATCACCAAATCGATCTTTTGTCCCACCCCTTGTATACACACTGGCAGACATGTTAGCAGAGTAACCCAACTCACCTACTCCGTCAGTCATGATATACCAACACTTGACCAAAGCATTCTAGATGCTATTTTAGCTTATTTTACTGAAGTTTACTAAACTCTAGACTGGATGGCTCCTCCACCAGCAGGAGGTGGCCACAGCTAGCAGAGCCAAACATACCCCTTTTCCACCAAAAAAGAACTGGTGCTAGTTCGGTTCTGGTGCCTGTGCAAGTGCTGAACCAGTTCAACTGCTGAGTTCATGGTGTCAAGCACACACGCTTGACACCATCTGAATCAAATAAGTTTATCTTGGTCTCATCAGACCACAGGACACGGTTCCAGTAATCCATGTCCTTAGTCTGCTTGTCTTCAGCAAAGTGGGCTTTCTTGTGCATCATCTTTAAAAGGGGCTTCTTTCTGGGACAACAGCCATACAGACCAATTTGATGCAGTGTGTGGCGTATGGCCTGAGCACTGACAGGCTGACCCCCCACCCCTTCAACGTCTGAAGCAATGCTGGCAGCACTCATACGTCTTATTTTCAAAAGACTACCTCTGGATATGACTCCGAGCATATGCACTCAACTTCTTTGGTCAACCATGGTGAGGCCTGTTCTGAGTAGAACCTGTCCTGTTAAACCACTGTATGGTCTTGGCCACTGTGCTGCATCGCAGTTTCAGGGTGATGGCAATCTTCTTATAGCCTAGGCCATCTTTATGTAGAGCAACAATTCTTTTTTTCAGATCCTCAGAGAGTTCTTTGCCATGAGGTGCCATGTAAAACTTCCAGTGACCAGTGTGAGAGAGTGTGAGAGCGATAACACCAAATTTAACACACCTGAGACCTTGTAACACTAAGGAGTCACATGACACCGGGGAGGGAAAATTGCTAATTGGGCACAATTGGGACATTTTTACTTATGAGTGTATTTACTTTTGTTGCCAGCAGTTTAGACATTAATGGCTGTGTGTTGAGTTATTTTGAGGGGACAGCAAATTTACACTGTTATACAAGCTGTACACTGACTACCTTACATTGTATCAAAGTGTCATATCTTCAGTGTTGTCCCATGAAAAGATATAATAAAATATTTACAAAAATGTGAGGGGTGTACTCACTTTTGTGAGATACTGTATATACACACATAGTGGTGTGAAAAAGTGTTTGCTCCTGATTTCTCATTTTTTTTTGTATGTTTGTCTCACTTAAATGTTTCAGATCATCAGACAAATTTAAATATTAGACAAAGATAACACAAGTAAACACAAAATGCAGGTTTAAGTGAAGGTGTTTATTATTAAGGGTTAAAAAAATCCAAACCTACATGGCCGCGTGTGAAAAAGTGATTGCCCCCCCCCATTAAAACATAAATTAACTGTGGTTTATCACATCTTTGGAAAGCTGAGTTCAATTACTCTAGCCACACCCAGGTCTGATTACTGCCACACCTGTTCACAATCAAGAAATCACTTAAATAGGATCTGCCTGACAAAGTGAAGTAGACCAAAAGATCCTCAAAAGCTAGACATCATGCTGCAATCCAAAGAAATTCAGGAACAAATGAGAAACAAAGTAATTGAGATCTATCAGTCTGGAAAAGGTTATAAAACCATTTCTAAAGCTTTGGGACTCCAGCAAACCATAGTGAGAGCCATTATCCACAAATGGGAAAAACATGGAACAGTGGTGAACTTTCCCATGAGTGGGCGGCCGACCAAAATTATCCCAAGAGCGCAGCGACGACTCATCCAAGAGGTCACAAAAGACCTCACAACAACATCCAAAGAATTGCAGGCCTCACTTGCCTCAGTTAAGGTCAGTGTTCATGATTCCACCATAAGAAAGAGACGGGGCAAAAATGGCCTGCATGGCAGAGTTCCAAGACGAAAACCACTGCTGAGCAAAAAGAACATAAAGGCTCGTCTCAGTTTTGCCAGAAATTATCTTGATGATTCCCAAGACTTTTGGGAAAATACTCTCTGGACTGACGAGACAAAAGTTGAACTTTTTGGAAGGTGTGTGTCCCATTACATCTGGCGTAAAAGTAACAGAGCATTTCAGAAAAGGAACATCATACCAGCAGTAAAACATGATGGTGGTAGTGTGATGGTCTGGGGCTGTTTTGCTGCTTCATGACCTGTAAGACTTGCTGTGGTAAATGGAACCATGAATTCTGCTGTCTACCGAAAAATCCTGAAGAAGAATGTCCGGCCATCTGTTCGTGACCTCATGCTGAAGCGCACTTGGGTTCTGCAGCAGGACAATGATTGAAAACACACCAGCAAGTCCACCTCTGAATGGATTAAGTAAAACAAAATGAAGACTTTGGAGCAGCCTAGTCAAAGTCCTGACCTGAATCCGATTGAGATGCTGTGGCATGACCTTAAAAAGGCAGTTCATGCTCAAAAACCCTCCAATGTGGGTGAACTACAACAATTTTGCAAAGATGAGTGGGCCAGAATTCCTCCACAGCGCTGTAAAAGACTCATTGCCAGTTATCGCAAACGCTTGATTGCAGTTGTTGCTGCTAAGGGTGGCCCAACCAGTTATTAGGTTTAGAGGACAATCACTTTTTCACACAGGGCCATGTATATTTGGATTTTTTCCCTTAATAATAAACTCCTTCAGGTTCAGGTTACTTTATTTGTACCCGTAGGTAGATTTGTTTTGCAGTCAGGTGACATCCATATTTACAAACCACAATTACATTCAGCATGAACACAAACACTGGCACACATGTAGCTGACTATAAACATGATAAAAGTACTCGAGGCTCCACCAATCAGGACATAAGACAAAGAGATAAGAGAGAAAGGTCATATTAAAAAGTTAAAGACGACTTCCGGTCTGGACACCATGGTGATTGCAGCTTAACGCTGAAGCTCCCAGACCCAATCCAGTAAAATACCTTGAAAATCAGATTTAACGGATTTTTGGAAGAGTAAAAATCAAAGGACAAAGTCATCATGCCTAAAGGAAAACAGAAGAAACCGACATTTACCAGGCCAGGACACGCATCGGCCGAAGAATCTGATCCGGAGGATTTCCATTCAGAAGACGAGGAGCTGAATGAAGCTAACAAAAAGGTTAGCTTGAAAATGGTATTTAAAGAATTAAGACGATTTCGCCGAGAGTGTTGGGCCGAATTTCATGAATTCAAAGAAGAATTAAAAAGGACAAACAGCAGAGTGGACCAGGCCGAGAACCGAATCTTGGAAGCAGAGGAAAGAATAAAAGCGCTGGAAGATTCCGTGCTGGATCTACACAAAAGGCAGTCAAGACTAGAGGCTAAGCTAACCGACCAAGAAGGGAGACTGAGAAGAGACAACATAAGAATTCATGGTCTGAAAGAAGGAGTCGAGGATGGTTTCACCACAGTGACGGCATGCGTGGAATCCTTACTGAGAGAGAAGTTGGATATTCCCCAATCCACCAACTTGAAGATAGAAAGGGCGGACCGTACGTTAGCCCCTAGGCCGGCGGCGGAAGCGCCACCAAGATGGGGGGTGGTGAGGTTCTCCAACTTCAAAATAAAACAAGAGGTTGTAAGACTGGCTTGGCAGAAAAAAAAGGTTTATGCACCAAGAGAGAAAAGTTTTCGTGGAACACGATTACGCCCAGGAGGTCCTTAAAAAGCACCGGGAATACGACGACGCTAAAAAGGTGCTACGAGAGAAAAATCTGCGCTTCCAGACGCCATTTCCGGCTAAGCTAAGAGTCTTCTACGGTGAAGAGACATGTCTCTATAATTCGGCGGAAGAAGCAACCGCTGACATGGCGAGAAGAGGGCTCCCGGTAACAGTGTTTAAACCCGTAGCAGACCCGAGCGAAAGAATCAAGGCTCAAACGTGGTCCACACAGAGACCCTCAAAATCCTCGGGCCAGCAGCGGGAAACCCAGCATCAGAGCTACAAGGAAAAACTGGCCGTTTACAGGAGGGAATAACAATTTTTTTTAGTCAATCTGCACATTCAACCCCCCTCCTACAAGGTAACAAACATTAAAGGAGATGCAGAATCAGCATGTGGTAAAACATTTCATGGAACAGTCATAATATTAGAAACAAATAAGTCTTTAAAAAAAAAAAACTGGTTAAAATAGAAATGTGACAATGATCCACATGTTCTCCCCACACTAACAAATACTGTATTAGCGTGAACGTTTGCTGTGATGGTGGTGGGAGGGTGCACACAATTTCATAGGGTATAGGCATGAAAAAAAAAAAAAATCATTACAAGTTCGGATTGGGATCTGAAATTCACGTTAAAAACATGGGACAACTTACAGGGGTAAGAGAGGGCCCTCAACACGTAACAGAGTTTGAGGAATTTCCCTCAGAGCCTACACTCCATCAAGGCTCTTCCAGGGTCTCTAAAAAGACCTCAGCTCAGGAAGTTCTTTTGTCAGTTTTTTGCTTTAAAGTTTTATACACTATGTTCTTAATGTTTTTTATGTTCTTAATGTTCTTTCAGTTTCTGAGTAGCATAAAAGAGGGCCTCCACACTGTTATACTAAATAAGACAATACAATGGAGAAACAGGGTGTAACCAAAATAATCTCATATAATGTAAAAGGGATCCTGAATCCAGTTAAAAGATCCAAGATTCTAGGCAAAATGAAAAAAGACAAAGCAGGAATAATATTTTTACAAGAAACCCACCTAACAGACGTGGAGCACACTAAACTCAATAGACAAGGGTTTAAAATGATCTCTTCATCTTCATATAAGTCAGGGAGGAGGAGGGGAGTAGCGACATTGATCTCAACCAAAATTACATTTGAAAAAAAAATCAGAACACAACGATAAAGGAGGGAGATACAGTTTGGTAACTGGGTGGCTAGAGGGAGAAGATATCACCCTGCTAAATGTATATGCACCTCCAGGGGCTAACTGGAAATTTTATAAAAACGTATTTGACCTAATGATAACTAAAGCCCAAGGTTTAGTGATATGTGGTGGAGACTTCAATCTAAGACTGAATCCATACTGGGATGCATCAGGTAATTCTCCACATCAAAATAACACTCAAAGTAGGAAAACTCGGATGCTACTAAAAGAAATGGGAATCTGTGATGTGTGGAGGGAATTCAACCCCAGTGTAAAAGATTATACATTTTACTCAGCGCCACATTCATCATACTCAAGGATTGATTATTTTTTTATGTTTAATAGAGACATTGGAAGAGTAAAAACATGTAAAATAGGACTGATGGATCTCTCTGACCACAGTCCGATCTATATGGACTTAAGTATCCAAAAATACACAAATAATACATTTTCTTGGAGGTTGAATTCAAATGTCCTGAAAGGACCACTGAAAGATGAATTGGAATCAGATATTCTCAGATATTTGAGACAACACATCATACATAAAAGAGAGATGGGAAAAAGAGGGGAATTTCACTTTACAACTGGAAATATGGGAAAAGCTAAATAAACAGCAATGGAAAAGTACCTCATCCCTGCAGTGGAGAGAATTTGGATGGAAAAATTTGGTAAGATTTTTCAGAACACCTGCACAAAACAAATTTACTCATAAGGGGTTGAATTGTTGGCGCTTGTGTGGTGAAGAGACTGCAAATCATTTTCATGTGTTTTGGTCATGCCCAGTTATCCACCAATATTGGACCAATGTACAGACAATATTGGGGAAAATATTCAAAATAACAGTCCCCTTTTCTTTTGTAACTTTGTATTTGGGTTTACTACCGGATTCACTGGAAAGACGAGGAGAAAAATACTTATTCACTGTTTTAATATTGGCAAGTAAAAAAGCCCTAACTAAAAAATGGATGTTGAAGGACTGTCCTACACCTGAAGATTGGATTAACGTGATCCAAGACATTTACTCGATGGAAAAGTTGATATTCGCACTGAGACAGGACATGGATAGGTTCTTGAACTTTTGGCAACCCTGGATCGCATATGTGTCTTCCATTAGATCTAATCTTTGACCAATACCATTTCAATAATGGCACCGCTCTTTGTTCCAATGCTACTCTGATGCTCTTTTATTTTTATTTATTTTGTTTGTTTGTTTGTTTGTTTTTGCTCTTTTTTTTGTTATCTTTAATTTCACTTTTTCTTTCACTTAAAAAAAGGGGTGTTGTAATAATGATTCTTCCATTGTTGTCAAATAACAAAAAATAAGGGAACGTGATGAAAATGTAAACAATGCAATGCTGTAATGACGTGTATACCCTTTACAAAAACTTAAATTAAAAAAAAAAAAAGTTAGACTAGTCAAAGAGGTTAAAAATTCAAAAGTCTAAAACCCAATAAAAGATTTAGAACCCAAATAAAAAAACTACAAAAATAAGTAAATATAAAATTAATAAATAGGTAGCTAAATTATGTGCAATAAATTGTTACATCTTGTTCAACTCTTTAACAGCAGCAGGAACAAAGTTGTTTTTGTAGTGCTGAGTTTTACTTTTTGGGGCAGCAAACCTCCGTCTGGAGGGAAGAAGCTGAAAGTGGCAGTGCAAAGGGTGGGAGTCATCATTTAAAATGGAGGTAGCAATCCTCTGTACCTGTCTGGTGTACAGGGATGTCAGGCTCAGCTGTGACTCACCAAGCAAACGACTAGACCATCTAACTACCTGATCCAAGGATTTCCTCTGTTTCAGTTTTATATGACCAAACCATGACACTAAAGAAAAGGATAAGACATTTAATAAAAGCCCGATAAAACAGTGTCATTATGGTTCGGTCAATTTGGAAGCATGCAAGTTTCCTTAAACAATGCAAATGTTGTTGACCCTTTTTGCACACCCTTTCACAGTTCTCTTCAAAGTTTAAATTACTATCAATAATTGTCCCAAGATATTTGTAGGATTGTACACATTCAGTGGTCTGGCCTTTTAGTACAGTGACTTCGTGCCTGGGAGTTTTCCTCCTAAAGTCAATAATCATATCTTTAGTTTTTGTCGTATTCAGCTGCAGGTAGGAATCCTCACACCAGTGAACAAAATCATCAGCTACTGGGCCGTGGCCACTCTCACCATCCTGGAAGAGACTGACAACAACTGAGTCATCAGCATACTTTATAATGTGTCTGTTGTCATGTCTGCTCCGACACGTTTGTGTACAGGATGAAGAGTAGTGGTGACAACACACACCCCTGTGGAGAGCCAGTAGAAGAACACTTTTGGTCAGACGATGTACCATTGACCCTTACTCTCTGTGTCCTGTTGGTTAAAAAATCCAGAATCCAACCCACCAGATTATTACTCAAATCAAATTGTTGCAGGAGCCTTTCAACTAAAATATGAGGTTGGATTGTATTAAAGGCGGAAGAAAAGTCCACAAATAAAAGCCTGGCGTGTGTCCCATTGAAATCCAGATGTTCAAAAAGCATGTTAAACAGAGTGACAGTGGCATCCTCCACTCCTCTGTGAGGCCTATAGGCAAACTGCAAAGGATCCAATGCATGCTCAGTCTGCTTTAGGACATCAAATCTGACCAGTTTTTCAAAAATTTTCATTAAAATTGAAGTCAAAGCAACTGGTCTAAGATCATTTACCGTTTTAGGACCGCTGGATTTTGGAACGGAGACAACCACAGCATCTTTCCAGATCTTAGGCACATGTTGTGTCTGTAAGGACTTGTTGAAAATGTAGTGAAATACAGGACTCAGTTCATGTGCACAGGACTTTACCAAGCGCCCACATATATTATCAGGGCCCTGACTTTTGTTCACTTTTACAGCACAGAATGCCCTTTTAACATCCTGCACTTCAATATTAAAGTGCTGATTGTCTTTGAGTTTCTGTTTCAAATCTTGGGTTTCTGTGCTAAAATCAAAGGAGTCAAAACGACCATAAAAACAATTAAGAGCATTAGCCAGCTCTGTGTCTGAATTAAAACCATCTAAAAACACACGATTACTGCGCTCTGTGCTCTGAAGGCCTGCAATAGTTTTCATACTGGCCCAGGCTGAACCAAGTTTCTTTGTTGCCATCTTGCTTTCCAACTCTGATTTATAATTCTGTTTTGTTCTTTAAATGTTGGCCTTCAGCTCTTTTGTGGCAACCTGCAGCTCAGAAACAACCCTCTGTTTAAAGGCAAGTGCTTTCCTCTGTAAGCAAGATTTAACTGATTTTGTAACCCATGGCTTGTTGTTGGGATATATTTTGACACGTTTAGGTGGAACGATCATGTCTCTACAGAAAGCCATGTATGAGCATGTCACGTCCACTAAAGAGTCCAAATCTTCTCCGCAGGCCAGTGTGAACACCTCCCAGTCCGTACAGTTAAAGCATTCTTGGAGGCAGTGCACTGAATCCTCTGTCCACACGTTTATGTCTCTGGTCTTCGCCTTGTCTCTTCTGAGAGCAGTTTTATATGTGGGCAGCAAATGTACACAGTTATGATCTGAGGATCCTAAAGGAGGAAGGGGAATAGATTTATAGGCCCTTTCAATGGATCCATAGCACAGGTCCAATGTCTTTTTTCACCTGGTTGGGCAGGAGACATACTGATAAAGGAACATGATTAAAATCCCCAAGGATAAAATTTGGAGCCTCTGGGGAAATCGACTGCAACCGCTGTACCACATCAAAGACGGTGCTGGAGGCGGAGTCAGCATCCGCTCTCGGGTGAATGTACACAGTCGTTATGAAAAGTTGGGGGAACTCACGGGGCAGATAAAAGGGGTGTAGTGACGTGGACAGAAGCTCCACATCTGGTGTACAGATGCGCTCTCTGACCGTGGCAGATGTACAGTACTGTTTATTAATATATAAACATACGCCGCCCCCCTGACGTTTCCCCATTAGCTCTTCCTGCCAATCTGAGCGAAGTGGGGCTCCAAAGCCGTCAATCCACAGGTCCGCATCCCGGTCATTTGCCATCAGCCACGTCTCTGTGTAAGCCATGACACAGCAGTTCGTGAAATCCTTCTGATATCGTACATTCCCTTGAATTTCATCCACTTTATTTCTCAGGGATTGTATGTTCCCCCATAATAATGGAAGGAAGAGGAATGCGGTTAAGCTGACGCCTCCTCAGGTTTAATCTTACGCCTCCACGCTTTCCGCGTTTCCTCCTCTTGTCTCTCTTTTCATTGCTGTGTCCATGAAAATCTCTTAAAATAAAGTCCGGCAGTTGCGGCACGGACTCAAACACAGATGCTGCATTATCCATGTTTAATTGCAGTAACATGTCTCTGGAATAGTGCAGTCCGTGAATGGTGGCGCTACACACGAGCACGGACACACGTTAGATCTTGTCCTCTCGTATGGCCTGTCTGTTGTTAATTTAGAAATCTGTGACACTGTATTGTCCGACCATATGTCTGTATTATTTGAGGCTGATTTGTCACGCACTGCAGCTAAAACTCGCACTCCTGCTCAGCGCTGCTGGGTTTTTAACCCTTCCACTGCCGGTCGGTTCTCCGCTGCCTTTGACCATCTCTGTGTCCCTCCCGGCTCCATCTCATCTGTGGAGGAACTCAGCTCCTGGTTTCACTCCTCCTGCCAAACCATCTTGGACTCTGTGGCTCTACTGAAAACCAAGCAGCCTCAATCCAAACCTGAGCCGTGGTTCAATGATAGAACTCGTGCAGCCAGACAGGAGTGCCGCAGAGCTGAATGCAGATGGAAGAAGGACAAACTGCAGGTGTCATTGCAGATTTTAAGACTGCTGGCGTCAGTATCAAAATACTGTCAAGCAGGAAAAAGCAAATATTTTGCTAATATTGTTTTATCGCATTGTCATAATCAGCGTGTTTTATTTAACACTATTGACTCTGTTCTTAACACCCCACAGACTGTGTTTGGAGGCCTCCTCTGAGTTATGCAATGATTTTATGAACTTTTTTATTGATAAGGTGGCCACCACCAGGGCTCTCATCTCACCTTCTGCCTCTGATCCCTCTGTCTCGGGCCCTTGTTCTGCTGTTTTTGATCAGTTTGAACCTGTGACTCTGTCATTTTTAAAGGACGTGGTTGGCCACATTAAGCCCTCAGGGTCTCCCTGTGATGCTGTCCCTCCTAGACTTTTTAAAGAGGTGCTTCCCAGTATCGGCCAGTCAGTTCTCGCCATCTTGAACAGCAGCCTGTCATCTGGTGTGGTTCCTGCAAATTTTAAACATGCAGTAGTACAGCCCTTGATTAAGAAACCTGGTCTCGATCATACCATATTGGCAAATTTTAGGCCCATTTCCAAACTGCCATTTCTCAAAAATTTTAGAGAAAATTGTCTATATGCAGCTGAAATGTTTTCTGGATGAACATGGTATTTTGGAGATTTTTCAGTCTGGTTTCAAAGCTCTTCATAGCACAGAGACAGCCTTGTTAAGAGTTTTTAACGATATTCTCTTGGCATGTGATTCAGGTGAATATGCTGTTCTTGTGCTGCTTGATTTACCTGCTGCCTTTGACACAGTGGACCATCATGTTTTAATTTCCCGTTTGCAGCACCTAGTGGGCATTTGTGGCACTGCTCTCAACTGGTTTAGATCCTATCTGTCAGACAGGACTTTTAAAGTTAACATGTCTGGGTTTGAATCCTCCTCTGCTCCTCTGCCTTACGGGGTCCCACAGGGGTCAATTCTAGGGCCCATGCTTTTTTCTCTGTATATACTTCCACTGGGTTCCATTTTTAAAAAGCATGGTGTCTCTTTCCACCTGTACTGCTGATGACTGTCAGATTTAAGTCCCTCTAAAACAAAAAAGCTTCCCTCATCAGTAAACTCTCAATCCTGGCGTGCATTGAAGACATGAAGTCTTGGATGGCCCTAAACCTTACTAAATTTTAATGATAAGAAGACGAAGTGATGGTGTTTGGACCTAGTCGCCCCTGAGCTCCCTTCAGGTATACTTGGGGCCCCCCTTACTCCTTATGTTAAATCCACAGCTAGGAACTTGGTTTTATCATGGACATGATTTTAAATAGACAGCAGATTTATTCTGTGGTAAAATCCAGCTTCTTTCATCTAAGGCGTTTAGCAAAAGTAAAACCCATTCTCTCTAGACCACACTTGGAACCAGTAATCCATGCTTTTATTTCATCTCGACTGGATTACTGTAACGCAGTGATTCTCAACTGGTGGGTCGCGACCCAAAAGTGGGTCGCGGACCAGTTTTCAGTGGGTCGCGGGCCTTTGCCTGGGCAGATAAAATGGCAAGAAATAAATCAACATAGTGCCATTCACACTCCTTAACAGTAGATGGCAGTAGGTGGCGGCGCGAACACCCATATTTCACACCATAGAAGAAGACTCGCAACGTTTGTTTGTATATGCTAATTGAGCAATGGCGAAACGGACTGGATACGCGATCCCTTTGGAATCGACATGGAAAGCGTTACGTTGCCAAGCACGACGAGGAGTCACCTGGTGGAGCTATCATGTGACCGCACGCTGAAAGAGGTTCACGGAGGATAAGCCCCTCGCAGTTCTGGAGCAGCGCTGTGATGAGCGAGTATCTAACCTAACTAACTAACTAACCTGCACTTATATAGCGCTTTTCTAGTCACAAAGACCCACTCAAAAGCGCTTTCATTAATACTAACCTTCTATTCTAAGGGCCTAAGGAAACAGATATCTAGGGACAATTTTAGAACAGCCATTAACCTAACATGCATGTTTTTTGGCCTGTGGGAGGAAACCGGAGAAAATCCCGGAGTAAACCCAGCAACACGGGGAGAACATGCAAACTCCACACTGATCACTGTTGGTCGGGGGCTGGGAAACTGTGGGTAAAACTGTGCTGCCGCAGTGCTAACCACTGCGCCACGTGTATCCTTCTCTTGCCATTCGAGCAGTAAAAACCCTCCTACCTTTCTTACCTATCTCTGTGAGTGTGGCTTCTCCGCTCTGGTTCCGTTGAAGACAAAACAGAAGAAACAGACTGACATTGAGCATGACCTCAGAGTGCTTTGTCTAACTAACCTCCAGACATTGAGACTCTTGTCAAGAGCAAAAAACATCCCCAGTTCTCCCCATTAATCTCCTCCAGACTCAGGTCTATGATGTCACTGTTAAGGTTTGTAGTGAGTGTTCCTTCATTTTCTTCAAGCATATAAACCTTATCAGTAGGTAAATACTGAAAAAACAATCAGAAAGAAAAAGTCAATTTTGAGACTTGAATTCTTTTGAATTGCACTTTTTGTTTAATTTATAATTTAAAATGCAGCTAATTCAGCATTAAAGGGAATTGTTCCCTCCTGTTGTATTGCCACTTACTGGTAATTTTGGTTAATCATTACATTTGTTTTGTGTTTGTATACTGTGATATTCTGTTCTTCCACCTCATGTTCAAAATGCACAATCTTTACATTCAATAAATTTGAGAATTTGAAAAATCTTTGATTGGGTCGCGGCTTGTCATTGAGGGGGTGATGGTGGGTCTCAACGCCAGACCAGTTGAGAACCACTGCTGTAAACGCACTTTACGTCCGGGTGTCAGCCAGTCATCTCTTTCCCGTCCTGCAGCTGGTTCAGAACGCCGCCTATTTGTCTTTAAAGGTAATGTGGAAGAAAATCACATCACACCCATCTTAGCTTCACTCACTGCTTGCCCGTGTATTTTAGAGTTCATTTTAAAATTCTATTATTTGTTTTTAAATCCTTGAATGGTCTTGTCCACCCTTACCTCTCTGCGCTTCTGCATCCCTACGCTCCCACCCGGTCCCTTAGATCAGTGAACAGCTGCTTTTGGAGGTGCCAAAGGCGAGGCGCAAGCTCAGAGGGGACAGAGCCTTTTCGATCATGGCCCCCAGGTTATGGAATGATTTACCCCTGGACATAAGACAAGCACCTTCACTGTCCATTTTTAAAACGCGTCTTAAACACATTTCTTACTCCCTGGCCTTCGACCCAGTATGAGTACATTGATTTTATTGAATGAAATGGATTTTTATTATTTTACTTTTTTTTTCTTGTGTTAGCGCCCTTTGTGTTAGTGCCCTGCTTTTATGTTCTCCTTGTTGTACAGCACTTTGTGTAGCGAGTGTTGCTTTTAAAGTGTTTTATAAATAAAGTTGATTGATTGATTGATTGATTGGAATACTGTATTCTTCCCGGCATGATTGCGATCGCGCTTACCTCCAAGACAAAGAGCCGGTAGGAAAAAAACGAAATCCCATACTGATGGAACCAGGGAGCTCTTTGTTATATAGTCCACAAAACATTCAAGGACGAAAACAACACAGAGAATTACTTTGAAACACATTAAAGTGCTAAAACCAAAGACACAGACGATTGAACTTCTTTTCACCCACTGCCGGTCGCTGCTTGCGCATGCACTTACCAGACTGGTAGCATTTGGAAGCCGTTTCTACAACGGTCTTATCAGTTAACCCCGCCCCCATGGCAGTGGACATAACCAACGTTAAGTGGTTCACAGCTCTGGCGCAGCAAGGCGTTTGAGCCAGCTTGGCACCAATTTTGGAGAGCCTGCTGCTAGTGCTTAGGTGGTCAAAAAGGCAAAGACTGGTGTCAAGTCAGCTCTGGCTCCAGTAAGCACCGGAACCAGCTTGATAGAAAAGGGGGAAACAGTGACTCATTCATAGTCGAGAGGGTGCAGTGAACTAGCAATCATTAGCATTTTAAGAAACTACACTGAAATTGGATGCTGTAGAGAAGGGTGTTAAATCTGGGTGGAAAATGGTGCTGTAATATTTAAACCCTGTGGTACTTTGACCAAGCCATATCACAGATGTTTTATTAACACCTTTGGGAAACTGTGTCACCGTGTGGAAAAAAGGGCAAAATATGCTGAATGAAGTAGTTCATTTTTCGGTCTTCTTTTTGGGGATCAGAAATGTGTATTTCTCTTTTTTCTTTTTTTTTTTTTGCAGATGGGCATTAAGATGCACAAGTTGGGTGAACGTTGTGACCTACTTCAGGAAGGAGGACCAGCCACTGACCCGGCTATCGACAAGCGCATGGACTTCCACTTTAATGCCATCCTGGACGTGGTGTCGGATTGGAGGAAGGACAAGTCACAGAACCAGGATACGCCGCTGGGAGGTGCTGACCTGATAACACAATATGCAGTAGCTCTTTGTTAACATTCACAATGACTGTAAACATCTGTAGCGATTATAGCATGGGAGCAATGCAGCGCCCATATGATGTCAGATTGGACCTATGCAAAAGCAGCAGAAGCTAATTTACAGGCCATCGAGTTGGGATCATGTGTGGTCTCTGCTGCACCCCCCTACACAGGCAGCACATGGATCTGAAATATGTGGTTCTGGAGCCAGATATAGCTCTTTTGTTCATACTCAGTGGCTCTCTGTGGTTTGACAAAAAAAATAATAAATTAAAACCTTAATAATACTAAGATAATGTGTACATTTATGAGAAAAAGGTTTCAGATTTAGCAAATGAAAGCTTCAATTTAGGAGAAAGATTTGCAAAGCTGCAAATCTACATGAAAAATAGCCAGCAAATAAAGAAATTAATCTGTGAGACACTTGAAAATTTACAAGAAAAGTCTTGTGTTTTTGAGGAAAATTGCAAATCGTAGAGAAAAATCTATATATTATGTTTGATTATTTTTAATTAATAAATCACAATTAATTAACAGATTCACTGTTGTGTATAACTCTGCAACAGTGTCATTTACCCTCCCCTGAAAGCAGTGATATTAGCCAATATAATAGTTGTTTTTATCTGCTTAAAATCACTACTTTTATTTCTATTGATAATAACGGCTTTATTTGTGTAGCAACCTAGAGTTTGAAAAGACCGGAAAGATTAAAAAAATCAAAGAAGTAAATCAAGGAGACAAAAACAAAATCAATGGACATGGCACATAAATGGAAAGGGAAAAAACATTAAATTAAACGGCTCCTGAGATTCAATCAAAGCATTAAAGAATATAGTAAATGGAACAGTTAAGATAATAATCAATAATATGTCAAACAGTCATGATTAAAAACATGGTTGTGACATTAAACTCTCTCTGTATTCATCATTTTAGTATTTCCCAAGATAAGATAAGCCTTTATTAGTCCCACAATGGGGAAATTCCAGGATTACAGCAGCAAAGGGATAGCAGCACTCAGAGCAATAGTTAATAAAATAATAAGAACTGGTTAGCCAAAGCAGTAAATGAATTTACATATGTACACAGATATATACACAGTGCAGGAGCATTGCAGCTAGATGGAATAAACAGCATTACAGTTTAAGTTACCCTGCAGAATATGAATATGTACCCAGACAGTATATTTCGTATTTGAATCAACGGTGGCGTTGTCACCCTCAGTAATGATTGATATTGTCCTAGTTGTATAATGGAGGGGACGATTTATTGTGGAAGGTTGTTATAATTTTTGTACATTCAATACGACCTCTACGAGCAGCCCTGGTTAGGTTATAAGTCTGACAGCTGTTAGGTAGGAAGGACCTGTGGAAACCTCTCCTTTGTGCACCTAGGATGGCACAGCTGACCGCTCAATGAGCTCCTCAGTGTGTTCAGCGTGTCCCTGCATAGGGTGGGACTCGGACTCCAGCAGAGATGACAGCTCTCCTATCTCCACTGGGTAGAGGCGTCGCTCCAGAACAGAGCTAGCTTTTTTGATCAGTCTGTTCAGTCTCTTCCTGTTGGCTACCATGATGCCGCTGCCACAGCAGACCACTCCAAATACGTTGGCTGATGCCACCACCGAATCGTGAAGGTCTTCAGGAGTGCCCCTTGCACTCCATAAGACCTGAGTCTCTCAGGAGGAACAAGCCTACCGCTGCCTCTTCTTGTAGAGCGTGGTTGGTGTTGTGTGACCAATCCAGTTTATTGTTCAGGAGAAACACCAGGTACTTTTAAGATGTCACCATCTCAATGTCTGTTCCCTGGATATTTACTGGTGCTGTGGGGGTTGTCCTCGCCTGTGGCAGTGCACCACCAGTTCCTTAGTTTTCCTTGCATTGATCTGGAGACAGTTCCTTTGGCACCAGTCCACAAAGTCCTGGATAAGTCTTCTGTACTCCGCATAATCTCCATCAGAGATGAGGCCGACGATTGCAGAGTCATCAGAGAACTTCTGTAGAGTGTGTTGTTTGAAAAGTCCAGCAGTGGAGAGGGTGAACAGGAAGGGAGTCAGAAGTGTTCCCTGGGGGGCCCCCACACTGCAGGATGATGGTATCAGACAGACAGTCCTGGGTTCTCACAAAAATATATAGTGTGATCTACAATTATTTATGCATTTGTGTTTGTGGGGGATTTCATCTCTTCAGAAAGGTCCAGGAAGTGAAAGAGAACTTCCTGCAGGGAGTCTGGGATCCAGTTCAGTGACTTGGAGGAAAAAGATTCTTCAGTTTCATCTCAGCAAACCTGGAGTTCGCCTGTGGAAGCACAATTAAACCAGGTCTGAATAATTTAAAAATTATTTTAAAATAATGTTTTGCTCTCTGGTCTTGTTTAAATTAAATGTTTATTATTTTTATAAGATAAGATTAAACGTAATAAATGAACAGCATGGACAAGTGGGAAAAGCCTTCAGTCTGTCTGAATTGACTTCATGTAAGATTTGTGTATTCCCAGTATTTTGAAACAAGGGATTCATGTTAATTTTTATGTTCTTGTAGTGCAGTAATATTGTTGTTTGTTTTTTAGGTATCTGCGAGATCCTGGGACCACAATGAATTTTTCGCTCAGTTCTCAGGAGACCACACTTTACTCACCAAGGGCTACTCCATATTACTGTACAAACTGGCCCAGGGACTTGACATCCAAACAAAGTGTCCGGTGTGTGTTTCACCGTTTCTGCAGTTATTTTTTAACCTTGTATTTACCTGTACTACTTTTCTTTGTTATATACAAATACATAAAATTCTTTTTTCTATTTTAGGTTCAGGTTGTTGACTACTCTGGTGACAAGGTTAAAGTTACAGCCTCTAATGGGTCCCAGTGGACAGCACAGAAGGTAAAAATATGTCACATCATCATTTACAGTGCTGTAAAAAAGTGTTTGCCCCCTTCCTGATTTCTCATTTTATTGTGTTTGTCACACTTAAATGTTTCAAATCATTAAACAATTTTAAATATTAGACAAAGATAACACAAATAAACACAAAATGCAGTTTTTAAATGAAGGTGTTTATTATTAAGGGAAAATAAAATCCAAACCTACATGGCCCTGTATGAAAAAGTGATTGCCCCCTAAAGCTAATAACTGGTTGGGCCACCCTTAGCAGCAACAACTGCAATCAAGCATTTGCGATAACTAGCAATGAGTCTTTTACAGCACTGTGGAGGAATTTTGGCCCACTCATCTTTGCAGAATTGTTGTAATTCAGCCACATTGGAGGGTTTTCGAGCATGAACTGCCTTTTTAAGGTCACGCCACAGTATCTCAATCGGATTCAGGTCAGGACTTTGACCTTTGACTAGGCCACTCCAAAGTCTTCATTTTGTTTTTCTTAACTGTTTGACTGCCTGTGGCACTCTGTCGCACCGTCAACCCCTAGTGGTCAAGGTTTTTTTTCAAGAAAATATTCAGTTCAGATGTCAGAGATTTCCAAAGCTATAACTTGAAAGTGGTAAGAGATAATGGCTTACTGTCAATTAGAAAGACGTATACAATATCTGTCACAGGGTCTGTGGTGGACCACTCCCATGTTACACTGGGGTGAGAGCTGGACATCCTGGCAGATAAGCACATCTGTTGCAAGGTCTGTGGTGGACTTTTTCCAGTCGGTGGCAATCGTGACATGCACTACACAAAGAGCAAAGATAAACAACCTATCATCCGGTCAGACACTGCAACAGATACTGGAGTCAGTTTGTTCTGGTCTGTCCTTGCCACTGATAATACTGTATCTGCCAAGAATGTGTCGCTAGTCCAGCAAAAGCTGGCGGTACTCAAATACTTTGCAAGCAGTTTCATGAAATGGTCAGTCAGAAAGCAACTCATATCGGTTTCGGACATTGCCCGGGTTAACGGGGGGTCAGGGAAGTTCCTGGCAGCTGAAGGCGAAGGACAGAGCAGCTGCGTGGAGGAAATCTGATCAGACCTAAATGAAACAGTCATTGTTCGCCCCGACAGACTGCTATGATGAGAATATGATCCAAAGTTTGAGATAGGAGTAAATTTATGCGTCTAATTTGCATAATGCAATGGCAGCCATATTGAATTACTTAACTTTCAGTCAAAAGCGGACTTAGGACATATTTACACACAGGATGGTTTTGTTTTTTGTCACCGTTTGTTTGTTTTGGGCATTTTGTGATATGCATGCATACGTACAGTGGATGAACCCAGGGATGAGAATCCTCCGCGGAATTCTGCGGATTTGATCATGTCTAGGGTCATTCTCCGGTGAATCGTCTAAAATTGAGGAGAAAATTTTAGGGGGGGTGAGGGTATGGTTCTGAGCGGCGAGGTCATATTTTCGATCGGCTGCTAAAATCCACCGTTCAGGACGCACTTTACTCATCGAGAGCAGTAATGTAATGTAACAAGGCCATGATTGGCTGATACTTATTGAAGCAACCAATCGGCGATTTTGTTTATTCCTTTGTCATATCACCAACACGTGGAGGCGAAATGCAAATGGCGGACAGTTCAATCAACCGAGTTTTCCCCGATTTCGAGATAATGGTGAACCTAAAAACTCATGAAAGACAACAAAGCAAGAATTTTAGAAATCGACAAAGGGATAAGGAACAAGTTTTTGTTGGGAATGGCTCGAAAAAATGTGTCAATGACTGTAAAGATTGGTAAAAATACCGAAGTTGTGGTTGAAAAAATGGCCGACTTCATAGCGAAATGCGAAGTACCAGGGAAAGCCCATTGTGTTTATTGCAACGATTTCTTGAGTTATGGATCTCGTGGTTGTGTTGCCTTAGTTGAACACTGTTCAAAACAAACATCTCAAAATTGTGGCTACAAGGAGATCGAACTATTCGCTCGGTGCTGCATTCAAAACGATCGATGGACACGGTCAAATTCAGATGCCAGTCAATCAAAGTTCATCACAATCGGCCCCGATTACAGCAATTAGTGATCGGAAGACACATTCCGAGGTAAGATTTTTTTTCTCGTTATAAGTAATGTACTTGAGAATTTTCGCGTAATGAATTTGTTATGAAATAGCATGTGTAAGTTGTGATGTCATGCCTGTTTTGAAACACTAATTGCATTTGAATGCTGATTATCGATTGTTAATAGATAAATGTTATTACATATTTCCTCACAATTTGAAATGCAATCTAAGAATTTTGAATATAATTTATCATTTTTTGTTTCACTAGGAGGAGTTACATAATGCATGTGTAAGTTTTTTTTGTCATGGGTGGTGATGGGTTGCCTTTCCGAAGATATCTTTACTTATATTAGTAAACATAATTTCTTTATGGTCATTGCATAAAAATATTAAACATCTTTTAGGTTTTGCTTACTTTCTTAATTATCTTTCAAATATTAAAATATACTAATATGCAACTTTTTTATATTCCTAGTAACACTAACAAATGCACACATTAATAAATCAAAATGTTTGCAGAATGTCAATATATTTTAATAAATGGGTGATGGACTTGGTGATGGAATTTTGTTAATATTTATAATTTATTTTACTTGGTTAAATTATTTTGTCTGTTCTAGAACAATGTAAATGTAATTCTGTGTCAGTTCTAAACATATTAAATAGTAGTAAAATATAATTTAGTATTATTACATCAACATACCATTCAGATATCATAAATTTACACGTGATGCAGCAGCAGATTAAAAGAGTAAACTATAAATGCATTTGTACTTACTTCTAACTTTAAATATAAGACCACATTTGAGCATTCTAAAACACCAGATTTCGTTAGCTTCTGGGGGGCATTGCCCCCCAGACCCACCACCAAGGCTCTGCCTTGGATCCGGCTTGGGGACCTGCGTCCCCCAAGACCCCCAGCTTAGTTTCCTCTTTTTTTCCCAAACCCCATTCTCATCCCTGTGAACCAGAAAATCAGTTACAATGTAAACAAAGAAATTTGTCACTTACCGCTGGCCAGGCGGCGCGCTTCGTCCGTTTTCGTCCATCCTGGTCGTTATTTTGTCTTCTGTATATATCAGAATCAGCTTTATTGGCCAAGTATGCACAACACATACAAGGAATTTGACTTTGGCTAAAAACTTGGTCTCGTTGTTCAGGTGGAGGATTTAAATAAGATTTAAATAAGGATTCAATGACAACAGAGTATGTACAGTAAATTACAGTGTGTCCACGTTTCTATAAAAGGATGCAAATATATACAGGAATATATGCAGTTATTTACTCAGACTATCCACACTTTGCAGAAATATATGAAAAAATATACAATCACCAGTATTTCAATGTGGACTCAGATTCAGTGATATAATGTGGAATGAAGTAAAAAGCAGTGTGAGAGTTATGTGCAATGTAAGAATGGATGAAAAGTCATGAGTACAGCAAACAGGTAGGACTAGGTGAATGTTAGGAGTTCATCAGAGTGATGGCTTGAGGAAAGAAACTGTTCCTGTGACGGGTGGTTTTGACCTTCAGTGATCTGTAACGACGACCAAAAGATAGAAGTTCAAACAGTTTGTGGCGGGTGTGACGGGTCAGCACAGATGTTACCCGCCCGTTTCCTGGTATGGGCCGATATAAGTTCTCAATGGAGGGTAGGTCGGTACCATATGATCCTCTCCGCAGACTTAATGATCCGCTGCAGTCTGGTCTTGTCCTGTTTAGTGGCAGATCCAAACCAGACAGTGATGGAAAAGCAGAGGACAGATTGGATGATGGCGGTGTAGAAGACAACCAGCAGCTCCTGAGGCAAATCAAACTTCTTGAGCTGACGCAGAAAAAACAACCTCTGCTGGGCCTTTTTCTGGACAGTGTCTATATGGGAGGACCACTTCAGGTTCCGGGAGATTGTGGTACCCAGAAACTTGAAGGAGTCCACAGTGGACACTGTGCTGTTGAGGATGGTGAGTGGGGGGAATGAAGGGGGGTGTTGCGCCTGAAATCCACAGTCATCTCCACCGTTTTGGCTTGGGTTAAGTTCAAGATGGTTCTGGCTGCACCAGAGGATCAGCTGCTCCACCTCCCGCCTGTATGCAGACTCATCACATCCCGGATCAAACCGATGACTGTAGGTGTCGTCCGCAAACTTCAGGAGCTTCACCGAAGGGTCCTCTGAGGTGCAGTCGTTGGAGTAGAGGGAGAAGAGCAGTGGGGAAAGGACACATCCTTGGGGGGCGCCAGTACTAATTTTTCGGGAGCTGGATGTAAATCTCCCTAGCTTCACCTGTTGCCACCTGTCAGTCAGAAAGCTGGAGATCCACACTGGCAGGTGGAGGGGGGCACCTTGAGCTGGAGGAGTTTCTGATGAAGAATGCCTGGATGATGGTGTTGAACGCTGAGCTGAAGTCGACAAACAGGATCCTGGCGTACGTCGCCTGGGGAGTCGAGGTGTTGCAGGATGTAGTGTAGTCCCATATTCACTGCATCATCCACTGACCTGTTTAACCGGTAGGCAAACTGCAGTGGGTCCATCAGGGGGCCTGTGATGACCTTCAGGTGGTTCAGCACCAATCTCTCTAAGGATTTCATGACCACAGAGGTCAGGGCAACAGGTCTGTAGTCGTTTAAATCCTGTAACAGAGGGTTTCTTGGGAACTGGAATGATGATGGAGCGTTTGAAGCAGGAAGGCACTTCACGCAGCTCCAGTGATCTGTTAAAGATCCGGGTGAAGATGGGGCCAACTCGTTGGAGCAGACTCTCAGGCAGGACGGAGACACACCTTCAGGTCCTGCAGCCTTCTTGATCTTTTTGTCTGAAAGACCAGCAACACCTCCTCTTCACAGATCGTTAGTGCTGGTGGGAGGTCAGAGTGGCAGGAGGGATGGAGTTCCTGGGGCTGCAGATAATCCTTTTGTGTGGGGTGGGAGGTGAGAACTGTAGGTTCTTTTCAAACCTACAGTAAAAGCTGTTTAGGTCATTAGCCAGCTGGAGGTTTTCCACAGGGTGGGGGGATGGTCTCCTGTAGTTGGTGATATTCTGCAGGCCTCTCCAAACAGAAGCAGAGTTGTTGGCTGAAAAGTTTTGTTGTAACTTCTCACTGTAGCTCCTCTTAGCAAGCCTGGTCTCCTTCGTCAGCATGTTTCTGGCCCGCTTGTACAGAGTCCAGTCACCAGTCCTGTAGGCCTCCTCCTTGGTCTGATGTAGCTGCTTTAGTTTAGGAGTGAACCAAGGTTTATTGTTGTTGTATGTGCAGAAGGTCTTGGTCTGCACACACATGTCCTCACAAAAACTGATGTATGATGTCACAGTGTCAGTGAGTTCATTTAGGTTAATGGCTGCATCTTCAAAAACACTCCAGTCTGTGCAGTCAAAGCAGGCTTGTAACTCCAGCTTTGATTCCTCAGTCCATTTCTTCACAGTCCTTACAACAGACTTGGAAGTTTTTAGTTTCTGTCTGTATGTTGGAATAAGATGGAGCAGACAGTGGTCAGAAAAACCCAGAGCTGCACGGGGGACGGCATGATAGGCGTTTCTTAAAACTGTAACAGTGGTCAAGTGTATTTGTGTCCCTGGTGGGACATTTAATATGCTGTCTGTATTTAGGAAGCTCATTTGTGAGATTAGCTCTATTGAAATCACCCAGAATGATAAGCAGAGAGTCTGGATGTTTTTCCTCCACCTCTGCTATCTGGTCAACGAGGTGCTGCAGTGCCTCCGTTGTACAAGCAGCAGGCGGGATATAAATTCCGACCAGAATAAACGAGGAGAACTCTCGCGGTGAATAAAAGGGTTTACAGTTTATGAACAGTGACTCTAGGTTAGGGCTACAAAACTTCTTCAACACTGTGACATCAGTACACCAACCTTCTGTCGGTCATTTTCGCTTTCTCTCCCACATCCAGAAACCGTTTTGATTATTCCACCGCAATTTCACTTTTATTCTGCCACAATTTATCTCATATGATGACTGGGAACTGGCGCAATTGTTCTGTCCAGTCACATGGCACTGGGGGTCGATAGCAGGTGCAAATCAACCAGCTTCGCCCACCCTCTGTTATAAGAAAATGTAGATATTTACCTTAATAAGATAAATAATGTCTTTAAAATCATAGTTGGCAAATTTGGGAGCAAATGCCTCCTCCCTCTTGCGATCGATCAACATTTGTTTACAAACTCTTCTTCTCTGGTGTCCAGAAGTGGGGGGGGGGTTATATGGGTGCCATTAGTCCTCCAAGGCAAGAGCAGTAAGTTATACGTGTCTACCACCTTGTGAGGTGGAATACTTGGTACAACTGGGGAGTTTTATTATGGTTTAAGGCTACATCACTTGACAGTCGCAGAACTGTGACACAGGCACTCCACAGCGCAACCTGTGCATGAACCAAGGCAGTCAAAAGGTTAAGCCATTCAGAGGTGGACTTGCTGGTTTGTTTTCAATCATTGTCCTGTTACAGAACCCAAGTGCACTTCAGCTTGAGGTCACGAACAGATGGCCGGACATTCTCCTTCAGGATTTTTTTGGTAGACAGCAGAATTTATGGTTGTATTTACCACAGCAAGTCTTCCAGGTCCTGAAGCACCAAAACAGCCTCAGACCATCACACTACCACCAAAATATTTTGCTGTTGGTATGATGTTCCTTTTCTGAAATGCTCTGTTAATTTTACGCCAGGTGTAATGGGACACACACCTTCCAAAAAGTTCAACTTTTGTCTCGTCAGTCCACAGTGTTTTCCCAAAAGTCTTGGGGGTCATCAAGATGTTTTCTAGCAAAATTGAGACGTATTGATTATGTTCTTTTTGCTCAGCAGTGGTTTTCGTCTTGGAACTCTGCCATACTGGCCATTTTTGCCCAGTCTCTTTCTTATGGTGGAGTCATGGTGGAGTCTCCCCCCACTCGGGAGATCGGATCACAACTTGGTTCATCTCCGGCCGGTGTACAAACCCCTAGTGCACAGACAACCTCCGGCCATGCGCACAGTGAAGTTATGGTCTGAGGAGGCAATGGACACTCTAAAGGGCTGTTTTGAAGCCACCGCCTGGAAGCAGCTCTGCGATCCACATGGTGAGGACATCGATGGCCTCACTCACACCTTCACGGGCTACCTCAGCTTCTGTGTGGACAAATCTGTTCCCACCAAGACCATACAGTGTTGCTCAAACAACAAACCCTGGATCAACCCTGAGATAAAAACACTTCTGAGAGAGAAGAAGAGGATCTTCAGGTCGGGGAACAGGGAGATGCTGAAGTCCGTACAGAGGGAGCTGAGGAGAAAGATCAGAGAAGGCAAGGACAGCTTCAGGAGGAAGATGGAGGACAAGCTGCAACAGAGCGACATCAGCGGGGTCTGGAGAAACCTCAAAACCCTCTCTGGGCTCCAGAATACCTCCCCCCAGGCCGCAGGAGGCGGGGAGTGGGCGAACAATCTGAATCTGTTTTTCAATAGGTTTGACCAACCGCCCTCCCCCCTGACTGCACAACAACCACTGCTGCCTCTAAAGACATCAAGTCCTGCTGCCCACTCCCCACTCCACCAACACCCCCCCACTCCCAACACACAGCCCCCCATCCTGACCCTGACCAGGACCCAGGTGAGGATGGAGCTAAGGAAGATCAAGGCGAGGAAGGCGTCGGGACCGGACGGCATCAGCGCAAAGCTCCTGAAGTCCTGTGCAGACCAGCTGTGTGGGATTGTGACGTACATCTTCAACCTCAGCCTGAAGCTGGGGAGGGTACCACAGCTGTGGAAAACATCTTGTGTGGTACCTGTACCAAACACTTCCCACCCCAAAGACCTGAACAGCTACAGACCAGTGGCCTTGACGTCCCACTTGATGAAGACCCTGGAGAGACTGCTCCTTGCTCACCTCCGCCCCCTGGTGGAACCAGCGATGGATCCACTCCAGTTCGCCTACCAGCATGGCATTGGGGTGGAGGATGCGGTGATCTTCCTCCTTCACCGTTCTCTGTCCCACCTGGAGAAGCCCGGGAATGTGGTGAGGATCATGTTCTTTGACTTCTCCAGTGCTTTCAACACCATCCAACCGATGATCCTGAAGGACAAGCTGCTGCGCGCAGGGGTGGACCAGCACCTGTCATCATGGATCCTGGACTACCTCACGAACCGGCCTCAGTTTGTGAGAACCCGGGACTGTGTGTCCGACACGATCATCGGTAGCACGGGGGCCCCCCAGGGAACGGTGTTGGCTCCCTTCCTGTTCACTCTTTATACTGCAGACTTCTCACACAACACAACACACTGCCATCTACAGAAGTTCTCTGATGACTCTGCGATCGTTGGCCTCATCTCCAATGGAGATGAAGCTGAGTCCAGAGGGCTTATCCAGGACTTCGTGGACTGGTGCCATCGGAACTGCCTCCAGATCAACACGAGGAAAACTAAGGAGCTGGTGGTGGACTGCCGCAGGCAAGGACAACCCCTCACAGCACCAGGGAACAGACATTGAGATGGTGACATCCTACAAGTACCTGGGTGTTCATCTGAACAATAAACTAGACTGGTCACACAATACTGATGCACTCTACAAGAAGGGACAGCGCAGGCTGTTCCTACTGAGGAGACTCAGGTCTTTTGGTGTACAAGGGGCACTGCTGAAGACATTCTATGACACGGTGATGGCATCAGCCATCACTTTTGGAGTGGTCTGCTGGGGCAGTGGCATTACTGCAGCCGATAGGAAGAGACTGAACAAACTGATCCAGAAAGCTAGCTCCGTCCTGGGGCAGCGCCTTGATCCGGTGGAGGAGATAGGAGAGAGAAGGACGGTGGCTAAACTGTCATCTCTGCTGGAGTCCGAGTTCCACCCTATGCAGGACATACTGAATGCACTGAGGAGCTCATTTAGCAGCAGACTACATCATCCCAGGTGCACAACCGAGAGGTTTCGCAGGTCCTTCCTACCAACGGCTGTCAGACTGTACAACCTAAGCAGGGCTGCTCGCAGAGATAGCAAAAAGATGTAACAACCTAATAGTTTTTTGAATGCAAAAGATGCAATAGACTTACACAATGGTCCCCTCGGCATACAACTAGGAAAATACCGGTCGCTATGGAGGGTGAGAATATGTATGGGCACATAATCATACCATGTAGGATAACTAAGTAGACGGTTGTGCTGTTTCATCCCATCTAGCAACAATGCTCTGCACTGTGTGTGTTTATACATTTACATATTTATTCCATCTAGCTACAATGCTCCGCACTGGGTGTGTTTATGTTTATGTTTATATTTATATATCTATATATTCATTCCATCTAGCTACAATGCTCCGCACTGTGTGTTTATATATCTACATATTATTCCATCTAGCTACATTGCTCCGCACTGTGTGTGTTTATATATTTACATATTTATTCCACCTAGCTGCAATGCTCCGTACTGTGGGTGTTTATATATCTACATATTTATTCCATCTAGCTACAATGCTCCGCACTGTGTGTTTATATACTCATGTATTTATCCCATCCAGCTACAATGCTCTGCACTGTGTGTCTGTGTGTGTGTGTATATATATATATATATATATATATATATATATATATATATATATATAGTATATATATATAGTAACATGTACATATGTATATTAGCTGCTCTTGCTTGCTTGCTTTTTTTTCTTGCCTTCTGATTGTTGCTCTGAGTGTTGCTATCCCTGTGCTGTTGCAATCCTGGAATTTCCCCGTTGTGGGACTAATAAAGGCTTAGCTTATCTTATCATGAACACTGACCTTAATTGAGGCAAGTGAGGCAAGCAGTTCTTTGGATGTTGTTGTGGGGTCTTTTGTGACCTCTTGGATGAGTCATCGCTTCGCTCTTGGGATAATTTTGGTTGGCCGGCCACTCCTGGGAAGGTTCACCACAGTTCAATGTTTTCACCATTTGTGGATAATGGCTCTCACTGTGGTTTGCTGGAGTCCCAATGCTTTAGAAATAGCTTTATAACCTTTTCCAGACTGATAGATCTAAATTACTTTTTCTCATTTGTTCCTGAATTTCTTTGGATTGCAGAATGATGTCTAGCTTTTGAGGATCTTTTGGTCTACTTCACTTTGTCAGGCAGGTCCTATTTAAGTGATTTCTTGATTGAGAACAGGTGTGGCAGTAATCAGGCCTGGGTGTGGCTTAAGAAATTGAACTTGTCTTTCCAAAGATATGATAAACCACATTTAATTTTTGTTTTAACGGGGGGGGGATCACTTTTTCACACAGGGCAATGTAGGTTTGGCTTTTTTTCCCCTTAATAATAAACACCTTCATTTACAAACTGCATTTTGTGTTTACTTGTGTTATCTTTGTCTAATTTTTACATTTATTTGATGATCTGAAACATTTAAGTGTGACAAACATACAAAAAAATGAGAAATCCGGAAGGGGGCAAACACTTTTTCACACCACTGTACTGTGTATAAACATGGTTTAATGTCAGCACCACCTCAGACATTTCAAGTGGTACTGCAGTAGGTGCATTTTTGATTGCCTTGTTGCCTTGTAACTAAGGGCTCATTTATGCTCCCTTACAATACAAAACAAGATATCTGTGTTTTAAATACAAAACTATCACTGCCCTCATATTTCCATGTGTACTTTACCATGGCATGGATGTTAAGGAATACACCCACTAGAGGACACCTGTCAGAGTCAAATGTTACTCCAAAAAAAGGAGTCAAAGCACAAATGGTGACAGTGGAAGAAATAGTGATACTATGGAGTGTGTAAATGAAGAGGCAGCTTCATGTCAGATGATTTATTACACACTCACATCTCACAAGCACAGAACAGACTGACTGGTTACAGCAAGCACTCCTCTCTATATATCAAGTCACCTTCACAAGCTTCAAGGCACTTCCTCATACACAGCATGATATTTACACTACACTTCATTCAACCCCCTCTCACCCTCTTGGGCATTGTTCTCCCATGTGTATTCATTGTCTCTGTCTGAGGTGCGAAATAACCTGACTTCCATACCGTCCCCCCAGCATCTTAGATAGAACAATAGAATATCAGTCCACATGCTGTTTCGGCTTCAGTCTCCTCCCATATCTGCTGTAACTGGGGTTTACTGCCTCCGTGGCGCTGCTGTGCCGGTGGGGGGCTGCTGGGAGTGTGTCGACTGCGGTGAGCCGTGGTGAGGGGGGGTTCGCTCTGTCTGTGTGGCTGCTCTGATGAATCGTTCCCCTGGGGAGTTCTCCGTGGGGGTCTTCCACGTCGAGGGGCCCTCGCCAACAGCACTTGCTCATCCGCCACTACAAAGGCGGGTTTGAGTCTGTCTATGCAATTTTCTCCCGTCTACCCCCCCCAAGTCTAGCACAAAATGCTTATCCCCTGTTTCCAGCACTCTGAACGGTCCATCATAGGGTGGGCGCAATGGAGGGCGCTGGGCGTCGTGTCTGACGAACACGAACTCCGCGTTCTTCAAAGTTTTAGGCATGAAAACACGCGGAAAACAGTGGTGGACCGGGCCCGGCAGCATGCCTGTGTTTGCGCTGCGCTGCAAAAGCTGAGACAGGCAGCTGTCCGGCGCGGGATTATCTGGCAGAAATTCCCCGGGCAGCCGTAGGGGCTGCGCAAAAACCAGCTCTGCCGGGGAAGCTTCCAGATCCTCTTTTGGCGCGGAGCACAACCCCAATAAAACCCACAGCAACCTGTCCACCCAATTTGCATCCGTCAGTGAAGCCCTGAGTGCTGCTTTCAGTGATCTATGAAAACGCTCCCATAACCCGTTGGCCTGTGGGTTGTATGCGGTTGTGCGATGAATTGTAACACCCAGGCTGCGGGCCATCGTGGACCAGAGTTCGGAAACAAATTGAGGGCCCCTGTCGGACGTAATGTCCGACGGGACTCCAAAACGCGCCACCCATGCTGTTAAAAAAGCACGTGCTACGTCTGCGGACGTGGTTGCCGCCAGTGGGACTGCTTCTGGCCAGCGCGTGGTGCGGTCCATCACTGTCAGGAGGTGCGTGCACCCCTGTGATGGCGGGAGGGGGCCCACGAGGTCCACGTGAACATGGTCGAACCTCTTAGCCGGTACCCGAAACGGCTCCAAGGGAGCCTTCGTGTGACTGTGCACCTTGGCTCGTTGGCACACCACGCAGGCTGCAGCCCACTCTTTTACTTGTTTGCGTAGGCTCGGCCACACAAATTTCTCTCCCACCATTTTGACCGACACGTGCACTCCTGGGTGCGCCAGAGTGTGAACCGACTCAAACATGTGGCGGTGCCACGCAACCGGGACCACCGGACGCGTGCGTCCCGTGGAGACATCGCAGATTAGGGGGGGCATGCCGTCTTGCAGCACCCTGCTCTCCAGCCTTAACCCTGTTGGTCCAGACTGGAGCACGCGCACGTCTGCATCATTAATCTGCTCCGCGGCCATGGCTGCGTAATCTATCCCCACATAGAGCGGGGCCACCACGGCGCGCAAGAGGCAGTCCGCCACCACATTCAGTTTACCCGACACATGCTGAATATCGGTAGTAAACTCTGAGATCGCGGCCATCTGTCTCTGCTGCCAGCCCGACCACGGTTCTGAAACCTTGGCCATCGCGAACGTTAGTGGGTTGTGATCCACGAACGCAGTGAAGCTGCACCCTTCCAGCCAGAACTGGAAGTGGCGTATGGCCAGGTGGAGAGCCAGCAACTCCCTGTCGAATGCGCTGTATTTACGTTCACTGTCGCGCAAAGCTCTGCTGAAAAAAGCGAGCGGCTCCCAAGCCCCGGCGACGCACTGCTCTACGACAGCCCCTATGGCCACGTCTGAAGCGTCGGTGGTGAGCGCTATCCGGGCTGCCGGGTCCGGATGCACCAGCAGTGCGGTGTTTGCCAGGGCTGCTTTAACCTCTGAGAATGCCCGCTTTCGCTCCGGGGTCCATTCGACCCTATCCGCGAGTTTCTGTCTCTTGAGCACGGCGTACAATGGTTGCATGAGCTGCGCCACGCGGGGAAGGAAACGGTTATAAAAGTTCACCATCCCCAAAAATTCCTGCAGCGCCCTGATCGTCTGAGGCCGGGTAAAATCTGCCACAGTGCGCACTTTGTCAGGCAGCGGGATCGCTCCTTCCGGAGAGACGCGGTCCCCCAAAAAAATCAATCTCCGTCACGCCGAACTAGCATTTTGCCGGGTTGATTATTAACCCGTGCTCCTCCAACCTCCGGAAAACCGTCCTGAGGTGGGTTTCGTGTTCGTCTTCGGACGCACTGGCTACCAGGATATAGTCCAGGTAGACGAACACGAACGGGAGATCGCGCAGCACTGCATCCATCATGCGCTGGAACGTCTGTGCCATGCCTTTTAACCCAAATGGCATGTGCAGGAACTCAATAAACCGAACGGAGTTATTACCGCTGTTTTGGGTATGTCCTCCGCGCGCACTGGGACTTGATGGTAACCGCGGACCAGGTCTATTTTGGAAAAAATGCGTGCTCCGGCAAGGTGGACGGAAAAATCCTGTATGTGGGGGAATCGGATAGCGGTCGTGTGCTGTGGCGTTGGTTCAATCTGCGAAAGTCACCGCCACAGTCGCCACGATCCCTCAGCCTTAGGGACCTTGTGTAGCAGGGATGCCCATGGGCTGTTCGAACGCCTGATGATGCCCAAACCTTTCCAGGTTGGCGAACTCCTCGTGCGCTATGGCCAGTTTAGCTGCATCCAAGCGCCGAGGTCTTGCAAAACGGGCGGCCCGGTGGTGGTGATAAAGTGCTCCACCCCGTGTTTAGCGATGGCGCCGAAAAAGTCGGGACCGTGAGTGCTGGGAACTGATGTGAGCAGTGCGTGGAACTTACCGCCTGGAGCTGTGATGTTGGCTTGTGCTGTTGGCTGGGTCACTCGAGCTATACAGGGGAGAGAGTCAAAGGACAGTGCATTAACCAGGCGCCTGTTAGCAACAGCAACCAGTAAAACCATGTGCACACAGAAAATCAGCCCCCAGGATATGGTAATTCAGTGCTGCTATGACCAAAAAGTCCACTCGTAGTACGGCCGTGTAGAGATAAGATCAGTGTCCTCTCACCAAAGGTCTTAATTTCCGAGCCGTTTTGCTGCCAACATCACGGGGCCGCTAGGTCCTGCCAGCGCGGTCGGCGTAGGTCGGCAGGATGAAGCTCTTCTGGGCTCCGGTGTCCATGAGGAAACGCCTCCCGAGCACGCGTCCGTCAAGTAGAGCAGCTTGTTCTCTTCAACGAGGGTCGCAGCTGCTACTGACCGCCGGCCTTGGCGTTTTTCCCGCGCACTTGAATTGGCACGGGTGGCGCACATCTGCGTGCGTTCTCTCTGAAGCGGCGGTGGTAGAAACAGAGCGTGTCTCTCTGGCGCTCCTTGGCCCCCGCTGCTGTACCGTCGGTGGCTTCTCGCCTCCTCTGGTCGTCTTGCTGGGCTTCGCCGCTGCGCGTTGACTGTGATCGCCCTGGTGGTGAGGATGATCCTGTCTGCCTCCTGGGCTAGCGCACGGTAGTCACGTGCGGCCTAGCAACGGCGAATTGGCCAGAACCGCTCTTTCTACTGTTGGAAGGTTCCGAGGAAAAGGTGGGCAAACAGAAGTGCCCGTCGTCTCGTGCCCCATTAACGCCAGCATCTTCTCCATCAGGTCTACGGCCGGCCATCTCCTAACGCAGTCCGCATAGGAGCTCTCCGCTCTCTCACATTCCGAGAGCGTGTAGCGCCGGGTGAGCGCAACCCTTGAGCGCCTCATATTTGTTGCTGGCTGGTGGCTGATCAAAGCAGGCTCGCTACCTGCTGGGCTGTGCGGGAGTCCCAGCGCTGCTACCACATGGTAGAACTTGGTGTCGTCTGCCGTACTCCCCGGAGGGCGAACTGGGCCTCGGTGTGGTGGAACCAAGAGCGCGGGTTGTGCTGCCAGAAATCCGGTAGCTTGACTGAAACTGCACACGCGTTGCTGGGGGTTTCAGTCCTGGCTGTCTGTGGAATGGCTGCTGCGTCTCTGGGGTTTCCCGACCGGGCCGGCTCCGGGGTTCTCGCCTCGTGTTCCATAATACGTCTTGGGTCACCAGTGTGGAGTGTGAAATGAAGAGGCAGCTTCATGTCAGATGATTATTACACAACTCACATCTCACAAGCACAGAACAGACTGACTGGTTACAGCAAGCACTCCTCTCTATATATCAAGTCACCTCACAAGCTTCAAGGCACTTCCTCATGCACTTCATTCAATCCCCTCTCACCTCTTGGGCATTGTTCTCCCATGTGTATTCATTGTTTCTGTCTGAGGTGCGAAATAACCTGACTTCCTTAATACTTTATTGTTAACCCGTACCAACTTGCACAACTTTGCCTTCAAAATTTCACCATTTTATTTTGTGTTGTTGTTTGAACTGCTCGACATTGCCTCCCGTGATTTTCGGTGGTACTGCAGAATTTTTGATTTGTATCTGTAAGCTTTCAGTAAACATTGATGGGAAAAAGCATAATACAGATAGAAGACTCCATCCATTCTTATTTGTATCTACCCTACAGCATAAATGAGCCCTGACACCTTACCACAAGGATAGTTTCATAAAGGTTGGATGCTGTGTTAAAATCTAAATAAAAACATAATGCAACACAATGGAGCATGTACCTCTAGGTAAGAGATTCCCAAACTGAGGGTCCCGAGACGCTTGAAGGGCAGTCGCGAGATGATTTTTAGAATCCTCCTGAGGTGATTACAACAGATTGATGACAGTATCATTTGCAGGGGACATGTCACTTTACTGCGCCACAGTAAAACGTCACAGGTCACACACAGGTCAGTGTTCACCAGTAGATTTTCGTCTGAACAGCTCAAATCTACACACTATGCTTTAAGCCCAGGCTATTATTTTTAAAAATGAAACGTTGATTAATACTGACCAAAGACAATGCAGAGAGGCCAGCGGAGACGGCAGCAGAGGAGAGCGGAGAAATGCCGTCAGAAACGCCATCGACTTCTGGTGCGGGGGGAGGAGGAGGTGGACAGCACCGTAAGCAGTCGGACCAACCTTCCTCCAAGTGACGCAAGTATCGAGAGAATGTATTCAGATGGATTCAATGCGTTGTTATCAGTGAAGTACAACATCCCTAATGTGTAGTGTGCACCGAGGTGCTTGCACATGAGAGTTTAAAGCCCGTAAAATGCTCAGACACTTGAAAACTAAGCACCCATCTCTTGCCGCAAAACTAGCATTTTTTCCACCAAAAAGGAGAGAGAATTGCAGGCCAAAAGAAAGTCATAGCAAACCAAACAGCAACTACTACCAAAGCTCAAAAGGCACCATATGAGGTGGCATATTTAACTGCCCCAGGGCAAAAAAGCCACACACAATGGTGAAACCCTAATAAAACCTCCTGCTATTGCTATGAGTTGGACAATGCATGGGGGATAAACATACGCGGGAGCTGGAAGCAATACCGCTGTCTGATGGGACCATATCCCAGTGCACACGGATATGGCCCAGGACATACAGTGGTGTGAAAAAGTTTCAGGTCATCAAACAATTTAAATATTAGACAAAGATAACACAAGTAAACACAAAATGCAGGTTTAAATGAAGGTGTTTATTATTAAGGGTAAAAAAAAATCCAAACCTACATGGCCCTGTGTGGAAAAAGTGATTGCCCCTAAACCTAATAACTGGTTGGGCCACCCTTGGCAGCAACAACTGCAATCAAACATTTGCCAATAACCGGCAGTGAGTCCTTTACAGCACTGTAGAGGAATTTTGGCCCACTCATCTTTGCAGAATTGTTGTAATTCAGCCACATTGGAGGGTTTTTGAGCATGAACCACTTTTTAAGGTCATGCCACAGCATCTTAATCAGATTCAGGTCAGGACTTTGACTAGGCCACTCCAAAGTCTTCATTTTGTTTTTCTTTAGGCTATTCTGAGGTGGACTTGCTGGTGTGTTTTGGATCATTGTCTTGCTGCAGAACCCAAGTGTGCTTCAGCTTGAGATCACAAACAGATGGCTAGACAATCTCCTTCAGGATTTTTTGGTAGAAAGCAGAGTTCATGGTTCCATTTACCACAGCAAATCTTCCAGGTCCTGAAGCAGAAAAACATCCCCAGACCATCACGTTACCACCACCATATTTTACTGTTGGTATGATGTTCCTTTTCTGAAATGCTCTGTTACTTTAACGCCGGTTGTAATGGGAACACACACTTCCAAAAAGTTCACTTTTGTCTCGTCAGTCCACAGAATATTTTCCCAAAAGTCTTGGGGGATCATCAAGATGTTTTCTAGCAAAATTAAGACAAGCCTTTATGTTCTTTTTGCTCAGCAGTGGTTTTCGTCTTGGAACTCTGCCATGCAGGCCATTTTTGCCCAGTCTCTTTCTTATGTTGGAGTCATGAACACTGACCTTAACTGAGGCAAGTGAGGCCTGCAGTTCTTTGGATGTTGTGGAGTCTTTTGTGACCTCTTGGATGAGTTGTTGCTGCACTCTTGGGGTAATTTTGGTCGGCCAGCCACTCCCTGGAAGGTTCACCACTGTTCCATGTTTTCGCCATTTGTGGATAATGGCTCTCACTGTGGTTTGCTGGAGTCCCAAAGCTTTAGAAATAGCTTTATAACCTTTTCCAGACTGATAGATCTCATTTATTGTGTTTCTCATTTGTTCCTGAATTTCTTTGGATCGCAGCATGATGTGAGAATGATTTGAGGATCTTTTGGTCTACTTCACTTTGTCAGGCAGGTCCTATTTAAGTGATTTCTTGGTTGAGAACAGGTGTGGCAGTAATCAGGCCTGGGTGTGGCTACAGAAATTGAGCTCAGCTTTCCGAAGGTGTGATAAACCACAGTTAATTTATGTCTTAACAGGGGGGAATCACTTTTTCACACAGGGTCATGTAGGTTTGGATTTTTTTTGCCCTTAATAATGAACACCTTCATTTAAACCTGCATTTTGTGTTTACTTGTGTTATCTTTGTCTAATATTTAAATTTGTTTGATGATCTGAAACATTTAAGTGTGACAAACATACAAAAAATAAGAAATCAGGAATGGGAAAAACACTTTTTCACACCATTGTATATCAAACTCAGCCCAGCTGCTTGTTTTCATCAGATACACTTTTGATGGAAAGCTTAATAAGGACATGCTGTTTTGCATCCCACTGGATGTAAAGTGCACAGCTGAGGACATTTTCACAAAACTTGACGACAAACTAAAAGAAGAGGGACTGTCTTGAGATGAGTGCATCGATGTGTGTACAGACGGTGCTGCAGCAATCCTGGGTGAAAAGAAAGGGCTAAAAGCAAGAGTCTTACAAGTGGCACCCCACGTAAACTTTATGCACTGTATTATCCACAGAGAAGCTCTTGCAAGTAAAATGCTCAACCTAGATCTTAGTGTTCACGTCCACTCAACATCAGGCTGTTTGCCACTTTCTGCAGTCAACTGCGATCAGAGCATCAGGGCCTGCTGTTCCCCACAGAGGTCAGGTGGCTTTCATGAGGAAATGTCCTCAGCTGCCTGTATGAACTGCGGGATGAGGTGCACTTATTTCTGATGGAGAACGGGTCCCAGCTCGCTGACCACCTGACTGACCCTGACTGGTTAACAAGGCCTGGTGTATTCGTCTGCATATTTGAGAGACTGAATGGACTTATCATGTCATTGCAAGGTGAAAACACAAGTGTCATGTCGCTGAATGATAAAATCTGCACATTCAAAAGGAAAGTGGATCGCTGGACTGCGTAAGTTGAGATGGGCAGGATTGATATGTTTTCTGAGCTGGAGGAGTTCATGGAGGAAAATGATCTGAGTGTTAACACTGTGAAGAAGTCCATCACTACCCACCTTCAAGTCCTCCTGGAACACTTTAACAAGTTTTTCCCGTAGGAAACAACTCCCAGAAAATGTGACTGGATAAGATCCCCATTCACTGTAATGGCCGCAAGTCATCTGCCATCCGACATGGAGGACGCACTCATTGAGCTGTCAAGTGATCATATCTTAAAAGGAACTCCGATTATATTGGCATGTTAGCTCTATATGCTTTATTTTTATGTTAGTAACATAACTATAATATAATTTTTTTGAAAATAATTCCCAGTTTTATATATTTTTAAAAAACTTTATTATGATGTAAATCGCCATTTTTGTTTATGTCGCAATGCATTCTGGGTAGTGACGTAGAATGGTTGCAGCCGTTCTTGACATGTCGAAGATCTGGCTGGCAGTCATTTGGAATGACTTTGGAGCACTGCTTATTGATGTTCAACCCGCAGTCTGAGAAAGCAACAGAGAAATTGCTTTATGTTGCTGAGAGTCCATGTTTATCAGTTCAGTGCCCATCATGCTTGTAGACAATTTTTTTGTGTTTGAGCATTCTATTGTAAGTAAATCAACAATATACAGGTAGGTCCAGAAATATTTGGACAGTGACACAATCTTCATTATTTGGGCTCTGCATGCCACCACATTGGATTTGAAATGAAACAACTACAACGGAATTGAAAGTGCAGACTTTAAGGTTTAATTCAAGGGTTGAACAAAAATATATGATTAAACATGTAGGAATTGTAGCTATTTTTATACAAACGCTCCTCATTTCAGGGGCTCAAAAGTAATTGGACAAATAAACATAACCCTAAGTAAAATGTTACTTTTCAATATTTTGTTGAGAATCCCTTGCAGGCAATGACTGCCTGAAGTCTGGAATCCATGGACATCACCAAACGCTGGGTTTCCTCCTTTCTGATGCTTTGTCAGGCCTTTACTGCAGCTGTCTTCAGTTGTTGCTTGTTTGTGGATCTTTCTGCCTTAAGTTTTGTCTTGAGCAAGTGAAATGCATGCTCGATTGGGTTGAGATCTGGTGATTGACTCGGCCATTGCAGAATATTCCACTTCGTTGCTTTAAAAAACTCCTGGGTTGCTTTTGCAGTATGTTTTGGATCATTGGTGAAGCGCCGTCCAATCAACTTTGCTGCATTTGGCTGAATCTGAGCAGAAAGTACAGTATATCCCTATACAATTCAGAATTCATCCGGCTGCTTCTGTCTTTTGTCACATCATCAATAAACACAAGTGACCCAGGGCCATTGGAAGCCATGCATGCCCATGCCATCACACTGCCTCCACCATGTTTTGCAGAAGATGTAGTGCTTTGGATCATGAGCTGTTCCAGTTCTTCTCCAAACTTTCTTCTTCCCATCATTCTGATACAGGTTGATCTTAGTCTCATCTGTCCAAAGAATGCTGTTCCAGAACTGGGCTGGCTTCTTCAGGTGTTTTTTGGCAAAGTCAATTCTGGCCTTTCTATTTTTGAGACTGATTCATGGTTTGCACCTTGTGGTGAATCCTTTGTATTTACTCTCATGAAGTCTTGTCTTTATGGTAGACTTAGATACTGATACACCTACTTTCTGGAGAGTGTTCTTCACTTGAGTGGATGTTGTGAAGGAGTTGTTCTTCACCATGGAAAGGATTCTGTTGATCATCCACCACTGTCGTCTTCCGTGGACGTCCAGGCCTTTTTGAGTTCCCAAGCTCACCAGTGCACTCTTTTTTTTTCTCAGAATGTACCAAACTGTTGATTTGGCCACTCCTAACATTTCTGCTATCTCTCTGATGGATTTCTTCTTTTTTTTCAGCCTCAGGATGGTCTGTTTCACCTCCACTGAGAGCTCCTTTGACTGCATGTTGTGTGTTCACAGCAACAGCTTCCAAATGCAAACGCCACACCTGGAATCAACTCCAGACCTTTTAACTGCTTAATTGATGACAGGTTAACGAGGGAAGAGCCCATGCAGCCTTGTTATTTTTTTTTGCAGCCTTCTGAGTCAATTGTCCAATTACTTTTGGTCCCTTGAAAAAGAGGCGGCTACGTATTGAAAAGCTGTAATTCCTAAACCCTTGCTCCAATTTGGATGTAAATACTCTCAAATTACAGCTGAGAGTCTGCACTTTAAGCCCATATTGATTATATAATTGTATCCTGAATATGTTTTCGTAAACAGCTAAAATAACAAAACTTGTCACTGTCCAAATATTTTTGGGCCTAACTGTATAAGTTTCACCTTAAAATAATGCTTCCTCAAGCGCACGCTTGAGACACTCAAAGCGGAGAGACACTCGCAGAGCGGAGAGACACTCAAGCGCATGCTATATCGCTCAAGTGTGCGTTTGAGCGATATAGAGCTTTATCATAGCGTGATTAATATATATGTCAGCTTTATCAAGCGTGCGCTATAGCGCGTGATCATAGACGCTCATAGAGTGACTGAAATGTGGCTGCCAATCCGTGCCAACGGCCTCTCCAGCCACCACCGAGCATTTAAACATTTTTACACATTCATGCCCAGTGTTATGGGCACTGGAGGCAATGCGGGTGAAGTGTCTTGCCCAGGGACACAACGGCAGGATATCTGGGGAGAGCGTGATGCGAACTGCCAACCATCGGGTTATTAGACGACCTGCTCTACCTCCTGACCCGCTTCCGCCCCCACTTTTTCCTCAACTTTCCCTCTTTAGGAAAGCTATGGAGGCTCACCCCGCTCTTTATTTCCCTTTGATTGGAAATTACATCCAAAAGCCGCGCAATGTGGCATTTTCACTGACAAATGGCAGTAGTTAGTAGCTTCGCTTCTTGGCTTGTATAAGACAGAAAAAACGGCTGCAACCATTCTGCGTCACTACCCAGAATGCATTGCGACGTAAAACAAAAATGGTGATTTACATCGTAATAAAGTTTTTTAAAAATATATAAAAACTGGGAATTATTTTCAAAAAAATTATATTATAGTTATGTTACTAACATAAAAATAAAGCATATAGAGCTAACATGCCAATATAATCGGAGTTCCTTTTAAAGACAGCTTTTCATTCAAAGATGCTTGCTGAGTTCTGGATTTCAGTCGAGAGAGAATATCCACAGCTATCCAGGGCCACGATGGACATACTGATGCCGTTTGGCTCTACATACCTGTGCGAAAAGACTTTCTCAGCACTGACATACAGTATATTAAAAATAGATACAGATCGCGTCTAAATGTGGAGAATGATCTGAGTGGCCTTCTCCAAAATTAAACCCAGAATTGGCTTGCTGTGCTCTACGCATATTGCCCACTCATCTCATTAGGTGAGATTAACGCTGAAACGTAGTGATTGCCAAAACATAAATTTGCAAAGTAACAATGTTCACATGTTTACGCAGTGCTACAGTTATGCAATTACCTTGACTGATTGTTCTGCTAACATGGAAATGAAAGCATTGTGTCAAAATTAAGTTTGCACGATAGCAACAATATTCACTCATGAATTACATGGAAATTACTTTGATGTATTCTGCTTTAATCATTTAGTTTAGTAAACTGTTATATGTAAAATCATATCATGGTTGTCAGGCTGTTCTGTACTTTTGTGTTGTTGTCATGCCCGTGTTTGTTTACGTTTATCAGTGCATGAGTCCTGTGTGCACATTTTCTCATGTTTCAGTCACTTCCAGAGATAGTGGGGGTCACTCGTCTCCATCATCGTTATTTTGGGGGTTGGGGGCTGAAAAGTTTGCCCCCCCCCCCCCGGTGATTCTTTTTAATACCACTTACTTTTCTAGATTTCTGGTGCCCTTGTCCCAACTCTTTTGAGACATGCTGCTGCCTTCAAATTCAAGATGAGCTAATATCTTTCATGAAATAGTGAAATGTTGGGAAAGATCAGACCGTTGTTGGAGATCTTTTAAAAGTAAAATCAAAGTTTATATGATAAATATGCAACCTGAATGCTGATTTTTGTCATTGTGCACTTTTTTCCACTACAGAATGCTCTGGTAATTTGAATATACTGGATCAGGAGATGTTATCTAGTAGTGTGCACCATCCACTTTATTCATGCGTTCTTCTTTCAGGTTCTTGTCACTGTCCCATTGACTTTACTTCAAAAGAACATGATTCGGTTTAACCCCCCACTTCCTGAGAGGAAACTGAAAGCAATCCACAGTCTGGGAGCTGGTATCATAGAAAAGGTAATAAAAGTTTTACTGCCCTGTTAGATGATTATAGATGGATTTTTAGATAATGGACATCTGCATTGCTTTTTAGAGTATTTTGTTTAGTGCAGAATTAGAAAGAAAACAGTAAGAATGTTGCTTCTTTGTAACTGCTAAAATCTGGTGTTGATACTTCCTGCAGATCGCTCTTCAGTTCCCATACAGATTCTGGGACAAAAAAATCCAAGGGGCAGACTATTTTGGACACGTCCCACCGAGTCCAGAAAAGCGAGGCATGTTCAGTGTCTTCTATGACCTGGACCCACAGGTTTGTTTCTGTATATTATTAACACATATTCTGACCTCAGGTCAGGCATTGGTTTGCTTGCTACTGGATAACCATGAAAACTGGTACTACCTGTCTCATGGGTCGGGCCGTCGGCGACTCAACCGGCAACCCCGCACTTCCAAGGGTGTGGAGGGTGAAACTTGGCATCCTGGTAGAACTAAAAACAATATCTGTCACAGGTCTGTGGTGGACCACTCCCAGTTACATGGGGTGAAACTGGACATTCTGCCAGATAAGCACATCTGTCACACGGTCTGTGGTGGACTTTTGCCAGTCGGTGCATCATGACATGCACTACACAAAGAGCAGAGATAAACAAACCTATCATCTGGTCAGTCACTGCAACAGATACTGGAGTCAGTTTGTCTTGGCCTGTCCTTGCCACTCATAATACCTTTATCTGCCAAGAATGTGCCGCTAGTCCAGCAAAATCTTGCGGTACCCAAATACTTGGCAAGCACTTTCATGAAATGGTCGGTCAGAAAGCAACTCATACCGGCTTGGACGTCACCCAGGTTAACAAGGTCAGGAGTTCCTGGCAGCGGAAGGCGAAGGACAGAGCTGCGTGGAGGAATCTGATCAGACCTAAAAGAAACGGTCATTGCCGCCCCTGACAGACTGCTATGATGATGATGATGATGAACACATATTAAAAACATAAGGGATATTTTGCAGCTGCAGTATTTAGATTTTTTTTTTGTGCTTCATAGACCAGCTGTCAGCAACATCTTTTTTGGAATGAATTCAAGGCAACTGTTAGCCCACAAAATCTGCTTGGAGCCATAAACATTAACATGAAAATGTTAAAATATGATTAAGAGAAGAGGGTTTTTTTCATCCTAAATTTGCAGCTTTTCTTGCAGATAAGCTACTTTTCTTTGTAAATTTGCAACCTTTTTGTCATAAATTTTCAAGTGATTACTCATTAATGAACAATTTAATTTTTGTAAATTTGTCAGCTTTTTCCTGCAAAATGTGTTTTCTCTTAAATTTTAAACTTTTTTCCGTGTAAATTTGAGTTTTTTTCTCTAATATTTACAGATTTTCTTATAATTGCAGCTTTTTCTCATAAATTTGTAACGTTTTAATTCATAATATTTATTTTCTTTTAAACTTCTGTTTTTTTCTTTTCAATTTGAGACTTTTTTCTTATACATTTGAAATTTTGCTATTTTTCTGTCATGAATTTTTTTTTGTTGTTGTTTTTTAGAGAGTGTTTATGCTTTTACATGGTGTCCTTTGTGTCATTCGGGGAAACTTTAAGAACCGCATTAAGGTTTTTACAGACCCAAATGAGTTTTAGTATACTTTGTTGCTATCACTTGTTTTTCCAAAGTGAAAGCAAACCTCTGGTTATGAGCTGAGAAACCCTCTGTTACGCTGTAGCTTGGGAACTGTGATGCATCTCTGTCTGTGTGTAGGGGAAGAAGGCTGTGCTGATGTCTGTGATCACTGGAGATGCCGTACCCGCTGTCCGGGACATGGAGGACAAGGAGGTGGTGGACGAGTGCATGAAAGTGCTGCGGGAACTTTTCAAAGAGCAGGTAATGTTGGGGGTGTTTTGTTACCAAGGCTGGCTGTTGTTTCATATTTTTATTCAAGTAAACTGATGAGGAATAGTGAAATGAGAAATAATTGGATTTTGGTCTGTCTGCAGTAATTTGAGAGAAAAAAAAAAAAAAAAAAGAGTTTTCCACCACAGGTCAGACTTCTGGAAAAACAGCCAAACTTGGCTGGCATAAATGGACTATATGCAGTCAGTTCAGGCCAGTCATGACTTTCTAACTGAAGAAACTGAACTTTTGACTCAGCAGGTTCTTGCAAGAGAAAAATTTCAAGGCTTTTAAGTGACTTGTACTCGGTTACACAGCATCTTTTCTTAAAAAGAAAAGAAAAAAAGCTTATAGGTCTTGAAGACAGTCCTACAGATTAACCTTTTTGTGTATGTACCAGGAGGTCCCAGAGCCAGTGAATTTCTTTGTGACACATTGGAGCAAAGATGTGTGGTCCCAGATGTCCTACAGCTTTGTGAAGACGGGAGGCAGCGGAGAGGCCTACGACATCCTTGCCGAGGACGTGCAGGGAAAAGTGTTCTTTGCCGGAGAGGTAACACTGCTTTTTACCACAAGTCCAGAAATGTTGCTAATTGCAGTGAGTAATGATTTTTCTGGTAAATTTGTTGGAGTTTTTGCCCTGTAAATTTGCAGCCTTTTAATGCAAATTTGTGATATTGAAAAATTTGTTGATATTTTTCGTTGTATTTTGTGGTTTTGTACCTTTTTTTCACATGACCTTGAGGCTTTTTTTCTTGTAAATGTGCAACTCTTCCTGAAAATGTTCAACTTTTTTATGTAAATGTGATTTTTTTTGGGGGGGGGGTTCATTCTGGAATTTGCAGCTTTTTCTCGTAAAATTGCAATATTTTTCTTGCAAATTTTTTTTCTTTCTTAAAATTATGACCATGCTACATGCTATGTAATGCTGTGTAATTTTTCCATGGAAAAATGCTCCTTTTTTCCTCGTTTTTTTTTTTAATCTTTTCTTTCAAAGCCATTGGTAATGAGCTTAAAGAAAAGTTCTGATCTACACCTGAGAATCTGAATCAATTTAATTGCTCATTTATTGGATCTTCAGCAGCTTATTTTCACACATTTGACTTATTGTAACTTGTTGTCAGCATTGTCCTGGGAGCAGCCACTTCACACATTCATCAGTTAACCGTTTTGCTGTTTTAATGATAAATCTTTTTTTTTTTATTTTTTGCTACCAGGCTACCAACAGACACTTTCCTCAGACTGTGACCGGAGCCTACCTCAGTGGGGTCAGAGAAGCCAGCAAGATGGCCGCCATGTAACCTGTTGGTTCCAGACCACCAAAACAAACAACAACAAAAAAGAGCAAACAAACACACCAGCATGGACTCACGGGTTGCACTGAGTTAAACCATTAATAACTATGAACTACTCCACTTAAAGTTATTTTTTTGGTTGATCAGAAAAATATTATTTACTTTCTTTCGGTGGGCTCAAAGAGGGCCTCATTTCACATATTTAACACAAGAGAAATTTAAGTTTTCTTTTATTTATATCAAAATCTATCAGGTAAAATGTTGTTAACAAGATGCAAAAACAAAAGCATGACGAATGGATGAACCCTGAGCAGCTCTTCAGAAAGCAGGGTGGTGTTTGGAGTTTAATAATGTTCATCTGGAGAATCATGTCATGAGATTTAATTTTGACGAATTAGGCTGCATGAAGCATTGATAACCTCCTGAATTAAGTTGAATAATCCAATATCATGGGGTTGAAACTCTAGAAAATCCATGTTTTAGTGACCCCTGTGGCCAATAACTGAACTACATTGTCCTGCAGTTTACTTACTGGCCACAGGGGTCACTAAAAACATAGCTTTTCCACAGTAAAAAAAACTTCCAGAAATTATGAAATGGGCATATTTAAAATATCATTAAGAGTAGCCTAACAATGTTTTATGCAGCTGTAATGACTTGTACTTCTTGTAATTAATGTTATACTGCAAATGAGGAAGTTGAATGGTTAAAAGTTCCAATGTGTAGTAGGAGTACCGTTGCAATAGCACTTTTTATTTCAACCATTTTAAAAACGGATCATGTGTATGGCAAGTTTGATTACCCTTCAGGATGAAATTGACTGAAATACACTAAACTGTCCCCACACTTTCTCAGGGATAATATCAGGAAAACACCACCCAGTAGAAAAATAAAATTTAAAGATGGTTTGGGGGGGGACAAAAGGAGGCCAGACCCTCTAAATGTATCCCATTAAGGCTCTGAGAGTTGGGGAATTCACAATAACCTCAGTTAGTGTGATTATCGTTGGCTGATGATGATTTCTGTGTAGTTTCATATCTGTCTGGATCAGTACATCTTTCATGTATGATCATGTCTTGATTTGTGTGAAATTTATCTGTGTAATAAACTGAGCTATCAACTGCCATAAGAATGGGTTTTACTTGTGAATGGATATTTGGGACCTTTTTTGCCCTTTATAATGTTTATCAGTCAAAAATGAAAACTAATTTATGAGGTAAATAGATTGATATTTTTTTAAACAATACTGAGTTTGGATGAAAAACAAATATTTTTCTCAAGATTGTTAGATTTGGTAAAGATTTAAAATATTTTTGCTGAAAGATATTTTTTTTTTTTTCCTGAAAAAGAAAATAATGGGAGTTTGATTCTTGTTTTTAAAAAAAGACATTGGCCTTTATTACATTTATAGACCTAAATAGAATATCTAAATGATTGAAAATATAATTAAAGGATCAAACTGTTTGCTATTGCAAGCACTTTAGTTTTTCATGCAGTCTAAATTAAATGGGGTTCTTTAAGATGAGCAAAACCTACTGCCCAGGGAGGTCGGCTACAGTCCCGTGACCCATATACTTTTTAATAATAATGGCAACTGTAATCACAGGAACATGAAGCTGCTTGCAGATGGTCTTATAGCCTTTACCTTTAACATGGTTATCTATAATCTTTCTGAGCTCCTCAGACAGCTCTTTCTGTGGTCCATGTTCAGTGTGGCGTACACAATGATGCCAAACTACACAGTGTCACTTTTTTTTTTTTACCCCTTTAAATATACTGAATGGCTGTTGGCAAATGCAGACATCTCATTGTGAAGTACAGATATTGGTTATTGACATTTGATTTCTGGAAAAAAAATGGTGCCATAAAATATTAAATTAAGGGTAACATTTTTTTTTTTGTCCATGCCATTTTAATTTGTTTAATTATATAAAATATTCAGTGCAAGTGTCTGAGTTGGGGCATCAGCTTGGCAATTCAGCTCGGATGGACAGCCCTGTGAAAAATTTTGATCTCTATCTTCATGGCTGCACTTCAAGTTTCATGTTCAGGTGGGGCTGGCAGCATAAGAGCCAGTGATGCCCACGGCTTGGCAGCTCGGGGGCGCGGGGCTGCAGGGTTGAGTATGTGCCGCTCAGGCAAATCATGCGAATGCTCAAAACGTTTCAGGGTTGGCTCACTTAATGTGGGGACCCTAAAGAAGAAAGCAAGCAAATTGGTCAAGACTGCTTCTAGAAGGAGAATTGGCCTCTGCTGTTTGCAGGATACCAGATGGAAAGGGGGCCTGGCCCCAAGTCAGAACAGGATGATAACTGCCAGGGACTCCCATTACAGGTTCTACTGGACTTGCAACCAGAAAGGCACTGGGGGTGTGGGCATGCTGCTGGCTGAGAGATGGGTGGAAAAGGTGTTTGAGGTGCTGCGCACATCAGACAGGATTATGATCCTCAGGATGGTCATTGGCAAGCTTATGTACACCTTCATCTTTGTCTATGCAACTCAAGTCAGCCTCAGCAAAGCTGACAAAGACCACTTCTATGACCAGCTCCATAGCTCTGTCGCAAAGGTGCCTGTGACATCCTGTGTGGAGACTGGAATGGCCATGTCGGTACAGCTGCAGCTGGCTATGAAGGTGTTCATGGCGGATCTGGTTAGGGTACAAGAAACCTGGAAGGTGAGCAAGTACTGGAGTTTGCGATGTCCTGCAAATTGGTCGTCAGCAACACATGTTTCACGAAGGGGTCTAGTCACCTGATCACATACCAGTCGGGTGGTGCCTCAACCCAGATCGACTACATCCTGCTGTGCAGGAGTTTCCGGAGGCAGGTGGTAGATGTCAAAGTCATCCCCGGTGAAGAGTGTGCTAGTCAACATTGCCTCTTTATCTGCGACTTCAAGGTTGTCATCCCACCGCAGCCCAAGCTTAAGTTTATGCTGCGACTCAAGATCTGGCAACTCAATGCACTGTGGTCAAGTAAGAGTTCCATGAGGATTTCATTGCTGGAGCAGGCACAAGTCTTATCTTATCATGTTTAATGTTGCAGCATTGCACCGAGACAAATTCCTAGTTTGTGTACTACATGAACAGTGGCAATAAACCTGATTCTGATTCTGATTCTGTAAGTATGGAAGACACTTCGACTGGGGAGACATGGGCCAGACTGAAGGCTGGCCTGATGGGAGCAGCTGAAAAGGTGTGTGGCTACTCCAAGAAGCATCAGTGGCGTCGACAGACCTGGTGGTGGAATAATGTCATGGACAATGAAGGGAAGGAGAAACGTTTCGTAGGTGCTGGAAGGCCTAGAAGAAGAGTGGCAGCAGAGCTGGTTACAACATGGCCAAGAACCTGGCCAAGCGTGCTGTCTACCTAGCCAAATCCCAGGCCGAGAAAGCTGCATTTGCAGACATCGACCTCAACAGTTCTGACATTTTCCATCTTGCCAACCAGATGTGGCGGGAGAACCAAAATATCAAGGGTGAGATGCCTGTACTAAATAATGTAGGTGAGATGTACCTGGATGAGGAGTCAAAGAAGGTAGTTTGGAGGGAGCACTATAGGCGCTTTTCCACTAGCCCCGATTAGAAAACCCGACTCGACTCACTTCGGTTCGGTTCTGCCTCGGTTGCTTTTCAACATTACTGCTGGCACACCTGCTGGCACACCTGCGGTGGGTGGGATTTCCTGAACAGCGAGGCGGCGCCACACTCTCGTGACGTGAAACACGCGACCGAATCCTCTACAACAAAGAAAATGGCTGATGACGAGGAGAGAAGGAAGGAGGAAGGAGAGAGGAATGACTGTGACATGAAACTGGTGAAATCTGGAGGCTTCCAGTGACGCGGAACAGCATGGACGCATAAAAACTGAGCTCTGGCTCCAGCTCTATTTTTCCCCCTAGACTCGAGACCCAAACCTGGGAAAAACGGCAATATTTTGCTGCCATAATGAGCGGGGGCGAATTCAAGAAAGGTGGATATGGGCTACGAAACAATCCTGATAACGAAACAACAAAAGAAATCTCGGCTAATGAAACGGACCTAGCATCGGACCAACATGGCGACCGCATGGCTGGTTTGGACCAGATTCGAGTTACCGTGAGCGTGGCCGTGGCAGCTGGAATGGCAACTCTTCGAGCTGAATTAAAAACAGATTTACAAGATTTTCGTTCAGTGATTCGTGAGGATATGAAGAAACAAATGGATGAATTCACAGCGGGAGTACAGCAGCAGCTCCAGGAAACCGCTAAACAGGTGCATGATGCAGGAGAACGTATTAAACAGACTGAGGAAAATATGGCAGAACTGGAGAATTGGAACATTGGTGTTAAAAACACGCTTGTTCAACTGTTACAAAATCAGCGGACATTTGAGGATAAGATATCCGAAATGGAGGGCCAGGCCAGGCGGAATAATATTCGCATATACGGGGTACCCGAAGACTCGGAGCAAGGCACATCTGTGGCTTCCTTTGCCGAAAGTTTTATTAAAAAAGAGCTCGGTGATGTTTTAGGCCAAGACTACGACCTCGGCATTGAGCGTGCCCATGGTGCCTTGGGCCCAAAGCCTCCAGCGAGCGCCCTGCCACATTCAATAATAGTCCGCTTTCTCCGGTTCACAGTTAAGGAAGAAATACTCCGCGCTGCATGGAAAAAGGTAATATGCATTCATAACAAGCAAGTGTATTTTGACCATGACTACGTGGTGGAAGTTCAGAAAAGAAGAAAAGAATATATCCCCGTCAAAAGAGCTCTGAAGGAGAAAGGGATTCGCTTTCAAACTCCACTCAACAAGATGCGTATTTTTTATGCCTCAGGAAGTGTCCTCTACAATAGTGCCACAGAAGCCGCGGAAGATCTACAAAGGAGAGGCATCACCACGGTTCAGATCACCGCTGCCAGGAACAGAGCTGCTCAGGTGACGTCAGAGGAGATGCTGAAGCAGCTTCTGCCATGGGAGACACAGAGGACCCGCCGAGGGGATTTCCACAAACACATCCGGGAGAAGCTGAGTGAGTTTCGGCGGACGTCGGAGGAAGCAACGGCGGACTGATGAGTGTGACGCAGGAGCGCACGGCCTTACTACGGTGAGAGTGGTTGTTTTGGATTATCCATGACTATGACTTTGTAGCCTTATCCAGTCTCATTATTGATGAAAGGGCTGGAGCCTGCAGGCTCGAGCTGAGGGTCACCAGACTACTTTATTTGTATTTAACCACAGGGTTTGTTTGTTTTTTTTAATTTTTATTATTGCTGGGGGTTTTTTCCCCCTTTTTTTTCTTTCTCCCTTCTTTTTTTTTGTTTCCCACGATGCTCATCGTGGAGAGGGGCCCCACCTTGTGGCCAGTCCCCTCCTTTTTCAAGGCCTACATTGTATCCTCCCTGTTGGAAGCCCAGTTCAGTGTTATGTCGTTTTACTGTTCAGCATGTTCACGTTTTACAGTTGTTGTTTTGAGGTCTGGGATGATATTTTATTCTTGCATGTTAAGCTATGTCTCTTAAATATTATAATATACTGTCACTAAATGTTAATGGAGTGAATAACCCTGTAAAAAGAAGTAAACTGGTGGTAAAGATGAAAAAAGAGAAAGTAGATATTGCATATTGGCAAGAAACTCATCTATCCAACACAGAGCATGATAAATTTTAAAAAATGGGTTTTAAAAATACATACCTCTCATAGAAGTGGTAAAAAAAGAGGAGTAGCCATCTTGATTTCTAATTAATTAATTTTGAATTCATATCTGAATTGAGTGACAAAGAAGGCAGTATGGCGCATATTTAGGGCGCATATATGGCATTCATATTCGTTTGTGAAAGGCATCCTCTACACTGGTGACCTACGACAAACTATGGCCGGTGGCGACGATCTTCCCGCACCGGACTCTTCAGGAGCCAACCGGGTTAACGCAGCTACCGCACTACAGCTGCCCGATTTCTGGCAACATAACCCGCGCTCCTGGTTTACCACTGTGGAGGCGCAGTTCCACCTTCGGGGAATCTCAGCGGACGCAACGAGGTTCTACCATGTCGTCGCGAAGCTGGACAGCCTCACAGTGCAGCGGGTGGAGAGCCTGACCAACCACCCGCCCCAGGACGACAAGTATGGCGCACTGAAAGCCGCCCTCATTCGAGCTTTCACTCCCTCGCAGGGAGAGCGAGCAGAGAGACTTCTGGTGCTGACAGAAGGGGAAGCAGACAGGCCGGCAGATCTGATGACGAGGATGATGAACCTGAGAGGCGAAGATGATGACAGTTTTATCTTCGCTCACCTCTTTCTCAGAACACTACCGCCAGCAGTGAGAGTCACCCTGGCCAGCTCACAGCTGCTCAACGACCGCGACTACCACGGGCTGGGCCAGGAGGCGCAGCGGCTCGTCGACGCCCATAGACGACACGCAGACACGACGGTGGCAACGGAGCTGAACGCATTCCCGCGAGACAAGGGGAGACCAGAGGCCGCAGCACCGGACCCACTGACGTCAACAGCGGCAGAGACCAGGAGAAGCGGAGCGGACGGCACCCTCTGCTTTTACCATTGACGTTTCGCCGAGAGGGCGCGCAGATGCATCCCACCGTGCCGATACAAGTGCCAGGGAAACGCCAAGACCGAGAGTCGGTAGCAGCTGCTGCTCTCGGCGCGAAGAACAAGCTGCTTTTCGTGACGGACGTGAATTCAGGGAAGGATTTCCTGGTGGACACAGGCTCCCAGCTGAGTTTTGTCAAGCCTTCTTACGTGGACCTGCTGGCGCCTTCCAGCGGACCGCTGGTGCTAGCGGCAAATGACTTGACGATCAAAACCTGTGGGGAGAAGACGCTCCTTCTATCCTTCCACGGGCGCACCTTCGAGTGGACTTTCGTCGTAGCTGCAGTTAGCAACAACATGTTAGGTGCTGATTTTTTATGCTCAAACAGTTTATTAGTTGATCTTACTAATAGACGTATGGTAAATGCACTGTTTTCCACTCTATCTCCTGTACAGCTCGGGTGGCCCCGCCTTCTGCACATCCTAATGTCACAGCTGCGGGTGGTAAGTTTCAGGCACTACTCAATCAGTTCCCAGCGCTCACGGTCCCAACATTTTCAGCGTCAGTAGCTAAACACGGGGTTGAGCACTTCATAACTACCTCCGGCCCCCCTGTTTTTGCAAAAGCTCGGCGCTTGGACCCAGCTAAACTGGCCATCGCGCGCGAGGAATTCGCCCACTTGGAAAAACTGGGCATTGTTAGACGCTCTAACAGCCCTTGGTCGTCACCCCTGCATATGGTCCCCAAGGCTGACGGCTCGTGGCGGCCTTGCGGTGATTTCCGCAGGTTAAATAATGCTTCAGCACACGACCGCTACCCGATTCCGCACATCCAGGATTTTTCGGCACATTTGGCGGGGGCGCGCATCTTTTCCAAAATAGATTTGGTGCGTGGTTATCACCAAGTCCCAGTCCGCGCTCAAGACATACCCAAAACGGCAGTAATAACCCCCTTTGGGCTTTTCGAGTTTTTGCACATGCCTTTTGGCCTCAAAGGCGCCGCACAGACGTTCCAACGCATGATGGATGCAGTGTTGCGCGGCCTCCCTTTCGTGTTCGCCTATTTGGATGATATTTTGGTTGCCAGTGCATCCAAAGTCGAACACGAACGCCACCTCACAGCGGTTTTTCAGAGGCTGACAGAGCATGGGCTGATAATTAACCCAGCGAAATGCCAATTCGGGGTAGCGCAAATCGATTTTTTGGGCCACCACGTTTCTCCAGAAGGAGCGGTCCCACTGCCCGATAAAGTACGCGCAATAACGGAGTTTCCCCAGCCGCAGACAGTTAAAGCATTGCAAGAATTTTTGGGGATGGTCAATTTTTATAACCGTTTCCTCCCCAGCGCGGCACAGCTCATGCACCCACCGTACGCGGCACTAAAGAACCAAAAACCTGCAAATAAGGTCGAGTGGTCCCCAGAACGGGAGCGCGCTTTCGCCCAGGTCAAGTCGGCCCTGGCGAACGCTGCGCTGTTGGCACACCCCGTGCCAGCAGCTCGCATGGCACTAACCACGGACGCTTCCGACGTAGCAGTGGGGGCGGTTGTCGAGCAACTGGTAGCAGGGAGCTGGCAACCGCTTGCGTTTTTCAGCAAAACACTGCGCGATAACGAGCAGAAATACAGCGCGTTCGATAGGGAGCTTTTAGCCCTGCATCTGGCCATCCACCACTTCCAGTTCTGGCTGGAAGGGCGCCGTTTCACCGCGTTTGTAGACCGCAAACCATTAACATTTGCAATGGCCAAGATTTCAGAGCCGTGGTCGGGCCAACAGCAGAGACAGCTGGCCGCGATTTCAGAGTTTACCACCGACATTCAACATGTGGCGGGCAAACACAATGTAGTGGCAGATTGCCTCTCGCGCGCAGTTGCAACGCCAGGCCCCCAGGGGGCAGACACGGTGGCCGTGGACGCGGGCCAGGCTTGCAGCGCGGAAGCGCTCGCAGCCCCGGTCTGCGTAGGCTTAGATTATGCAGCCATGGCCGCCGAGCAGGTTAGCGACGCAGATGTGCGCGCGCTCCAGTCCGGGCCAACAGGGCTAAGGCTGGAGCACAGGGTGCATCAGACAGGTATGCCTCCTCTAATCTGCGATATCTCCACGGGGCGCCCCCGCCCCGTGGTCCCAGCTGCATGGCGCCGCCGCGTTTTTGATTTAATCCATTCGCTGGCACATCCGGGAGTTCGCGCATCGATCAAAATGGTGGGAGAAAAATTCGTTTGGCCGGGGCTGCGTAAACAGGTCAAAGAGTGGGCCGCAGCCTGCGCAGCGTGTCAAAGAGCAAAGATACACAAGCACACGCGGGCCCCCTTAGAACCTTTTCACATCCCGCCCAAACGCTTCGACCACGTGCATATCGACTTGGTGGGACCCCTCCCGCTGTCGCAGGGTTTCACACACCTTCTAACCATGGTAGACCGCACAACGCGCTGGCCAGAAGCGGTCCCACTGGCGTCAACTACAGCAGCAGACGTGGCGCGCACGTTTTTAACAGCTTGGGTCGCGCGTTTTGGAGTCCAGTCAGACATAACGTCGGACAGGGGTCCCCAATTCGTTTTCGAGCTCTGGTCATCCATGGCACTCAGTCCGGGGGTGAAAATTCACCGCACGACCGCTTATAACCCTCAGGCCAATGGTTTGTCCGAACGCTTTCACCGGTCATTGAAAGCAGCCCTCAGAGCGGCTCTCACGGACACAAATTGGGTTGATAAACTTCCGTGGGTTTTATTAGGGTTGCGTTCAGCACCTAAGGAAGATTTGCAAGCCTCTCCGGCTGAGCTAGTTTTTGCCCAACCCCTCCGGTTACTGGGCGAATTCCTTCCAGAGAACCCCACACCAAATCGCCCACCCGCTCAGCTGCTGCAGAGCGACACGGGATCAAACACCCTCTCTGGCCCAGTTCATCACAGTTTCCCACACGTTTTTGTGCCTAAAGCCTTAAAGAACGCAGAATTTGTCTTTGTCAGACACGACGCTCAGAGGCCAGGTTTAAGGCTGCCTTATGATGGACCGTTCAGAGTGTTGGAAACTGGGGAAAAACATTTTTTGCTCGATTTGGGTGACAGGAGGGAATTAGTCTGCATTAACAGACTCAAACCCGCTTTTGTGTTGGCTGATGAACAAGTACAGTTAGCCAGGGCCCCCCGTCGCGGCAGGCCACCGGGGAGACACTCTTCTAAGCTTTCACAAGGATGTGCTAACAACTCTGATCCACAGATGCAAGAAACAGCTACAGGCAGATCGAAACCTGCTTACAGCAGATATGGCAGGAGGTTGAAGCCCAAGCAGTTGGAAGCGTGATATGTTGTGCCATTTTGCTGTTCTGTGTGATATGACATGTTTCTATGCATTTTGAGGTGTACTTTGTCCTTATTTAGACATTTTGGGAGGGGGGGTTATATGGCGCATATTTAGGGCGCATATATGGCATTCATATTCACCCACATACACCTAGTAGGCATGACGGTGAATATTCTAGAAGCTTCACGTCTCAATGGCTAAAGAGGACCTGACCCTGCAGAGACCTACGGGAGGTGTGAAGTTGGTCTTTTAGGAGACGGGAAGTTGGAAAGAATGTCCCAGCAGGAGCCCCGGAGGCTAGAAGGATGAGAGAGACAATGGAGACGCCAAGGAGCCTCGGGGGCTGTATGTTTACTCAAGGACTGTGGGTTGGGGGGGTGTTATTTGATGTTGGGGGTTTTGTGTCTTTTGAGGGTATAAGAACTGTGAAGGATGATTGTTCTGCCTCTTTTCTGAGATTCTGTTCTCAGAAAAGAGGATGTGACCTCTCAATAAACCAACCCTGAGAAATAAACTCAGTCTCGTTTGTGAAAGACATCCTCTACAGCAGATATATTTTAGTGAAAGGTAAAATCGATCATAAAGAGGTCACATTATTGAATATATATGCTCCCCCCGGGAGTAATATTGGTTTCTATAAAAAAGTTTTTGATTTGACTACTAAAGAATCTTATGGACCTCTAATTTTTGCTGGAGACCTTAATCTGTTGTTAAACCCTCAATTGGATACAACAAATATTAGAAGGAAACGTCTGCCTATAGAGAAACGTGTAAAAAAAATGCTTTCAGATTTAGGACTTATTGACGTATGGCGCTCTGTACACAGATCTGCCCCTGGATTTACTTTTTACTCTGCACCCCATTCTTTTCACTCAAGGATAGATTACTGTTTCATGTATAATAAAGGCTTAAACAGGATAAAAGAATGTAGAATTGGTCAAAGAGATATCTCTGATCATTCTGGAATTTACCTAAGTTTACACCTTGATGTCAGACAGAGAAAAACACTATGGAGATTAAATACAGGGATGCTAAATGATCTCTCTTTTCTACAGTCCATGACAACCGATCTAAATTTATACCTACAGTGTGGGCTATATTAATCATATATTCCATAACCTACATATGTTGAAGCATGTGGGAATGTTTGGTGATTACATATGTAAGGCGACTTCACACCTCAGAAAGGACAAAGACTCTCAACCACCAGTGAAGAACAAAGACGTTCCCAGACACTGCGGTGGAGACCGGAGGAGCTGCCCTCACCCCCCAGGGCCATGAGGAGGAGTACGGAGACAATGGGGGGATTAAGATAATGAGGGATGTCAGCCTTTGATATGCATGTCTTTTGTTATGTGCAAGTATAAGTTCACAGAGCCGGAGGTATTCGGCCTCTTTTCTTGCTTCTGCTTCTGCACTTAGATGAGACTTGTTAGAGGAGCTGATAATAAACTTTGGTTTATATATCACACCGCCTCGTTCTTTCAAGCTCTTCTACAACAGGATAATAATAATGGTGAGACAAACCCCAGCATCGTGTGGGATGCAGCTAAAGCGGTTCTGAGGGGGAAAATAATAGCAAGGTCGGCTATGCTTAAAAAACAAAAGACTCAAGAATTGCTGCGACTACAAGAGAGACTGAAAGATCTAGAGAAAACACAACTGACAAAAAAAAGTCCCACTATAACACAACAAATAAGACAAGTTAAACAGGACATAGACAGGATACTAGGTGAGGAAGTAGAGAAAAACTTACGGTTTATGAAACAAATATTATGAGGCAGGATCTAAAGCATCTAAACTGTTGGCATGGCGACTTAAGAAACAACAAGCAGAAAATTCAATCTACAAAATAAAAGACCCTATAAGTCGCAACATTTTAACTGATTTGGATGGTATTCAAAAATCATTTTAAACATATTACAAAAATCTATATAGCCAATCTGTGCCGATTAATAAAAATGCAGTAGTTGATTTCTTGGACTCTTTGGATCTTCCCTCACTCGGCACAGATGCAAATAATAAGCTTATGTCACCATTAACACGTGAGGAAATTGACAAGGCCATCTCCAACCTTAAACCTAACAAGTCACCTGGTACTGATGGGTTCCCCCCTGAATGGTACAAGAAAATGAAAGAAAGTCTGATACCTCTACTAGAAACCAGTTTCAACTATATTCTGAAAGGAGGCCCTGTACCTCCATCCTGGAAGGAAGCCTTTATATCTGTTATACCAAAAGAGGGAAAGGATAAAATAGAATGCAAATCATATAGACCAATAAGTGTATTGAACACAGATTATAAATTATACACAACTATTTTGGTCAAACGAATGGACACTGTGATGCCCTTACTGATTGATGAAGACCTGAAGAAGATGATGGAATAAAGGCAGCGTTTGTAGAGGAGCTTGAAATAACAAGGCGATGTGATTCATAAACCAAAGTTTATTATCAGCTCCTCTAACAAGTCTCATCTAGGTGCAGCAGCAGAAGAAGTAAGAGAGCGAACACCTTCGGCTCTACGAACTTATACTCGCACATAACAAAAGACATGCATATCAAAAGCTGACATCCCTCATTATCTTAATCCCCCCATTGTCTTCGTACTCCTCCACCTGGCCCTGGGGGGTCAGGGCAACCCATCCGGTCTCCACCGCAGTGCCTTGGATGCTCTTTAATCTTCACTGGCGGTTGAGACTCTTTGTCCTGTTCTGAGGTGTGAAGTCGCCTTACATATGTAATCACCAAACACTGTCACATGCTTAAACATATGTTGGTTATGGAATATATGATTAATATAGACCACAGCGCCCCCCCCCCCCCACAAACGACTAAGAAAAGGACAATAGAAAAATTCACAGTTTAAGATAATTATTATGACATACTAACTGCTACACCTCTTGCCACAGAAGAAACTTTCCAGCAGCCATGCTCCTAAGAGAGTTCAGTGGTAATCATAACAGCATAGTAAAATCACAAGGCAGTCCTAAACTGTTACAGCACAATTAGTGAACAACTGCTGAATAGTTTGCTTCAGTCTCTGTGCCGTCTGGGTTTTAATCTTCTCCCAAATCTGCTGTGGGTCCGCTTGGGCGTCCTGCTGGGACCTTCCTGTAAGGAATCTGCAGCTTGGGAAGGAGAGTGATTATTTGTTCCCTGCAGGGGGGCTGAGTCTTTTCTCTTGGGGGGTCTACCCCGCCGAGGTGCTCTCGCCAACCATGCAGGCTCGTCTCTCAACAAGAAGGCAGGTTTAAGTCTGTCAATGCTGACTGTTTCTTTTCTATCCCCAAAATCAAGCACAAAGTGTTTATCACCAGGTTCCAGCACTCTGAATGGCCCATCGTATGGTGGGCGGAAAGTTGGTTTTAAAGCTTCATGCCTAACAAAAACGAATTCAGCATTCTTTAAAGCCTGTGGGACAAAAACCCAAGGAAAAGAGTGATGTGCCGGCCCGGGGAGAGAGTCCGGTCCGTTGCTGCCTAAAAACCTCGGGGCTGGAAGATGCCCTGGCTCTGGGTTCTCTGGTAAAAATTCACCTGGGAGTCTGAGAGGTTGTGCAAAAACTAATTCTGCTGGAGAGGCGTCTAGATCCTCTTTGGGCGCAGCACGCAACCCCAATAAAACCCAGGGAAGTTTATTTACCCAATTTGTATCCGTTAGTGAGGCTCTGAGGGCGCCCTTTAAAGATCTGTGAAAACGCTCGCATAACCCATTAGCCTGAGGGTGATAAGCGGTGGTGTGGTGAATTGTTGACAGGTGTGTGAAACCTTGGGAGGAAGGTAGTGGCCCCACGAGGTCGACATGAACGTGGTCGAACCTTCTAGCAGGGATTCGAAAAGGCTCCAGAGGGGCTTTTGTGTGTTTGTGTACTTTGGCGCGCTGACAAGAAATGCAAGTCTTTGCCCATTCTTTTACGTTTCTGCGCAGGCCAGGCCACACAAACTTTTTGGCGACCATTTTAACTGAAGCGCGCACACCTGGGTGCGCGAGGGAGTGAATCGAGTCGAAAATACGGCGGCGCCATGCAGCTGGAACTAACGGGCGAGGTCGGCCGGTTGAGATGTCGCATATTAGGGGGGGCACACCGTCGCGTAGATCCCTTTTCTCCAGCCTTAACCCTGTTGGTCCAGACAGGAGTGCGCGCACGTCCGCGTCACTACTTTGTTCCTCTGCCATGGCTGCATAATCTATCCCTGCATGGATTGGGGCCGCGTATGTGTCCGCGTTGGTGAAGAGTTCCGCGGCTGAGGTAGTATAATCTGTCTCCTCGCGCTCTGGCGATGTCACAGCGTGAGAGAGGCAGTCTGCTACCACGTTAAGTTTGCCTGCCACATGTCGAGTGTCTGTGGTGAACTCTGAAATTGCAGCTAGCTGTCTTTGTTGCCTGCCTGACCACGGTTCGGAAATTTTAGCCATAGCAAAGGTGAGCGGTTTGTGGTCTACAAAAGCCGTAAAATGCCGCCCCTCTAACCAAAACTGGAAGTGGCGGATGGATAAATGAAGCGCTAGTAGCTCTCTGTCAAAAGTGCTGTATTTACGCTCAGTTTGGTTTAGCGATTTGCTGAAGAATGCCAAAGATTGCCAGATTCCGCCGACGTGTTGTTCTACAACTGCCCCTATGGCCAGGTCTGAAGCGTCTGTGGTTAGCGCAATGCGGGCCGAGGGATCGGGGTGAACCAACAATGTGGCATTAGCTAGGGCGCTTTTTACTTCCACGAAGGCGCGTTCGCGCTCCGGGGTCCATTCGACCGCGTTGGAAGCTTTTTGTTTTCTTAGCGCGTCATATAGGGGCTGCATGAGCTGAGCTGCGTGGGGGAGGAAGCGGTTGTAAAAATTGACCATGCCCAAAAATTCCTGCAGCGATTTGACCGTTTGTGGCCGTGGGAAACTTTTTACTGCGTGAACTTTGTCTGGAAGTGGGACTGCCCCCTTCGGAGAAACTCTGTGTCCTAAAAAATCAATTTGTGACACGCCGAATTTGCATTTGGCTGGATTGATTATTAACCCATGCTCTTCTAGTCTCTGAAAAACCATAGCAAGATGCTGCTCGTGTTCTTCCTCAGACGAGCTGGCTACCAGCATATCGTCGAGGTAGACGAACACGAAAGGAAGGTCGCGTAATACTGCATCCATCATCCGCTGAAAGGTTTGAGCAGCGCCTTTGAGGCCGAAAGGCATCCACAAAAATTCAAAAAGACCGAAGGGGGTTATTACAGCTGTTTTAGGAATGTCCTCTGCTCGAACTGGGACTTGATGATAACCGCGGACCAGGTCTATTTTTGAAAAAATGCGCGCACCCGCCAGATGTAGTGAAAAATCTTGAATGTGAGGAATTGGGTAGCGGTCATGCGCTGTCGCATTGTTTAATCTGCGGTAATCGCCGCACGGTCTCCAAGAACCGTCGGATTTCGGGACCATGTGAAGTGGTGACGCCCAGGGGCTTTTTGAGCGTCTGATAATGCCTAATTTTTCAAGGGTGGTGAACTCGTCCCGAGCTATGGCGAGCTTGGTCGCGTCTAAGCGCCGAGCTTTGGCAAATACGGGTGGGCCCGTTGTGGGAATAAAGTGTTCGACCCCGTGTCTAGCCACTATGGCTGAGAATTTGGGAATTGTGAGTGCTGGAAATTGGGTGAGGAGTTGATCAAACTTACCTCCTGCTGTGGTGACGCTAGCCTGCACGGGTGGTGGAGAAAGTCGAGCTGAGCAGGGAATAGAAGCAAAGGACAGTGCATTAACCAAGCGTCTGTTTGCTAGATCAACTAATAACCCATGTGCACACAAAAAATCTGCGCCCAACAAGTTAAAACTCACCGCCGCTACAACAAATGTCCATCTGTAGTTGCGGCCGTGGATGCAGAGGGGCAGGCTCTTTTCGCCAAAAGTGTCGATGATGGAGCCGTTGGCTGCCACCGCTCCATTGCCCCGGGGGCCCATGGCCCGGTCTGCTTGGGAGGGCATGACAAAACTTAGTTGAGCTCCCGTGTCGATAAGGAACCGCTTGCCGGTATGTCCGTCCGTCACATATAAAAGCTTGCTTTTTTCGCCGAGAACCACCGCTATTAACGGCTCTCGGCTTCGGCCTTTTCCCGAAATCGTGAATTTGCAGGGGGGAACGCATTTGTAAGCCTTCTCGGCGAAGCGGTGGTGGTAATAACAAACGTTGCTCTGTCTGTTGCGTCCTGGCCGTGTCGCTGTCACTGCGGGCTGATTCTGCTCGGTGATTTGTGGCTCCTCGTGGCTCCGGACATCAGCATTGAGGTCTGCGGATGCTGCTGTGGGTGTCTGCTCCTTGCAGGCGTTGACAAGCCGTTGGGCTTCATGAGCCAGCGTGCGGAAGTCTTGCTGGGTGCTGCATCGCATGTTGGCCAGCGTCCCTCTCATGTGTGGCGGCAGCGTACTGAGGAATATGAAATGGAAGAGGAAGTTGTCATTGTCCTCTTCTTTAAGTTGCAGCAAGTCCTCCATGAGGGCCTTGGGTCTGCCTCCTCTGTGGCCGTAGACCGCCAGGATCCTCTCGGCTCTCTCCTCGGCTGAGGGGACGTAATTTGCCACGATGGTCGCTTTCAGTTCTTTATATTTGTCCTGGGCCAGCGGCCGCTGGATTATGCTCCGCGCACATCTCGAAGTGGCGGCGTTGAGTTTGGCGACGATGTGATAGAACTTTGTATCGTCAGCCATGATGCCCGCAAGTGCAAACTGGGCTTCAGCTTGCTGAAACCACGAGGCGGGGTCTTCCTGCCAGAAGTCCGGCAGGTTGACGGTGACGGCGTTTGTGTGGACCATCACTGATGTGTCCGCAGGGTGAGAGTGCCTTGCTTCGGCTCTCTCAGCGGCGCTGGTGCTCGGTTGAGCCCTCTCTATCACTTCTGCCGTGGGGGAACGTCGTCCATCTGTTCCCCTGTCTGCATGGGCGCCGGCGTCTGCCTGGGTCGCCACAGATGAGTCGATCGCGGGGGAACGCCTCTAGTCCATTCTCGCGTCATGGTCACCAGTGTAGAGGAGCTTGAAATAACGAGGCGATGTGATTCATAAACCAAAGTTTATTATCAGCTCCTCTAACAAGTCTCATGTAGGTGCAGCAGCAGAAGAAGTAAGAGGCCGAACACCTTCGGCTCTGTGAACTTATACTTGCACATAACAAAAGACATGCATATCCAAAGCTGACATCCCTCATTATCTTAATCCCCCCATTGTCTTCGTACTCCTCCGCCTGGCCCTGGGGGGTCAGGGCAACCCATCCGGTCTCCACCGCAGTGCCTTGGATGCTCTTTAATCTTCACTGGCGGTTGAGACTCTTTGTCCTGTTCTGAGGTGTGAAGTCGCCTTACATATGTAATCACCAAACACTCTCACATGCTTAAACATATGTTGGTTATGGAATATACTTTATGATTAATATAGACCACAGCGTTGGATTTTTAAATAGCTTTATTATCACCCGCCTTCATCAGAACTCGGCTGCAGCCCATGGCTTGAGCAGGCTGCAACTTCATTCCTCCAGCTCTCAAAGAGGAGACACGTGTGTGTCTCCTCACAGTACAGAAATCAAGATGCAGTAGTCAGAGTGAGAGGCAGAATCACAACTTGGCACAGCATTTATACCCAACTCAAACAATAGATCAAAGGACCTTCACAGCAGTCAATCTGGCATTTGCATATCAAAGGAACAGACAGGATGCATGAGCACAATGCATGGATAACACATGGATGATACATTAACTCAAAGCAGTGACATGCATAACCGGCAGATTGTAGCAGAAACAACCAGAATGTGAGGTGATTGTCTTTAGCCTGTTGTGGGGGTTAAATCAAACCGCCACACTGCTCCCCCCAGAGGGCACGGTAGGGGACCGTGACCTCGATGTTGCAGTTTGGGCAGCAAGCAGAGAAAAGCTCTGTGCAGGAGGAGGGGGAGGGGGGGGTAGCAAATGCTGACCGGGCACGGGAAAATCGTTCAAGTCGCGCCAAAAGTGTTTGCTGCTCCGCGATGTCCCGTCTGAACATGCGGAGATCAGAAGAAGAAAAAAATTAGTCTCTGACTCCTCTCGTGGCCATGAAGAAAAGCAGGAGTGGTGGTAAGAAAAAAATAAAAGCAGAGGGACTGGCGTGTTGACTTTAGGGCAGGCGCAACCCTAAAGCCTCGGGAACCGCAGACAGCTGAATTCCCCTTGTGTGCCATGGCTAAGACCATAAAATCCAGTGAGCAAGCTGCGGGCCTCAGGTGAACGAGCAAGCCTGAAGGGCCAGTGTGCCGCAGAAGGAAGGCGGTCAAAAGAGCCGTATTTGTCCCATGCGTGGTGCACCGTCCTCGTCACCTCCGGTGCGCGTGCCGGGGCTCCATGCGTGGGTGGGCCCGCTGGAGAGGAAACCAGGGTCGGAAACTTGGTGGAGATTGGCACAGTCTGCGCCGAAAAACATCTCCGATGAGCCGTGGCTGCAGATTAGTCATGGTGCGTTCAGGTCCACGTGTGCTCCGTCGGCCATGGGAGTCGCCCGCATGTGCTCTCATGTGGAGGAGCTGTGCGGCCGGTCCCGCGTGGATGTGCCAATCTCGGCGAGGGCGCGCCATGAAGTTCTCTGCCGTTTACCCGGTCTTGGTTGATGTCCTGAGAGCAGCTTGCCCGCCGTGGGCCCTGCGTCGAGGCCTCCCTGAGGCAGCAGGGAGGGCAGACCAGTCAGGCCGCTGCGACGGAGCATTCATGCCCGGGTGCTGCGTTCGCTGGCCGCCCGTTTTCTTCAGTCTCGGGTCGCCAGCGTGGCTGTTCAGATCAGAAGGTTGCTTTGCACAAAACGTGTGCATGTTCGGGGTCGCCAGTGAAGCGTTCACTGGCAGCGTGTTCTTTTCTGGCTTCAGGTCATGGTGCGTTGGAGCGGCGAGAGGAAGGAGACGTCTTGTGTCCCTCGGCCGGTTCAGCGCGGATGTCCAGACCAGAAGGTTGCGTCGCACAAAGTGTGTGCGTCTTCGGGGTCACCAGTGAAGAGGATGATGGAATAAAGGCAGCGTTGGATTTTTAAATAGCTTTATTATCACCCGCCTTCATCAGAACTCGGCTGCAGCCCATGGCTTGAGCAGGCTGCAACTTCATTCCTCCAGCTCTCAAAGAGGAGACACGTGTGTGTCTCAGCACAGTACAGAAATCAAGATGCAGTAGTCAGAGTGAGAGGCAGAATCACAACTTGGCACAGCATTTATACCCAACTCAAACAATAGATCAAAGGACCTTCACAGCAGTCAATCTGGCATTTGCATATCAAAGGAACAGACAGGATGCATGAGCACAATGCATGGATAACACATGGATGATACATTAACTCAAAGCAGTGACATGCATAACCGGCAGATTGTAGTAGAAACAACCAGAATGTGAGGTGATTGTCTTTAGCTTGTTGTGGGGGTTAAATCAAACCGCCACAGACCAAACAGGCTTCCTTAAAAATAGACAAACTTCGGATAACATAAGGAGAGCTCTACATATAATTGAACAGATTAATAAAAGAAAGATAAACTCAGTTATCCTCAGTCTTGACGCTGAAAAAGCATTCGACTCAGTTCAGTGGGACTTCCTCTATTTAGTAATGAGGAGATTTGGATTCTGTATTGACTTTATAAAATGCATTCAAGCCCTTTACTCTTTCCCTACTGCTAGAATAAAAATAAACGGGAGTCTTTCTAATTCTATACAACTACAACGCGGATGTAGACAGGGTTGCCCCGGTAGCCCCAATTTATTTAATCTATTTATAGAGCCTTTAGCACAAGCAATACGCCAAGAGACCGCACTAAAGGGTGTTCGGATTGGTGAGGAGGAATATAAATTGAGCCTGTATGCGGATGATGTATTGATCACAATCTCAGATCCGGTATCTGGTTTACCAGTGCTGATGGAAATCTTAGAAATGTATGGTTCATTTTCTGGATACGCCCTTAATATCCATAAAACTCAGGTTATGACCTTCAATTTTCACCCTGGACAAGAATTAATATCTAAATATAATTTTAATTGGCATTCTGACCATATAAAATATTTAGGAGTGTACCTACCCAAAGATTTGTCACAATTGTATGATATGAATTACAATCGACTAAACAAAGAAATAATTGATGATCTTGATAGCTGGAGTCTGCTCCCCCTTGACTTTGGCAGCAGAATACAGGCAATCAAGATGAATATCCTCCCTAAATTGCTATATCTCTTCTCATCTCTTCCAGTATACCTGACAAACAATTTAGGAAATGGAATAAATACATGTCAAGGTTTATTTGGCTTAAAAAGAGACCAAGAGCTAAGTATTCTACCTTACAGCTGCCGAAGGACGGGGGTGGGGGGGGCAGGCTCTGCCCTCTTCACAAGATTATTACATATCAGCCCAACTGAGACCACTGGTTTGTCTGTGTGACCCATCTTATTATGCAAAATGGAAAACAATTGAGATGTCTTTATCTGAGGTCCCAATCCAATCTAAACTAGGTACCCTTGAAAGCGAAACTACCCCAACAACTAGTCAGTGGACTAACCTGACATTTAAAATCTGGAAATCAGAGATAAGAAAACTAAAACTCCAGGAAGAAGTTAAATTACTCAGATGGCCAGCATATGACCCTGACTTTTTGCCCGCCTCACATGATTTTAGATTTAGACAATGGACATTCAGGGGCCTTACTGCAGCATGTACAATGTACGAGAAATCAAACCTAATGTCATTCGATACTCTACGAAGGAAGTACAACCTGGAGAAGCAAGATTTTTTTAGATACTTGCAGCTTCGCGATTTCATTAGTAAAAAGATACAAAGCGACTTCCGGTTATGGCTGCCACGTAGGACGGATGTGTCTCACTCTGCTCTGCTCCTGGAGAAAAAAAATCGGCAAATAACTCTCTCATTTGGGACAGAATGTATCCCAGCGTCTGGGCGAGGATATGTCGGCGAAGCCTAAGGCTGGAAAACCAGGTAAAGGAAAAAGCGAGCCGCCGAAACAGTCCAAATTAACGGACTTTCAGGTCTGTGACGCAGCAAATAAAACTCCATATATGGCGGAGGAGGCTGGCAACGGTGCGATGTCTGCGGGGGGAGGCGCAGATGCGCTGATGGCTGCCATGAGTTCAATGAGAGCGGACTTTTCCTCTAGATTTGATGGGATTATGACAGCGTTGGAAGGAATAAGAAAGGAATTGGGTGACTGTGTAGAACGAACGGCGCAGATGGAGCTCCGTCTCGCTAGTGCTGAAGATGACGTCACCCGTCTTCAATTAAAGGTGCGCACTTTGGAAAAAAAAAATAAATCTCTGGAAAATAATATTTTGGATTTGGAATCTCGGTCAAGACAGAATAACTTGAGGCTGGTGGGTCTTCCAGAGGAATCAGAAGGTCGGGACGTATGTTCCTTTCTGGAAAAGTGGATTCCGGAGGTGCTGGGCAGCGAGGAGTTGCAATCAGCAGTGGTTCTGGAAAATGCACATCGTATTGGCCCACGGAGAGATAAGGGACCGCCGAGGACCTTAATTATGAAGTTTCTTAGCAACAGAGACAGGATGAAGATCTTCAACGCTGCACAAGCTAAAGGAGAGATTAAACACCAGGACCAGCAGGTGCGGTTCTACCCAGATTTGGCCACAGGAATCCAACAATTGAGGAAGCAGTTTGATCCCATACGTAAGGAGCTGCGCAACCTTGGGATTCGTCATGGTGTAATCTATCCTGCGAGACTGCTGACCACGTATGAGGGCAGAACCCACATCTTCAAGACCCCAGAGGAAGCGCAGGAGTTCATCAAGAAGATCAAAGAAGAAGAAGAGACTGGTGGGAGCTAAGCATGAACAAAATATAAGGTAGAATAATTAAGCATTTGCACAGGCATCTGACTGACTTGAAGTAAATGGTAAGTTTACAAAATATAGATTGTATTATATATTAAAAAAACAAACAAAAACAAAACAAACAAAAAAAAACTATGATGTACAAAGTTGTTAAAAATTTTGGAGTTAAGTTGGAAAACTACAGAGGAGAGTTAATGTTACGTCATTAAAAGCAGTAGAGTTAGGGTGATTGGGAGGATGAAGAAGGAGTGGCTTAGGCTGTTCCCCGTGGGTGTGGAGCGGTCGATGGCTATATCGGGAGACGGAATTTTTCTTTTGATTTTGGGGGGTTTCCCACAAGTGTGGGAAGGGGGAATTTGTTTGTGTGTAGTTTGTAGGATGAATGTTCAACCACTCATGTTTTTGCTTCTCTGTATGAGCATGTTTACACTGCAAGGTAATCCCAAACTCTCTATTGATCATAAACCAAAGTGTTAATCTTAATTTAACTTCATGGAATTGCAGAGGTCTACAAAATTTTAAAAAACTTAAACAAGTTATGAATAAAATAAAAGACATGGGTTCAAAAATTGTGTTTTTACAAGAAACTCATTTAATAGAGGAGGATATAAAAAGAATTAGGAGTAGATGGCAAGGAAGTGTCTTCACCTCATCATTCTCATCCCGGGCCAGGGGAGTTATGACTCTCATACATAAATCAGTTCCTTTTCAAGTGAAAAATGTAATTGGAGACAAATTTGGAAGATATGTAATCATTCAAGGTTCTTTGCTATTAGAAAATATAAATCTTGTGAACTTATATGATCCCAATATAGATGATCAGAAGTTCTTTGCTAATTTATTTCTTATCTTATCATCACTTACAGGGCAACATATAATAGCAGGGGATTTTAATTGTACATTGAATCCAGGTATAGATAGATCAACAGGACTGGATTGCACGCACATTGGATGTAGGATGACTATTAATCATTTTATGAAAGAATTGAGATTGTTAGATATATGGAGAGAAATGAAACCACAAGTTAAAGCCTATTCTTGTTATTCCAGTACCTACAAGACATTCTCACGTATTGATTATTTTTTGATTTCCACAGAATTAAGGTCCAAGATTCAAAACTGCTTTTATGATAACATCGTGATCTCTGATCATGCACCCTGTTGTCTAATATATGTAGATAAAAAATTGACAAAGGAATCAGGTAGATGGCAATTTCAGCATAAATGGCTTCAGGATGAGGAATTTGTCAAGTATATAGAAAAACAGATAGACGAGTTCTTTGACATCAATACTACACAAACATCAGCATGTGTAAAGTGGGAGGCTTTCAAAGCTTTTATTAGGGGACATATTATTAGTTATACAGGATCAAAATCTAAGAAGACTCGAGAGGAGAGAGCTAAATTGGAACATAAAATAAAAAGTCTTCAGGAAAAGTGTATGCAGGAAGTGACCCAAGGTTGGAGAATGAATTACTGATTTTGAGAGCTGAATACGACAAAAAATCAGCGAATAGAGCTGCCTCGAGTCTTCTAAGATTGAAACAATCTTTTTATGAACAAGGTGAAAAATCAGGAAAATTATTAGCATGGCAGATTAAACAATTAGAAATTAAAACACCAATTACCAGTATTATAAGTAACGGACAGGTAGTTATAGATCCTTTAGAAATTAACAGAGCCTTTAGAGATTACTATGAAAAATTATATGATACCAAAAATGAATCTGATTTAACAAAACTAAATGGGTTTTTGAACGAACTATCTATACCGTGTATTCCAAATGAAAACAGGGAGATATTGGAGTCTAAAATTAGTCAAGAAGAAGTTGGGCTAGCCATTGATAATATGAAATCAGGAAAAAGTGCAGGACCAGATGGTCTTCCAGTTGACCTTTATAAAAAATTTAAGAATAAATTAATAAAACCTTTTTTGGAAATGGTTTTAGAAGCATTTCAAAATAATAATTTACCATCATACATAAATAATGCCTTAATTATACTGCTGCCAAAACCAGGTAAGCCCTCTAATAAATGTGAAAATATGAGACCAATAAGCCTATTAAACGCCGACCTTAAGATAATCTGTAAAATTTTAGCAAGACGAATACAAGAAATTTTACCAAATATTATTAATCGAGATCAGAATGGCTTTATAAAGGGTAGACAAGGCTTCCATAATGTAAGAAGACTATTTAATATTATTTATTTTAATAAAGAAGCACCGGATACAGCTCTCCTATCACTGGACGCCGAAAAGGCCTTTGATAGAGTTGAATGGCCCTTTCTTTTTGAAGTCCTACAAAGGTTTGGACTTGGAAATAATTTCATAAAATGGGTTCAAATAATATACAATAATGCTACAGCAGAAATCCTAACAAATAACAATATTTCAAAACCAATAGAAATCAATAGAGGATGTCGACAAGGCTGTCCACTTTCACCTTTACTGTTTACTATGGCAATTGAACCTTTAGCGATAGCGATACGTTTACATTCACAAATATATGGAATTAAAGTTGGACCAACAGAACATAAAATCTCCCTGTACGCCGATGACATAATTTTGTTTATGTCGAATCTAAAAAAATCAATTCCAACCTTGTTGAATTTAATAAAGAATTTTGGGGAAATATCAGGATATAAAATAAATAAAACTAAATCTTCAATATTAATGCTAAATGAGACCCAGAGAAATTACCCAGCCCCTGAGGTAAATCAATTCAATGTTGTAAATCAGTTTAAATATTTAGGAATCCAAATTGTGCCTAAGCTAGAATCAGTCGCCAGTGTCAACTATGAAGCCTTAATGTCAGATATCAATGAGTTAACTCAGAGATGGATGTCACTACCAATGTCGATGATCGGGAGAATCAATATACTTAAAAGTAATATTTTACCTAAAATACTTTATTTATTTCAATACATTCCCTTATCACCACCTTTAGATCTATTCTCAAGAATAAAAAAAAAGTTAGTGGAATTTATATGGAACAACAGGAGGGCTAGATTACGTCTGTCTTTATTATATTTACCATTTGATCGTGGAGGTCTGAAATGTCCAAATTTTATGTTGTATTATTGGTCGGCACAACTGAGGTCTATGACATATTATTTTTCATCAAATGATCTCCCTCACTGGACTGAAATGGAATCATACAATTTACCTTTACCTCTTCCCATATTCATATACTCAGATTCGGCAAAAAAATTACAAAAACAAGTTAAAAATCCATTTGTAAAGCATATGATCAAAATATGGTGTGAAGCTAAAAACTATTTAAAAGAACCACAGTTATTGTCACAATTTAGTCCAATATGGGGTAATCAATATTTTAAACCAGGGAGAGCGGACGCTGTATTTAAAGTATGGAATTTAAAAGGGATACAAAAGATTCAGGATTTATATTTGCCATGTGCAGATAACATAATGTCTTTTGAAGAGCTGAGGATCAAATTTAATCTCAATAGAACACATTTTTTTAAATATCTTCAACTTAGAAACTTTATTCGATCAAATCAAAATAAAGCTCTCACTCGACCTATTTACTCATCCTTGGAAAAAATGATGATGAAAGATAGTAAAAGAAAGGGTATTATTTCAGAGTTTTATAACTCATTGACACTATCTTCAAGTGAAAATTCACTGAAAAGATTAAACTACTGGAAAGAAGATCTGCAAACTGAAATTTCAGAGGAACAATGGGAATTGGCTTGTACAGAAGCTCAAACCAAATCAATAAATGTACGCCTTAAATTGATACATTTCAAATGGTTAATGCGGATGTATGTTACACCGGAGGAGTTAAATAGATATAACAAAAATATACCAGATACATGCACAAAATGCATGGAAAGTAAAGGAACCCTATTTCATTGTTTATGGGAATGTAGATTAATAAGAATGTTTTGGGAAGAGGTGAGGGTAACAATTGAAAAAATAATCTCAAAACAAATCATATTGAATCCTAAACTGTTTTTGTTGGGTCTGTACCCAGAAAAGCATAATTTTAATAAAAGTGAAAGAACATTCATAGACCTCAGTTTGCTTAATGCCAAAAAATGTATTGCACTATTATGGAAAAAGACTCATAGACCAGATGTGACTCAGTGGTTAAGACAGATGTTAACAAACCTTCCATTAGAAAGAATAACATACATACTGAAATCAAAGGAAATTGTGTTTGAGAATATATGGAGACCTTTTATTGATTATGTAAAAAATTTAAACATAACTCTTGAAGAAGAAGGTGAATGATGTGTGTGGACCTTGTAAATTCCAAACTGGTGAACATAATATGTATACTTATGTATTGGACTGTCTAGACTAAACAGAGGAGCATTGTTGAAGACTTGATTTTGTTGGTGGTTGTTGGTGTTTTTAGTGCATTTTTTTTTTGTAGTACTTTAGTGTTAGTGTTTGATTGTTTGTATCATGTTTGTTAAAAAAAAAAAGGTTCAATAAAGATATTGTGGAAAAAAAAAAAGATACAAAGCAGGAATATCAAAGAATCTTCATTATTTCTTGATATCTTTATTAATGCATATAAATCAACAAGTCTTAAAAAACTTATTAGTAAATTATACCACAGTTTATTGACACTTAAAACAGACTCAACAACATATATAAAGCAAAAGTGGGAAAAGGAAATGAACATTGAAATAACTGATGATATGTGGTTAAGGGTTTGGGAGGTGCAATCCTCATCCACCAACTCCGGCACCTGGAGGGACTTTTGCTGGAAGACTCTTATTCGTTTTTTCATAACACCCAATCAGAAATCTAAGTACAGTGGAGTTCCTGCTCACTGCTGGAGAGAATGTGGGGAAAAAACAGCAGACCATGGGCACGTATTCTGGTCTTGCCCACACATTCAGCCTTTCTGGACAGACGTAGCAAATGTCATTTCTAAGGTACTGGACTTTAATATCAGCTGCTCTTTTATTTTGTTATTCCTTGGATGTTTCCCTGACAGACTGAATGCAGATGATATTTACCTCCTGAAAATTTTTTCAGCATCGGCCAAAAAGGCTATAACAAAGTGCTGGCTACAAAAACAGCCCCCCACACTGAACCTCTTCACCTCCATAATAGACAATATAAGGTCTATGGAACGCATGACCTATACTCTGCGACTCCAAGAGGAGCTAGGAAAAAAGACGTTGGAAAAAATGGCTGGACTTCATAAGACGTGACAGTATTTATTAATGTGCAGATTCGGAATTGTATGTTTTTGCTGCATCTGTTTTGTACTATATTGATCATCCCATGACCTCTTGTGTTTGTGTTTTTATAATTGAAAAATGTTCATGAATAAAAAGTTTCAAAAAAGAAACTGGTGAAATCTATGGTGCTGACTTGTTGTGCTCTGCACAATCTGTGTGAGAGTCATGGAGAGACGTTTGACACTACATTGGATGATGCAGTAGATGAACCAGTGGTGGCAGCGACCCAGGGAGCAGAGGAGCAGGGAGCTGATGTACGAGATGCTGTGATGCAGTACTTGTCTAGCAATAGGTAGAAATGTAATTTCGCCCACATTTATGTGCATACATATTTCAAAAATGTTTTTTTGTAAATAAAATGTTGTGCATGGTCCATCTACCTGTCCTCTGTTGTTCATAACGCTTATCTGTTAAGAAGGTGCGAAGCCATCAGCCTAATGATGGGTCCACACTTCTCACTGTTGTGATAATTGCTCACGCTGAGCGCTCTGCCAGCCCCGCTGTGGGGGTCACACACACGACGTGTTCCTCCACACTCTCAATCATTTTTTTTTCCCCGTGTATTTTTCTCTTTGGCGTACAGAAATGGCAATACGCCCGTATTTGCTAAAATTGCATTTTCCCCGTATTAAAATACGGCGAAACCGTATCACTTGACAGGTATGTAATTACATGCAGAAACACCGCACAGGCCATCTTCACAAAAATCCAGCTCGACAAGCCACTTTTGCTTAGGTGGAAATGCAAATTAAACTATAAATCATGTGCTGATATATGTCTTATTCCCATGTAAAGGTCTCCCACTTTTACTTACAAATTGATTTTTAATTTTTGGGAAAAGGGAATATAAATTTTGCACAACTTATTGGTAACAACAGTTGTGTGCAACAAAAACACAGTTGTGTCAAATGTTATTACTGTAGTGCCAAATTTTTGCTAGATTCCTTCTTAATTTATTAAATTTTGACTGGTGATGCAACATTCAACTTACATGTACTTACCTTTATCAGTGTCTACTGTACAAGTTAAAGCACACCTGTACAACTGCTTATAACATAAAAAATGTACCCGTTCAAGAGAAATGGATTCAGCATTTCAAATTTGTTTAAAATAAAAAAAAAAACTACCAAGACATTACGTTTTGTTGTGTTGTTAAAAATTAAATTACCATTAGAAGGCTATACACCTGACCTGATGAACAGCAGCATGTGGAGTGAACAGAGAATGAAATGTGTATGTAATTATTGGCTTTTCTCATACGGTGTCATAACAGATAAACCAGACTTTTGATGCAAACAATACAATTTTATTCCAGAAGCAAAATTTACAAACAAAAAAACAGACATGGGCGTGGGGAGACATGGTTAGACACGCCGACTGCTAAATGCGTCCACAAGCCTGCCAAATAGGGTCAGGAAATCTCTGTTGAATATTGACATCTCTGCGAGCTCTTCCCTTCGTAACGCAGCGTCCTGCTCCAGGGCTTCACGCGCATCTGCCCGCACATCTGCGGCCACCTGTCGCAAATGCTGCATGTACTCCTGATGGTGTTCTTGCCGCTGGACATGTTGCCGTTCCAAGAGCCGCATCTCTTCGTCATGCATGTTGACCATCGCTCATGTAAGGTCAGCGATGGAGTTGTCCGTTTTCCTCTTGCCTAGATGGAAAGACAGAAAGGCATGGTCGTTAAAGCTGGATCACTACATATATTTTCGTTCCGGGTTCCGGTTCCGCCGGACCGGCGGCGCCACACGAGTCGGCTGCCTGTTGCAACAGCCTTTTTTTTATCTTCCTTCTTCTTTCTACACCTTTCACTCTGTATATATATCACGGACGCACGGATCGCCCCGGGGGTCTCCCGGGTCGGCGGACGGAGCCACGGTTTGCAGCGGGAGACGTTACAGCGGGGAGGAGCTAGTGCTAGCTAGCACTTGGCCGCCGCCCGGTGCTAATGGGAAACTCGACATACCGGGAGCTGTAGCGAAAACGAAGCGGGTGCCGGGCTGGAGTTTAGGCGGCGTGAAAGAAATATAAGACAGAATAATAAAGAGCGATGGCAAGAACCAAGCAGACCGCCCGTAAAATCTACTGGAGGAAGAAGCCCCCCAGGAGACAGCTAGCCACAGGGCTGCTCGGAGAGGCGCTCTGGCCACCGGCAGAGTGAAGAGGCCTCGCCGTCACAGGTCCGTGGCTCTGAGAGAGATCCGTCGCTACCAGAAATCCACAGAGCTGCTCATCCGTAAGCTGCCCGTCCAGCGCCTGGTGAGGGAGATCGCTCAGGACTTCAAGACCGTCCTGCGTTTCCTGAGTTTCGCCGTCATGGCTCTGCAGGAGACCAGCGAGACCCACCTGGTGGTCTCTTCTTCGCTAAGGGGGTCACCATCATGCCCAAAGACTTCCAGCTGGCCCGCTGCATCCGCGGAGAGAGAGCTTAGACTTTCTGCTGCACATCCACCAGCCATAATGCTCTGCACTGTGTGTCTATATACTGTATATACATTTACGTATAGTAATATGGACATATGTTTACTAGATGTTGTTTTTTCTTGCCTTCTGATTGTTGCTCTGAGTGTTGCTATCCCTATGCTGTTGCAATCCTGGAATTTCCCCATGGTGGGACTAATAAAGGCTTATCTCCCTCTGTCCGTACAGAGGGAGCTGAGGAGAAAGATCACAGAAGGCAAGGACAGCTTCAGGAAGAAGATGGAGGACAAGCTGCAACAGAGCGACATCAGCGGGGTCTGGAGAAACCTCAAAACCATCTCGGGGCTCCAGAATACCTCCCCCCAGGCCACGGGGGGCAGGGAGTGGGCGAACAACCTGAATCTGTTTTTCAATAGATTTGACCAACCGCCCTCCCCCCTGTCTGCACAACAACCACTGCTGCCTCTAAGAAATCAAGTCCTGCTACCCACTCCCCACTCCACCGACACCCCCCCCCCACTCCCAACACACAGCCCCCCATCCTGACCCTGACCAAGACCCAGGTGAGGACGGAGCTGAGGAAGATCAAGGCGAGGAAGGCGTTGGGACCGGACGGCATCAGCGCAAAGCTCCTCAAGTCCTGTGCAGACCAGCTGTGTGGGATTGTGATGTATATCTTCAACATGAGCCTGAAACTGGGGAGGGTACCACAGCTGTGGAAAACATCTTGTGTGGTACCTGTACCAAAAACTTCCCACCCCAAAGACCTGAACAGCTTCAGACCGGTGGCCTTGACGTCCCACTTGATGAAGACCCTGGAGAGACTGCTCCTTGCTCATCTCCGCCCCCTGGTGGAACCAGCGATGGATCCACTTCAGTTCGCCTACCAGCATGGCATTGGGGTGGAGGATGCGGTGATCTTCCTCCTTCACCGTTCTCTGTCCCACCTGGAGAAGCCCGGGAATATGGTGAGGATCATGTTCTTTGACTTCTCCAGTGCTTTCAACACCATCCAACCGATGATCCTGAAGGACAAGCTGCTGCGCGCAGGGGTGGACCAGCACCTGTCATCATGGATCCTGGACTACCTCACGAACCGGCCTCAGTTTGTGAGAACCCGGGACTGTGTTTCCGACACGATCATCAGTAGCACGGGGGCCCCCCAGGGAACGGTGCTGGCTCCCTTCTTGTTCACTCTTTATACTGCGGACTTCTCACACAACACAACACATTGCCATCTACAGAAGTTCTCTGATGACTCTGCGATCGTTGGTCTCATCTCCAGCGGAGATGAAGCTGAGTACAGAGGGCTTATCCAGGACTTTGTGGACTGGTGCCATCGGAACTGCCTCCAGATCAACGCGAGGAAAACTAAGGAGCTGGTGGTGGACTGCCGCAGGCATGGGCAGCCCCTCACAGCACCAGTAAATATACAGGGAACAGACATCGAGATGGTGACATCCTACAAGTACCTGGGTATTCATCTGAACAATAAACTAGACTGGTCACACAATACTGACGCACTCTACAAGAAGGGACAGCGCAGGCTGTTCCTGCTGAGGAGACTCAGGTCTTTTGGTGTACAAGGGGCGCTGCTGAAGTCATTCTATGACACGGTGGTGGCATCAGCCATCACTTTTGGAGTGGTCTGCTGGGGCAGTGGCATTACTGCAGCCGATAGGAAGAGACTGAACAAACTGATTAAGAAAGCTAGCTCTGTCCTGGGGCAACGCCTTGATCCGATGGAGGAGATAGGAGAGAGAAGGACGGTGGCTAAACTGTCATCTCTGCTGGAGTCCGAGTTCCACCCTATGCAGGACATACTGGATGCACTGAGGAGCTCATTTAGCAGCAGACTACATCATCCCAGGTGCACAACCGAGAGGTTTCGTAGGTCCTTCCTACCAACGGCTGTCAGACTGTACAACCTAAGCAGGGCTGCTCGCAGAGATAGCAAAAAGACGTAACAAACTAATAGTTTTTTTTTTTTGTTTGTTTGTTTTTTTTTTTTTTGAATGCAAAAGATGCAATAGACTTACACAATGGTCCTCTCCGGCATACAACTAGGAACATACCGGTCGCTATGGAGGGTGAGAATATGTATGGGCACATAATCATACCATGTAGGATAACTAAATAGACGGTTATGCTGTTTCATCCCACCTAGCAACAATGCTCTGCACTGTGTGTGTTTATATATTTACATATTTATTCCATCTAGCTACAATGCTCTGCACTGGGTGTGTTTATATTTATATATCTATATATTTATTCCATCTAGCTACAATGCTCCGCACTGTGTTTTTATATATCTACATATTATTCCATCTAGCTACATTGCTCCGCACTGTGTGTGTTTATATACTTGCATATTTATTCCACCTAGCTGCAATGCTCCATACTGTGGGTGTTTATATATTTACATATTTATTCCATCTAGCTACAATGCTCTGCACTGTGTGTTCATATATTCATATATTTATTCCATCCAGCTACAATGCTCTGCACTGTGTGTCTGTGTGTGTGTGTGTGTGTGTATATATATATTTTATAGTAATATGTACATATGTATATTAGCTGCTCTTGCTTGCTTGTTTTTTCTTGCCTTCTGATTGTTGCTCTGAGTGTTGCTATCCCTGTGCTGTTGCAATCCTGGAATTTCCCCATTGTGGGACTAATAAAGGCTTATCTTATCTTATCTTATCTTATCTTATCTTATATTATGGAATTACACTGGTGAAAGTCTGTGGTGGAATGTCACTATTATATTATGCTTCATTGCTGTATATAAGCTGAACTGTCATGTTGCTGCCCCTCAGTAGAGCAGATTTTGCAACACGCAGGGTGCTGTCTTCGGCTGCAGCCCCCCTGCAAAACTAAAAAGGATTAAGATTAAGAATATGGATGGATGGATGGATGGGTAATGTTTAAAATAGTTGCTTGTAGTGTGGCCGCAGAAATCTGAATGGGTTAATACAGTCAGCTGACGCGAAGCATTTCAATGAAGCATGTTGATTTCAACGGCAGTTCATGAGCTTTATTTGTTTTTCTAAAACAGGAGTTACAACAGCACTTCAATCACCACACCTAAAAATGGGACCGGGTTGTGGAACACCGATAAGTGAAGACCAAAGAATAACCTATTTGTATATTTAAAAAGACATTTTCAATTAATTAATATGCAGCTACAGGAAATTGCATTAATCAGTTTGGTACATAACTTGTTAGGCTCCAGCCCCCCTGCGACCTGTAAAGGATTAAGCGGTAGAAGATGGATGGATGGATGGATGGATGGATTTTCGACCCTGGTTTCCGCTGGACCTGTTTCAACAAACAAAAAAATCGTGGTTATTGTGCCTTACCGGCACTTGAACGTGATCCAGATGGAGCTGGTGATGTGGCTGACATGGGAGTCGATCCAGCTGGCGCTCCGGCAGACACAGACGCAGAGGCAGAGGCAGGAGAGTCCGGTGTGTCCATGTCCACTGAGGTGGACCCCTGTGATATGAACTGCGATTCTAGAAAGAAAATGCACACAATTTAAAACTTAACACCAAAGTGCAACATGTACACAACACTCTGAAGTTTTTAACCGGAATACAATAAGCGTAATTCAGCGTTTTGTTCGCACTAATACTTAACACAAAGCAAGCGTGAATCTGCAGTTGGCTGCAAAACAATAGGCAAGCCTCAATAACAACCATTACCCACAATTTAACAACCTTCCTATTTCTTAAAAACAGTGAGCTTGGCACAGAAAGGATAAATTGGCGAAAAGACGTGCAATATCAAAACAACACTCACCATCCCCGGTTTCCAAGGCCGTGGCCGTGTCGAGGGCCTATGTCCATAGATGGCGTCCATCTCAGCAAACCACTTCCACTCCTTCCGATCCGCTGCACTTCAAGCATTGTGGTGCTTCACTGCTCGGTAATCGCTTCTCAGCTTTTTCAGCTTCTCCCGACACTGTTTGGCAGTACGGATGTGCCCTTGGGAACCCATCTGCTCGGACACCTGCTGGTATATTTTTTCATTTCGAGTAGATCCGTCCAACTCGCGCTGGATGCGATCGTCGGCTAATATAGAAAGAAAATTGCACATCTCCTAATATATAATATTAGGAGTATATTATTATATAAGTATATTATACAGTATATTAATATAATATACTGTATTAAAGGGGTGCACTGTGTTCACTGGCTGAACAACTACAAATGGCGGTCGTGGAGTAGATTCAGCAGAAAGAGTCGCTTTCGTGACGTTACGACCTGACCAATCAGCGGCGACCAGTCTCTTAAAGTCATATCACAGCCATACTCAGCCCTACTCAGCTCGGTTAGACCCTGCCCTGGATCAGGTACTAAAGAAGCACCTGCTAACCGGTGCTGGGGCTAATGGAAAATGCTCAAACGCGGGCTGAGTGGTGCGGTGTAGGGCTAAGTGAGGCTAGTGGAAAAGGCCCTTATGAGGCCTCGGCCAGTGTGGAGTTCGACTGGGATCCCTACACCCTGTTGGAGAAGCTTCTTATTGAAAGCCCTGCCCCTCAAATACCACTGGAGCAGGTGGCTAAGGTCATTGGCGAGATGAAAAATGGCAAAGCAGCTGGCTCATCACAGATTGCTGCCAAGATGCTCAAAGCTTCTGGCAACAATGGCGCCATGCTGATTCGCAACCTTATCGCATCAGTCGTGAAGTATGGGAGGATCCCCGCTGACTGGGAGGAGAGTATCATTGTCAGCCTTTACAAAGGCAAGGGTGCTGTGCTTGAGCAAGGCAACTATTGTGGTCTAAAGCTGCTCGACCAGGTTATGAAGGTGTTGGAGAAGGTGGCCAAGAGCTTCCTCAGGCAGCAGGTGTGCTTTGATGATATGCAGTTCGCTTTTATGTCTGGTCGTGGAACAACAGGCGCCATCTTCATTGTGCGCCAGCTGCAGAAGAAGTATCACGGTGTCAACAACCCCATGTACAGGGCTTTTGTTGACCTAGAGAAGGTGTTTGACCGGGTCCCCAAGCAAGTCATCTGGTGGGCCATGAGGAAACTCGGTGTGGAAGAGTGGCTTGTACAACTCACCCAGTGCATATATGAGAACGCCTGTAGCAGAGTACGAGTTGGTGATGGATTGAGTAAGGAGTGTGAGGTCAAAGTCGGCATGCACCAGGGCTCCTGTCTGAGCCCACTGCTTTTCATCATTGTTCTGGAGGCCCTGTCTTGTGAGTTCCGTACTGGTTGTCCCTGGGAGATCCTGTACGCTGATGACCTGGTCATCAATGCAGAGACGCTGGAGGAGATGCTTTTGAAACTAGTTTGTTGGAAGATGGCATGGCAGCCAAAGGACTCCGTGTAAACAAGAAGTCCAGCAAGTATCTATGTGCTGTGTGTCTCACTGGCAGTAGCCATGGCTCAGTCTTTTGTGGTGGTTGCTCAAGATGGGTGCAAAAGAGATGCAGTGGACTCACTGGTGGCCGGGCTTATGACCAAGATTTCCATTGTAAGCACTGTCATGGGGAGGCCAGGCCAATCGATGATTGGCCTATAACACAGACGGTTCTTGGCAATGACAAGTTGGAAGTAGTACCATCTTTCTGTTACCTGGGTGTCATGCTTTCTGCTGGTGGTGGATCTGAGCTTGCCACCATCACGAGATGTCAGGCTGCCTGGAACAAGTTAAGGCAGGTGCTCCCAATTCTCAAGACCCACTGGCTCCCACCAACCTCAAAAGGCTGTATTTACAACTCCTGCGTGAGGAGCATGTTGCTGCACACCAGCGAGATATGGACCATGACTCCTGCCTGTCTTAGTCGTCTGTGGCAGAATGACAGGTCCGTGATCCGCTCGATGTGTAGCGTCTCGACTGAGCATGAGGTCAGCTCGCAGGCACTCTTGGTAAGACCGCAGCTGAATGACCTTGAGGATATGCTCCACATGCACCATTTGTGTTGGTTCGGCCATGTGGAGAGGAGTGTCAGTTGGATTAAGAAGGTCCTGGATGTCGATCCTGGTAGCAGCAGAGGTCAAGGAAGAGGAAGACTGAAGAAGACATGGCTGGAGGGTGTCCGTTTGGACCGGGTCAAGCTACAACTGGCCCAGGTTGAACCAGTGGACAGGAACCACTGGAATGGGACTTTGAGAAGTGCAGTGAAGCAGGAGCCACCCCATCTGAGGGACTAATTGTGTCTTGTCAAACATAAATATGGATGATGATGATGATGATGACGATGAGTGGAATCAACAATCAAAAGCAAAGTCTGATTTGTGTGAAAGATAAGATAAACCTTTATTAGTCCCACAATGGAGAAATTTACAATATTGCAGCAGCAAAGAGATAGCAGCACTCAGAGCAATACTAAATAATAAAATATGACAAAAATAGTATATACACAGGGCAAGAAATTATGAAAAGTTAAAAAACGAGTGAAATAGTATTTACAAAAGCTAGTAAGTGACTAAATTATTCAGCAATATACAGTTGAAACCAGAAGTTTACATACACTACAAAAAGACACATAACCTTTTTTTTTTTCCTCACTGTCTGACATCAAATCAGACTAAACTTTTCCAGTTTTAGGTGCGTTAGGATGACCAAAGTTACTTTATTTGCTAAATAATTTTTATTTTTGCTAAAAAAATTTTTTTTTTTTTTTGAGAATTATTTATTCCATCACCATAGCAAACAAGAAGGGGCTTGGAGCAAATACCTAATGCAATCCCACCCCCCACCTTGAATCCATCTGTCACTCAAACAGTACCAGTGACGTACACAGATATTTCGGGGGACAGATGCTCAACACCCCCCCCCCCCAAAAAAAAAAGGCTTTCCTAATTTTCTTCCTTTGCTGTGCTTTGAATATCTGACATACTGGTGCCAAAAAACATGCAAGTTAGGTTAATTGGTATCAAACTGGGGATTCTAAATTGTCCTTAGGAATGACTGAAAGAATGAATGGTTGTCTGTCTCTCTGTGTTGGCCCTGCGATGGACTGGCGATCTGTCCAGGGTGTACCCTGCCTCTTGCCCAAAGATGCTGGGATAGGCTCCAGCCCCCCCACGACCCAAAAAGGATTAAGCGGAAGAAGATGGGCGGATGGATGGATGGAGTTTGATCTGTGGAGTCTGCCAGCTGCAGCCAGAGGGTGCCGGCATCCTGCCTGTAGAGGGCACCCATTTGCCACAAATACACACGCAGCACAAAATTAGGAATCTTTTATTAATTCATCTTCTTCCGCTTAATCCTTTTCGGGTCGCGGGGGTGCTGGAGCCTATCCCAGCGTCTTTGGGCGAGAGGCAGGGTACACCCTGGACAGATCGCCAGTCCATCACAGGGCCAACACAGAGCGACAGATAACCATTCACTCTCACAGTCATACCTAAGGACAATTTAGAATCCCCAGTTTGATGTCAATTAACCTAACTTGCATGTTTTTGGGATGTGGGAGGAAACCAGAGAAATCCCGGAGTAAACCCACGCAAACACGGGGAGAGCATGCAAACTCCACATAGATCACTGTTGGTCAGGGGCTGGGATCGAACCCAGGATCCCCCGGCCAAGGGTGAGTTGCTGTGCTGCCGCAGTGCTAACCACTCCGATACCGCGCCGCCCGAATCTTTTATTATTATTTTTATTTTTCTGATTCTTGTGGAGCCACCAAAAGAATGGTGCCCTGGGCGGCCACCCACATCACACATACCTGAAACTGCCACTGCTCCTAAATACTGAAAAAAGTAAAGTTACATACCACAGCACAAATTTTATACACTCCTGGAGATATTTAATAGTTGTTAGATTAAAAAGGGACAGTTCGGTGATGCAGTGGTTACCACTGTGGCAGCACAGCAAGAAGGTCATTGGATCGATTCCACCCTTGACTATCACGGGTTCGATCCCTCCCCCTGACCATCGGTGACCCTTCTGTGTGGAGTTTGCATGTTCTCCTCGTGTCTGCATGGGTTTTCTCCAGGCACTCCAGTTTCCTCCCACAGGCCAAAGACATGCAAATTAGGTTAATTGGCACCAACTGGGGATTCTGAATTGTCCTTAGGTATGATTGTGAGAGTGAATGGTTGTCTGTCTCTCTGTGTTGGCCCTGCGATGGACTGGCGATCTGTCCAGAGTGTACCCTGCCTCTCGCCCAGAGCTGCTGGGATAAGCTCCAGCCACCCCACAACCCAAACAGGATTAAGCGGTAGAAGATGGATGGGTGGATGGATAGATTAAAAAAAAACTATCAGCTCATACACAGACCATGGTCTTCATGATTAATTATGTATTTACAGGACACAAATGAGCAGCTTCCATTGAAAAAAATAAATATCTGTTCCAAAATAAATAAATCTTTGCAAAAACCTGAAAAAAGGCTTTTGTTTCAGTAGATAAAATATTCAGTCTTCATTCAAATAATTACAGTAAATCTTGGCAAAAAATTAGAGGGCATTCCCCTTGTCAGTAAAATGAAATCCTCCCCTGTTATCCTGCCACCCTCCATCCCCCATAAAGACTGCAAGGATAGTTTATACAGGACAACTTAGTATAGTATCAGTGAGAGGATAGGAGTAAATGTACAAGAAAAATCGTGAACACTGAGTTTAGTTTAATGTTTATTTGAAAGGGAAACTGCACACTAATGAACATTAATACAAATGTAAGTATGCCAGATTTAGCAATACTGCTAATTTGCATCTGTAGTCCCCCGGCGGGTCACAAAAACACACAAACTGTGGTAGTGTAGAAGTTACGGAAAAACAGACAGGATACGTGTAAGTCTGTCTAGAAAAACTTTATTTACATTTTTTCACTTCCTGCTTTTATCTCCATCCAAAACGGAAAAACTCCGCCTTCACATTAAAACTCCACCTTCACATTAAAAGATCCAATTTTGTGTGTGAGACCAACAACTAATATCACCACACAGGCCCCCCCCAGAACACACAAATAACATAAATAAACATGCTGACAAAAAACAAACAGCATGAACAAAAATCCAAAAGAAAATAACTCAAGAAAACCTCTTAGGCAACCTAATTACCCTGCCCCGACGACTGCACTGCACAGTCCTAGGGGGCACAACTGTAACTGGAGCAGAAACAACCTCAGGCGCAGGGTTGGGAGGGCGCCCCCGCCGAGCCGGGCGGGCTAACTCAACCTCATTGTCACAAAGAACATGCGCAGGCTTCAAACGATCCACCGAAATCCGATCCTGGCCAGTCCCCAACTCAACCAAAAAATCCTTATGGCCTGTTTCTAACACCCGAAAAGGGCCATCATAAGGTGCCTGCAGGGGAGAACGATGGGCATCGTGCCGGACAAAAACATATTTAGCCGACCTAAGGCTGTCAGGGACGTAAGACTGAGGAAGGCAGTGGTGCGCAGCCACAGGAACAAAAGCCCTAGCTTCCTCTCGACACTTAGGCCTCTTAACCATACTGGGACCTAACCCTGGACTGGTAGGAAGAAACTCCCCTGGAACCCTCAAGGTCTGGCCAAGGACCAACTCAGCAGAAGAGGAATGCAGGTCTTCCTTGGGGGCTGAACGCAAACCCAACAAAACCCACGGTAATCTGTCCACCCATCCACTATCCACCAATGACGCGCGAAGGGCCGCTTTCATAGTCCGATGAAACCGCTCGCATAGCCCATTAGCTTGTGGATGGTATGCTGTGGTCCGATGAAGTTTAACCCCCAAACTACCAGCTACTTCATTCCAAAGTGCAGAGGTAAATTGCTGGCCCCTGTCAGAGGTAACGTCCAAGGGGACACCAAAACGGGACACCCAAGAGGAGATAAATGCCCGGGCAACATCAGATGCTGTAGTTGATGTCAGGGGAACCACCTCCGGCCACCGCGTAGTCCGGTCCACCATAGTGAAGAGGTGAGTAAAACTGCGAGACGGAGGAAGAGGTCCAACTAGGTCCACCTGAACATGATCAAAACGTCGCTCCGGAATCCAAAAAGGCTCCAATGGAGCCTTTATGTGGCGCTGCACCTTAGCACGCTGGCATGCCACACAGGTTGTCGTCCAAGTCTTCACATCCTTTCTAAGACCCGGCCATACAAACTTGGTGCTCACCAACTTGACCGAAGCCTTAACCCCAGGATGCGACAAAGAATGAACAGCGTCAAAAACACGACGACGCCAAGCCACAGGCACCAGAGGTCGTGGTTTTCCCAGTGTAGTATCGCACAGAAGAGTGGCGCCACTGTCTTGAAAGCAGACATCCTCCAACTGCAAACTGGACTCCGTGGAACGAAGCACCTGCACCTCCGGGTCCAACAACTGATCGGCAGCCATCTCAGCATAGTCCATGCCCAAATGAACAGCAGCAACTGGTGCACGAGAAAGACAGTCCGCCACCAAGTTGGTCTTACCAGCCACATGCTGAATGTCTGTAGTGAACTCGGAAATAGCCGAAAGCTGCCGTTGTTGCCGAGCTGACCAAGGTTCAGTGGACTTGGCCATGGCAAACGTGAGAGGTTTATGGTCCACAAAAGCGGTGAATTTACGGCCCTCCAAAAGAAACCTGAAATGCCTTGTCGCCAAGAAAAGGGCCAACAGCTCCCTGTCAAAGGTGCTGTACTTCCTTTCTGACTCGCGTAACTGTCTACTAAAAAAGGCCAGAGGTTCCCAGGAATTGCCCACCCACTGCTCACAAACTGCTCCGACAGCGTAATCAGATGCGTCGGTGGTAAGAGCAATGGCGGCCGTGGGATCTGGATGAGCCAACAAGGCAGCATCAGCCAGTGCAGCTTTAGCCCCATCAAAAGCACATAACCTCTCATGAGTCCACTCAATGTCCTGATTACCCCTCTTACCCTTCAAGGCCTCATATAGCGGACGCATAATATGGGCAGCATGAGGTATAAAACGGTTGTAAAAATTAACCATGCCCAAAAACTCCTGCAGGGGCTTGACAGAGGAGGGGCGTGGAAAAGCTAAAACTGCTTCGACTTTAGCCGGGAGGGGTACGGCACCCTGCTGGGATACCTTGTGCCCCAAGAACTCAAGTTCTGAGAGCCCAAACTGACACTTCACGGGATTCACTATCAGTCCATGGTCACAGAGGCGTCTGAAAAGCTGGCGAAGGTGCAACACATGTTCTTCCACCGAAGCGCTCGCCACCAGTATATCGTCCAGATATACAAATAAAAAAGGCATGTCCCGCAACACAGAGTCCATAAGCCTTTGAAACGTCTGCGCAGCACCCTTAAGGCCGAACGGCATCCTCAAGAACTCGAACAGTCCAAATGGAGTGATCACCGCTGTCTTGGGGACGTCCTGGGGATGGACAGGCACCTGATGATAACCACGCACTAAATCCACTTTAGAAAAAATGACTGTCCCTGCCAGACGTGAAGAAAAATCCTGGATATGGGGGACTGGGTACCTGTCGTTGGTAGTAGCGTTGTTAAGGCGCCTAAAATCTCCACAAGGACGCCAACCCCCATCTGACTTAGGGACCATGTGGAGGGGAGAAGCCCACGGACTGTCGGAACGGCGCACAATACCCAGCCGCTCCATATTGGCAAACTCATCTCTAGCAATGGCCAACTTAGCAGCATCCAGACGGCGTGCACGAGCAAAAACAGGTGGACCCACAGTAGTAATATAATGCTCAACCCCATGCTTAACTACTGCCGCAGAAAACGTAGGCACAGTGAGAGCAGGAAACTCAGAGAGAAGGCGCTGGTATCTGTCTCCTGAGGCGAGCATGTTAGCAAGCAGTGGACCAGCCCCACCCAGTGTACATGGATAAGAATCAAAAGACACAGCATCAATCAAACATCTGTTAGCTACGTCAACCAACAGTCTGTAAGCACACAAAAAATCTGCGCCAAGAATAGGAACTGCTACAGATGCTACCACAAAGTCCCAACTAAATTCACGGCCGTTAAAACACACAGTAATGAACCTGGTGCCAAAGGTGCGAATAGGAGTACCATTAGCAGCGTCCAGTGGAGGTCCATGTTCATATTCCATGACGTCAGCCGAAGAGGGGGGAACGATGCTCCGCTGCGCTCCCGAATCCACCAAAAAACGACGTCCAGCTGCGCAGTCCTCAATAAAAAGCAGCTTATTGCTGGTGCCGGTGCACGCAGCTGCTAGCGAGCACCGGCCTTCTCGTTTCCCTGTGGCTGGAAAGAGCACGGTGGAATACAGCGCCGAGCCTTCGGTCCAAAACGGCGGTGATAAAAACACATGCTGCTCTCTTTCTTACGGCGATCCGATACTGCGGCCACACCCACCGAGACTTCTCCATCAGACTGCCCAGGCGGCAATGCATGCACCGACAAATGACGAGAAGCCAGCCAAAGCCTGTCCGCTTCTCCAGCCAAACCCCGATAATCTTTAGTACAAATGAGGGGCGAGCTGGCCAGGACAGTGCGCACTGGAGGTGGAAGCTGACGCAGAAACAGGTGGATAAACAGAAATGAACTGTCTCCTGAACCAAGAAGTGCCAACATATTCTCCATCAGCTCAGAAGGTTTGCTGTCCCCCAAACCAGTCATAGACAGAAGACGATCAGCGCGCTCTATATCAGAGAGTTGGTACAGCTGCAGTAGAGCCCTCTTCAGAGTGACGTACCTGTCAGCGAGAGGCGGGTCCCGGAGCAGTCCCATCAAACGACGAGTAGTGGCAGAATCCAAAGCTGCGACAACATGGAAATACTGCGTGTCATCTGTGGTTATTCCGCGCAGATGGAACTGAGCCTCGACATGCTGAAACCAGGGCTCCGGGTCGTGCTGCCAAAAGTCCGGTAATTTAATTGTAGCCGCAAAAACAGCTGGTACGGGAGCCGCAGTGGATACAGACGCCGTGGCGGCGATATCAGAAGAAGTCGCTTGATTAAACATTCTTCAAATGTCGGGGTCACCAATGTAGAAGTTACGGAAAAACAGACAGGATACGTGTAAGTCTGTCTAGAAAAACTTTATTTACATTTTTTCACTTCCTGCTTTTATCTCCATCCAAAACGGAAAAACTCCGCCTTCACATTAAAAGATCCAATTTTGTGTGTGAGACCAACAACTAATATCACCACAGTAGCAGCGCTGGACGCCCGCACAGCCCAGCAGGTAGCGAGCCTGCTCGATCAGCCTCCAGCCCACAGCAAATACGGGGCGCTCAAGGCTGCGCTGACCCAGCGCTACACGCTCTTGGACTGTGAGAGAGTGAAGAGGCTCCTAGGGCGGATCGAGTTAGGAGATGGTTCGGCCGTCGACCTGATGGAGAAGATGCTGGCGTTAATGGACACGGACGACAGGCACTTTCTGTTTGCCCACATTTTCCTCCGGAACCTTCCAACGGAGGTGAGAGCGGTTCTGGCCAATTCGCCGTTGCTGGCCGCGCGTGACTACCGTGCGCTAGCCCAGGAGGCAGACTGGATCATCCTCACCACCAGAGCGATCACTGTCAACGCGGCAGCGGCGGCAGAGCCCAGCGAGACGACCAGAGGAGGTAAGGAGCCACCGACAGTAGCGGCAGCAGGGGCCAAGGAGCGCCAGAGAGACACGCTCTGCTTCTACCACCACCGCTTCGGAGAGAACGTGCTCAGATGCACGCCACCATGCCAGTTCAAGCGCTCGGGAAACACCAAGGCCGGCAGTCCATAGCAGCTGCGACCGTCGGTGAAGTGAACAAGCTGCTCTACGTGACGGACTCGCGCTCAGGGAGACGCTTCCTCGTCGACACCGGAGCCCAGAAGAGCGTCATCCTGCCGTCCTACGCTAACCGGCTGGCAGAACCTAGCAGCCCCGGACTGGTGGCAGTAAACGGCTCGGAGATTAAGACGTTTGGTGAGAGAACACTGGCCTTATCTCTACATGGCCGCTCGTATGAGTGGACTTTTATCATAGCAGCACTGTGTTGCCCAATCCTGGGCGCTGATATTCTGTTCTGTGCTTGTGAGATGTGAAGTGTGTAATAAACCGTCTGTCCATGAATCTGCCTCTTATTTGACACACCCCACAAAACGATCATACACGTGAAGAATAACTGCAATGAAACTGTACAAAGTGGATATGCTAAAGTGCAAGAGTTAAGGTGCTACAAAACAAAACATTCAAATGTCACAGGAATGAAGTGCTGTGTATGTGTACACACACACATGCACCCAAACACCTCACAGCAACAACAAACCGCAACAAACAAGAGGCAGGGAATATATGTGTGACACACGGGCACACACAATACTCACAAAAAGTTAGGGATATTCAGCTTTCAGGTGAAATTTCAGGATGCACCTAAAATGCACTAAAACCTTTCCAGGTAAACTTAACTTGACCTTCTCTAACCTTTTGAATACACATGTCCAACTGTTCCAACTGGTCCAACTGTCCAATTGACAGGACAAGGGGAAAAAAACTTCCATGCACATTTAAGGGAGATGAGAGGCACCCAAATGTCACGTCAGACCACTCAGAACCATTTATATCAGCGAGGCCTGTGTGCTAGACAACCTGCAAGGGTACCTGACCACACCTGGTGCAGGCATCATCGTCTTGCATGGGTCAGGGAGCATTTACGCTGGACAAGGGACCAGTGGACCTCAGTGCTGTTCTGTGATGAAAGCTGATTCACGCTGAGCAGAAATGATGGCCGCCAATGATGTTGGAGACATCAAGGAAAGCACTATGCATCAGCCGCTGTTGTGGTGGCATTACACTCTGTGCAGGTGTGTGTAGTTCATACAGACCTGACCTACACCTTGTGAATGGTATAGTGACAAGCCGATACTACCTGAATAACATCATTAATCCAGTCATTGTGCCCCTGCATGAACAACACAGGCCTAATTTCATCTTCATGCATGACAATGCTCCAGCTCATCGAGATTGCATCATTAAAGAAAGGCTGCTGGAGGCTGGGGTACCTCAAATGGAGTGGCCTGCACTTTCTCGAGACTTGAATCCCATAGAAAACCTATGGGATCAGCTGAGTTGTCATGTAGAGGCTCGTAACCCTGCACCCCACAACCTCAATGACCTCAGGGCTGCCCTTCAAGAACAGTGGAATGCCATGCCTCAGCAGACAATAAGTGGACTTGTGAACAGCATGAGACATCGTTGTCAAGTTGTAATTGATGCTCAAGGGCACATGACAAGTTATTGAGACACTGACATTTTTTGTTGTGATATACCCACTGTGGCGGGTTGGTGTAACCCCCACAACAGACTGGACAGACACAGCGCTCGGCTAGAGCAATTAACAGAACAGTGAAATGTGTGTATTAATGTCTACAGGCAGCCCCGCTTCTTCTGGCCCACTTCTGTGATGTTAATGTGCCTTTCATGCATTGTGTTCATGCGTCCTGTCCTTACTGTGACCTAGAGACCGAGATCAATATGTCTCTCAAATGCAAATGTCTCATGCCTGTTCTGCAATCTCTTTGATCATACCAACTGCTGGGGAATGCTCTTTTATGTATTGTTGTAGTTGGGTATATATACTGCACTGTAACCCATGCTCACCCTCTCATTCTCTCACTCTGCAACTGCTGCTGCTGGACACACACACAGTGTGTGTCTCTCTTCATTGAGAGCCTGAGGATCCCGCTCCGGTCTGCTCACACTTGCACCGGAGCGGGGATCCTGTGAAGTCGGTATGATTCAATAAACTCTACTTAAAACCTTCAACAACGCTGTTTTATTTCATGCCGCTTCACTGGTGACCCCAAGAATGCACACGCTTTGTGCAACGCAACCTTCTGGTCTGGACGGCCACGCTGGCGACCCGACGCTGAAAAAAACATGCTGCCAGCGAACACAGCAGCCTGACGCAAACGAGCTGCCCTCCCTTCTGCTTCAGGGAGACCTCGATGCGGAGCCAGCACAGGCGAGCTACTCTCCGGACATCACCCACGACCGGGAAAACTGCAGAAAACGTCATGGCGCGACCCTCGCCTGAGATCGGGACGTCCACACTGGACCAGCCGAGGGACACAACGTTTTCTCCCTCTCACCACTACTCCTCCCTCTCAGCGATCCTACTCATCTACCCGAGCCTGAGGAACAAAGATCGTCTATCTCCCCTCAACGCTCCAATGCACCATGACTAATCTGCAGCCACAGCTCATCATAGATGTTTTTTCGGCGCCAACTGCGCCGATCTCCACCAAGTTTCCTGACCCTGGTTCTCCTCTCCAGCTGGCCCACCCATCACGGAACCCCGGCGCACACACCGGGGAGTTATGAGGACGGCGCACCACGCACGGGACACATACGGCTACACTGACCGCCTTCCTTCTGCTGCACACTGGCCCTTCAGGCTTGCTCGTACACCTGAGGCCCGCAGCTTGCTCACTGGATTTTATGGTCTTAGCCACGGCACACAAGGGGAATTCAGCTGTCTCAGAACTCAGAACTCAGAACTCAGAAAAGATTTATTGACAAGTACATTAACAGATATGACAACTGATAACATACGAGGGATTTGACTTGACACAGAAAACGACCTGCATTTCCAGTGACACGGCAGCATCTGTGAACGCGCCTGTCATCAGATGGGTACAGGATGCATAGGGAAGAAAGGATAATACAATAGGAAGGAGCAAAAAAAACCATTGATTGTCAGAATACTGGTTATATATGATCAATATTATGATTACAAGAAAAAAAAGCCCTCAATGCACAGTTAGCAGACAAAAAAGTTCACAAGGACACAGAGAGAGCAGTGAGTGAGTAATCTTTTTCATCAGTTTTTTGAGTCAGTGTGGATGTAGTGTTGAGTGTAGGTGTTTGTATCAGTTAAGAACAACAAGGTCTCTTTGGCAGGAGATGTTTTGTCTAGCTGCTGGCATTGTCCTTGGGCCATGCAGCTGGCTGTCCGTGAAGGCCGTGAAGCTCAATGTTTTGAAAACAAAAAACTGCAGATAATCTGGAGGATTTGTGTGAGGGGAGTCAGATTAGTCGAATAGTACTGATCCAGAGAGGAAAAAAAAACCTTTATATTCTCTTACAGATTCAGTACTTAATCCTTCATTGCTGGACGTTGAATCCTTCATGGACGGCTCTCAGCGTAATCATGATGTAATCCACCTTCCTAGACAGTTCTCCATTTGCCGCTGTCAGAGTCCTCTCCATTTTTTCAATTTGATGGTTAAACCTCGCTTGGCCAGCATTTTGATAGGTTGTGTCCATCTTCATCAATTTACGGTACACCAGGACAATCCCAGATCCAATCAGAACGATCCCAATCACCATTACTACGAAGACGTACAAATCTTCTACATCTTCGATGGAAAGATCAGACAGGCACAAGAGTTTCCAATTACTTGTGTCCCTCAAATAGCCCGCAGCAGCCGTTCCTGCGGGGCAAACAACCTCCCCCGGGGCACTTTTCCTCGTTGAAAAAATAGTGTCAATTGCGTTCAAAGCCCAGCTTATTAATTCCATAATTTCTTTCGATAATCAGCAGTAGAGACACGCAGACAGACGATAGCAAGCTGGGATCCAGTTAGTTAGGGGAGGAAGGAGATAAGTCAGAGCAGGAGAGAAGAAAAAGGCGTCTGCTCTCTTTGGAGGGCGGAAGTGAAGTGTCTGCGGTTCCCGAGGCTTTAGTGTTGCGCCTGCACCTAAAAGTCAAACACGCCAAGTCCCTTTGCTTCCTTTTTTTTTTTTCTTACAGCCACTCCTGCTTTTCTTCATGGCCACGAGAGGAGTCAGAGACTAATTTTTCTTCTTGTTATCTCCGCACGCTCAACGGGACAGCCCCTCGATGTCGCGGACCAACAAGCAATTTTTGCGCGGCCAGGACGATTTCACCGCTCCCGGCCGGCACTTACCACCCCCCCCCCCCCCTCCGCCTGCACAGAGCTTCTCCTGCTCGCTGCCCAAGCTGCATGATCGAGACCTCGGCCGCCTGCCGAGCCCTCTGGGAGGGAGCGTGTGGCGGGTTGGTGTAACCCCCACAACAGACTGGACAGACACAGCGCTCGGCTAGAGCAATTAACAGAACAGTGAAATGTGTGTATTAATGTCTACAGGCAGCCCCGCTTCTTCTGGCCCACTTCTGTGATATTAATGTGCCTTTCATGCATTGTGTTCATGCGTCCTGTCCTTACTGTGACCTAGAGACCGAGATCAATATGTCACTCAAATGCAAATGTCTCATGCCTGTTCTGCAATCTCTTTGATCATACCAACTACTGGGGAATGCTCTTTTATGTATTGTTGTAGTTGGGTATATATACTGCACTGTAACCCATGCTCACCCTCTCATTGCTCCGATTCCTTCAACTGCTGCAGACACACACTTTGTGTCTCCTCCTCTGAGAGCCTGAGGATCCCGCTCCGGTCTGCTCACACTTGCATCGGAGCGGGGATCCTGTGAACTGTGAAGGCGGTATGATTTAATAAAACCTGCTTAAAACCTTCACCTATGCCATTTTATTTCATGCCGCTTCACCACCACTGTTGTTGGCTTTTGTTTCAATAAATTGTTTGAGATGAGGAAATCTCCATTGCATGCTTTTACTTAAATGCCCTACTTTCATGATATAATATCGATGTCGCGTGAACTTTTTACATTTTCCATAAATTTCACCCAAAAGCCAAAATTTTTTGTGAGCGGTGTATATACAGTGGTGTGAAAAAGTGTTTTCCCCCTTCCAGATTTCTCATTTTTTTGTATGTTTGTCATACTTATATGTTTCAGATTGTTCTGCCCTCAGTAGTATGTGTTTTATAGAGGTTAAATTAGTTCATAAGTTTATATTAAATATCATAGTTCATTTATAATAAGTCATGTTAGAAATAGTCATTGTGTGCTAAAAATAATTTCTGTGTTGTAGAGGAGCTTGAAATAACGAGGCGATGTGATTCATAAACCAAAGTTTATTATCAGCTCCTCTAACAAGTCTCATCTAGGTGCAGCAGCAGAAGAAGTAAGAGGCCGAACACCTTCGGCTTTATGAACTTATACTCGCACATAACAAAAGACATGCATATCCAAAGCTGACATCCCTCATTATCTTAATCCCCCCATTGTCTTCGTACTCCTCCTCTTGGCCCTGGGGGATCAGGGCAACCCATCCGGTCTCCACCAAACATTCTCACATGCTTCAACATATGTAGGTTATGGAATATATGATTAATATAGACCACAGCCCCCCCAAATGACTAAGAAAAGGACAATAGAAAAATTCACAGTTTGAGATAATTACTATGACATACTAACTGCTACATCTCTTGCCACAGAAGAAACTTTCCAGCAGCCATGCTCCTAAGAGAGTTCAGTGGTAATCATAACAGCATAGTAAAATCACAAGTCAGTCCTAAACTGTTACAGCACAATTAGTGAACAACTGTTGAGTAGTTTGCATCAGTCTCTGTGCCGTCTGGGTTTTAATCTTCTCCCGAATCTGCTGTGGGTCCGCTTGGGCGTCCTGCTGGGACCTTCCTGTAAGGAATGTGCAGCCTGGGAAGGAGAGTGATTATTTGTTCCCTGCAGGGGGGCTGAGTCTTTTCTCTTGGGGGGTCTACCCCGCCGAGGTGCTCTCGCCAACCGTGCAGGCTCGTCTCTCAACAAGAAGGCAGGTTTAAGTCTGTCAATGCTGACTGTTTCTTTTCTATCCCCAAAATCAAGCACAAAGTGTTTATCACCAGGTTCCAGCACTCTGAATGGCCCATCGTATGGTGGGCGGAAAGTTGGTTTTAAAGCTTCATGCCTAACAAAAACGAATTCAGCGTTCTTTAAAGCCTGTGGGACAAAAACCCGAGGAAAAGAGTGATGTGCCGGTCCGGGGAGAGAGTCCGGTCCGTTGCTGCCTAAAAACCTCGGGGCTGGAAGATGCCCTGGCTCTGGGTTCTCTGGTAAAAATTCACCCGGGAGCCTGAGAGGTTGTGCAAAAACTAATTCTGCTGGAGAGGCGTCTAGATCCTCTTTGGGTGCAGCACGCAACCCCAATAAAACCCAGGGAAGTTTATTTACCCAATTTGTATCCGTTAGTGAGGCTCTGAGGGCAGCCTTTAAAGATCTGTGAAAACGCTCGCATAACCCATTAGCCCGAGGGTGATAAGCGGTGGTGCGGTGAATTGTCGCCCCTAAGCTGCTGGCCATGGCTGACCAAAGCTCCGAGACAAATTGAGGCCCCCTATTGGACGTGATGTCCGATGGGACGCCGAAACGTGCCACCCAGTTTGTCAAAAAAACGCGAGCGACTTCCTCCGCTGTGGTTGACGCCAGAGGGACTGCCTCTGGCCAGCGCGTGGTGCGGTCTATCATTGTTAACAGGTGTGTGAAACCTTGGGAGGAAGGTAGTGGCCCCACGAGGTCGACATGAACGTGGTCGAACCTTCTAGCAGGGATTGGAAAAGGCTCCAGAGGGGCTTTTGTGTGTTTGTGTATTTTGGCGCGCTGACAAGAAATGCAAGTTTTTGCCCATTCTTTTACGTTTTTGCGCAGGCCGGGCCACACAAACTTTTCGGCGACCATTTTAACCGAGGCACGCACACCTGGGTGCGCGAGGGAGTGAATTGAGTCGAAAATACGGCGGCGCCATGTAGCTGGGACTAACGGACGCGGTCGGCCGGTTGAGATATTGCATATTAGGGGGGCACACCGGCGCGTAAACCCCTTTCCTCCAGCCTTAACCCTGTTGGTCCAGACAAGAGTGCGCGCACGTCCGCGTCACTACTTTGTTCCTCTGCCATGGCTGCATAATCTATCCTTGCATGGATTGGTGCTGCGTATGTGTCCACGTTGGCGAAGAGTTCTGCGGCTGAGGTAGTATAATCTGTCTCCTCGCGCTCTGGCGATGTCACAGCGCGAGAGAGGCAGTCTGCTACCACGTTAAGTTTGCCTGCCACATGTCGAATGTCTGTGGTGAACTCTGAAATCGCAGCCAGCTGTCTTTGTTGCCTGCCTGACCACGGTTCGGAAATTTTAGCCATGGCAAAGGTGAGCGGTTTGTGGTCTACAAAAGCCGTGAAACTCCGCCCTTCTAACCAGAACTGGAAGTGGCGGATGGATAAATGAAGCGCGAGCAGCTCCCTGTCAAAAGTGCTGTATTTACGCTCAGTTTGGTTTAGCGATTTGCTGAAGAATGCCAAAGGTTGCCAGATTCCGCTGACATGTTGTTCTACAACTGCCCCTATAGCTAGGTCCGAAGCGTCTGTGGTTAGCGCAATGCGGGCCGAGGGATCGGGGTGAACCAACAATGTGGCATTAGCTAGGGCGCTTTTTACTTCCGCGAAGGCATGTTCGCGCTCCGGGGTCCATTCGACCGCGTTGGAAGCTTTTTGTTTTCTGAGCGCGTCATATAGGGGCTGCATGAGCTGAGCTGCGTGGGGGAGGAAACAGTTGTAAAAATTAACCATTCCTAAAAATTCTTGCAGCGATTTGACCGTTTGTGGCCGTGGGAAACTTTTTATCGCGTGAACTTTGTCTGGAAGTGGGACTGCCCCCTTCGGAGAAACTCTGTGTCCTAAAAAATCAATTTGTGACACGCCGAATTTGCATTTGGCTGGACTGATTATTAACCCGTGCTCTTCTAGCCTCTGAAAAACCATAGTGAGATGCTGCTCGTGTTCTTCCTCAGACGGGCTGGCTACCAGCATATCGTCAAGGTAGACGAAAACAAAAGGGAGGTCGCGTAATACTGCGTCCATCATCCGCTGAAAGGTTTGAGCCGCGCCTTTGAGGCCGAAAGGCATTCGCAAAAATTCAAAAAGGCTGAAAGGGGTTATTACAGCTGTTTTAGGAATGTCCTCTGCTCGAACTGGGACTTGATGATAACCGCGGACCAGGTCTATTTTGGAAAAAATGCGCGCACCCGCCAGATGCAGTGAAAAATCTTGAATGTGAGGAATTGGGTAGCGGTCATGCGCTGTCGCATTGTTTAATCTGCGGTAATCGCCGCACGGTCTCCAAGAACCGTCGGATTTCGGAACCATGTGAAGTGGTGAGGCCCAGGGGCTTTTTGAGCGTCTGATAATGCCTAATTTTTCGAGGGAAGTAAACTCGTCCCGAGCTATGGCGAGCTTGGCCGTGTCTAAGCGCTGAGCTTTGGCAAATACGGGTGGGCCCGTTGTGGGAATAAAATGTTCAACCCCGTGTTTAGCCACTGTGGCTGAGAATTTGGGAATTGTGAGTGCTGGAAATTGGGTGAGGAGTTGATCAAACTTACCTCCTGCTGTGGTGACGCTAGCCTGCACGGGTGGTGGAGAAAGTCGAGCTGAGCAGGGAAGAGAAGCAAAGGACAGTGCATTAACCAAGCGCCTGTTCGCTAGATCAACTAATAACCCATGTGCACACAAAAAATCTGCGCCCAACAAGTTAAAACTCACCGCCGCTACAACAAATGTCCATCTGTAGTTGCGGCCGTGGATGCAGAGGTGCAGGCTCTTTTCGCCAAAAGTGTCGATGGTGGAGCCGTTGGCTGCCACCGCTCCATTGCCCCGGGGGCCCATGGCCCGGTCTGCTTGGGAGGGCATGACAAAACTTAGTTGAGCTCCCGCGTCGATAAGGAACCGCTTGCCGGTGTGTCCGTCCGTCACATATAAAAGCTTGCTTTTTTCGCCGAGAACCGCTGCTGTTAACGGCTCTCGGCTTCGGCGTTTTCCCGAAATTGTGAATTTGCAGGGGGGAACGCATTTGTAAGCCTTCTCGGTGAAGCAGTGGTGGTAATAACAAACGTTGCTCCGTCTGTTACGTCCTGGCCGTGTCGCTGTCACCGCGGGCTGGCTCTGCTCAGTGATTTGTGGCTCCTCGTGGCTCCGGACATCAGCGTTGAGGTCTGCGGATGCTGCTGTGGGTGTCTGCTCCTTGCAGGCGTTGACGAGCCGTTGAGCTTCGTTAGCTAGCGTGCGGAAGTCTTGCTGGGTGCTGCATCGCATGTTGGCCGGCGTCCCTCTCATGTGTGGCAGCAGCGTACTGAGGAATATGAAATGGAAGAGGAAATTGTCATTGTCCTCTTCTTTAAGTTGCAGCAAGTCCTCCATGAGGGCCTTGGGTCTGCCTCCTCTGTGGCCGTAGACCGCCAGGATCCTCTCGGCTCTCTCCTCGGCTGAGGGGACATAATTTGCCACGATGGTCGCTTTCAGTTCTTCATATTTGTCCTGGGCCGGCAGCCATTGGATTATGCTCCGCGCACATCTCGAAGTGGCGGCGTTGAGTTTGGCGACGATGTGATAGAACTTTGTATCGTCAGCCGTGATGCCCGCAAGTGCAAACTGGGCTTCAGCTTGCTGAAACCACGAGGCGGGGTCTTCCTGCCAGAAGTCCGGTAGGTTGACGGTGACGGCGTTTGTGTAGACCGTCACTGCTGTGTCCGCAGGGTGAGAGTGCCTTGCTTCGGCTCTCTCCGCGGCGCTGGTGCTCGGTTGAGCCCTCTCTATCACTTCTGCCGTGGGGGAACGTCGTCCATCTGTTCCCCTGTCTGCATGGGCGCCGGCGTCTGCCTGGGTCGCCACAGATGAGTCGATCGCGGGGGAACGCCTCTGGTCCATTCTCGCGTCAGGGTCACCAGTGTAGAGGAGCTTGAAATAATGAGGCGATGTGATTCATAAACCAAAGTTTATTATCAGCTCCTCTAACAAGTCTCATCTAGGTGCAGCAGCAGAAGAAGTAAGAGGCCGAACACCTTCGGCTCTGTGAACTTATACTCGCACATAACAAAAGACATGCATATCCAAAGCTGACATCCCTCATTATCTTAATCCCCCCATTGTCTTCGTACTCCTCCTCTTGGCCCTGGGGGGTCAGGGCAACCCCTCCGGTCTCCACCGCAGTGCCTGGGAAGCTCTTTGATCTTCACTGGCGGTTGAGACTCTTTGTCCTGTTCTGAGGTGTGAAGTCACCTTACATATGTAATCACCAAACATTCTCACATGCTTCAACATATGTAGGTTATGGAATATATGATTAATATAGACCATATGTGTAGTTAATAGCAATTTGCTTGTATTTTATATTGAAAGCGCAGCCAGTTGCCGCTATGGTTTATGGGTAGGAGAAGCGGACATTGTTGAGAGAAAAGAAAAAAAAGGCAGACGAGCATTAACCTGCCCGCAAACTTCTGAAACGTTCCTCCTATGTGTTAAACCCTTTCCCTACACCTTCGAAAGCAATGGCTGTAAGTTCGATTAGTATTTTGTCAGTTTATAAGTTTTTGTTAGACGTAAACTTGATATTGTTTTTAGAGTATGAATGTTTCAGGAATTAGTCTTATCCCAGGGCCCCGCTAGCTTGTTTAATGTATTGTGTTTCCAGGAATTAGTCTTACCCCAGGGGCCCGCTAGCTTGTTGTATGTATTTATTTTTTGTTTTTATTTCTTTTCAGTTTCACTCGGGCTTTTCATTGAGCTACGAGCCACAGTTATAAACAACTGTAAGCTGTCTAAGAAGACTGGAAATAAAGGAGCAGGACGCTCGGTTTCCTGGCTCGTGAAAAACGAGTTTGGCTTGCTGTTGATCTGCGTTAACATACACAGTGTATACAACACGTAGGGATAACAGTACAGTGAAAAGCCAAGTCAGCAGTTGGTGAAGATAAGGTCCACGACACAGCGAGGGACGACACTCATCTCCTCCACTGACGGATGCAAATTGGGTAGACAGGTTGCCGTGGGTTTTATATTATATTATTTTGGGGTTGCGCTCCGCGGCAAACGAGAATTTAGAAGCTTCGCCGGCAGAGAGCTTGTTTTTGCACAGCGCCTATGGCTGGCCGGTGAATTTCTGCCAAATGCGCAGCTCCTATGGCTGGCCGGGGAATTTCTGCCAAAGAATCCGTCGGCGGACAGCTGCCCGTGTGAGGTTTTGCAGTTGCGCGCAAACACAGGCACGCTGGCGGGCCCAGGCCAGCAGTGTTTTCCGCGTGCTTTTGTGCCTAAAACATTGAAGAACGCAGAGTTTGTGTTGCAGACACGATGACCAGCGCCCTCCATTGCGCCTGCGCACATGTTGAAAATGGCCCTATGTCACAGTGTTGAAAAATGCTTTAAAAAATTCCTGTATCCAGACGGTGAACCGGATCACCCCCAAAATTTAATCAGTTCTTCCTTGTACCATTTCCAACAACGCCTGAAAGTTTCATGGAAATCCGTCCAAGAGTTTTTGAGTTATCTTGCTAACCAACAGACAAACAGACAGACAGACAGACAAACAGACAAACACACAGACAAACCCCGGCAAAAACATAACCTCCTCCTGGCCTTTTCGGCCTGGCGGAGGTAATTAAACAACAAGCAAAGCTAGAACAAGCAAAGCAACAAGCAAAGCTGGTGTTGGATCTGGGAATGCTGGAGATAGAGAAGGAAACAGCGGCCGCCACAGCACAAGCAGAAGTTCTAGAAGCTGCTGCAGCTGCCGAGCAAGACAAAGGAGAGAGTGTAAGGAGCGCAATTTCATTACAAGCTGTCAGACAGAGAACTATGGAGTATGTGCACCACCAAATCCAGCTAAAGTCACAGGCGCGACCAGCTGAAGAAGAAACACCTCAAGTCGAACCTGCACAAAGGGCGCAATCATTCACTCCGAGGAGACCCGAACAAACTCTCTCTCCACCAGCATTCAAGAAAATGTACGTGAAAAATGAATCCATCGACATACCGAGAGACTATGTCAGGCCAAACAGCTACCATGCTCCCCACAGTGGTGACCCACCTATGGCAGACTTTGCTAGGTTCCTCGCATGCAGAGAGCTAATCACAACCAGACTCTTTAAGTTTGACGACACCCCCGAAAACTTTAGAGCATGGCAGTCGTCATTCATAAATGCAATTGAAGACGTTGGTCTCACATATAGCCAGGAGTTAGATCTCCTAGTCAAGTGGCTTGGTAAAGAGTCCTCAGAGCACGTTAAAAGAATCAGAGCTGTCTATGCCACTAACCCCAAAGCTGCTCTCCAATTGTCATGGGACAGGTTGGAAGAGTGTTATGCTACGCCAGAAGTAGTAGAAAACGCCTTGTTTAAAAAACTAGATAACTTCCCTCGCCTTACAAACAGAGACAATGTAAAACTCAGGGAACTTGGAGATTTACTCTTAGAGCTGCGGGTCGCTAAAGATGAAGCTTATCTCCCAGGCCTCGCCTACCTCGACACACCCCGTGGGGTTAAGCCCATAGTTGAAAAGTTGCCTCCAAGTTTACAAGATAAATGGCTGCACGCGGGCTCAAAATACAAACAAAAATATGATGTAACCTTCCCTCCCTTCTCATATTTTGTAAAGTTTGTCCAAGACGAGGCTAAAGCAAGAAATGACCCAAGTTTTACGACATGCAGCAGCCAACCCTTCAGCAAAGGTGAGAGACCACCATTCAAACAAACTAGCTACAGAATGCCTCTAACTGTAAACAAAACAGAGGTCGACACAACTGATCCCGCTAGTACTAAAGAGGACGATTTAACACGCTACTGTCCAGTCCATAAGAAAATGCATCCTCTAGCCAAATGTAGAGCTTTTCAGAATAAACCACTACAGGAGAGGCGAAACATACTCAAAGAACACAAACGATGTTTTCGCTGCTGCTCTCCCACACACGCAATAAAGGACTGTGACATGAAACTCAAGTGCGAGGAGTGCCAAAGTGAAAGACATTGCTCTGCCATGCATCCCGATTCAAGTCAGCAACCACAGCCAGGAAACACACCTGAACCAGAGCCTCAGCCCCGAGACAACACACCACCTGAGGTAACGTCACGGTGCACTGAGATCTGCGGCGAAGGTAATCCTCCACGTTCTTGCTCAAAGGTATGTCTAGTTCGAGTTTTCCCTCAAGGCCAACCAGAACGCTCCGTTAAGATGTATGCAATCCTTGACGATCAGAGTAATAAATCGCTGGCCCATCCTGAATTCTTCGAGTTGTTTGGGATCAAAGGTAGCCCTCTGACATACCTCATGAGAACATGTGCTGGTTTAGCTGAAATGCTTGGCAGGGAAGCAGCGGGGTTCCAAATCGAGCCAGTAGGCGGGGGCCCATGCTTAGACCTCCCTCCTCTCCTTGAATGCGACGAGATAAAGTTCAGTAGGGGTGAAATACCTACGCCTGAAGTCGCTCTTGCTCACGCCCACTTAAAACACCTCGCTCCTCTCATCCCCAAGTACAACCCAGATGCTCAGATGGCAATTTTACTGGGCAGAGACATCCTACGAGTCCACAAAGCAAGGCAACAAGTCAACGGACCCCACAATGCTCCCTTTGCTCAACGCCTGGACCTAGGCTGGGTAATTGTGGGGGAGGTGTGCCTTAACGCTCATAAGCCAACCGTCAACGTTTATAAAACGTACATGCTCTCCAACGGACGCCCATCCTTCTTCACTCCTTGTCCTAACAGCATCAGCATCAAAGAGAAACCATGCTACGGCGGGGAGCACAAGGACGGCCTCTCTAAACACAGCTCAAAACCCAATGCAGTGGAAGAAAAGCTTGGGGACAAAGTTTTTGAGTGCACAGAGAACGATAACAAGTGTGCCGTGTCCTTTGAAGATGAAACCTTCCTAAAGATAATGGAGGAAGAAGTCCATCAGGATGGAGACAACAACTGGATCGCTCCTCTGCCATTCAAGTTTCCTCGCTTGCCGCTCCCAAATAACAGGGACCAAGCATTGTCTAGACTCGGCTCACTAAGACGCAACTTAACGAAAAACCCTCAAATGAAAGAACAGTTCTCAGAGTTTATGGACAAGCTGTTCGAGAACAATCACGCAGAGATCGCTCCACCCATCACCGATAACACTGAATGCTGGTACCTGCCCATTTTTGGGGTATATCATCCCCAGAAGCCCAATCAGATACGGGCTGTCTTTGATTCAAGTGCCGAGCAATTTGGTGTGTCACTCAACTCAGTACTGTTAACAGGTCCAGATCTTAATAATACCCTCCTCGGCGTGCTGATTCGGTTTAGGAAGGAGCTCATCGCAGTCACTGCCGATATCCAGCAAATGTTTTATGGGTTCTTAGTCAGACCAGACCATAGAGACTATTTGAGGTTCTTGTGGCACGAGGGAAACGACTTGTCAAAAGAGGTGCAGGAGTACCGCATGCGGGTGCACATTTTTGGAAACAGCCCATCGCCAGCGGTAGCTATCTATTGCCTACACAGGGCTATCCAGAAAGGCGAGCCAAAGTTTGGAGCAGACACAAGACACTTTGTTGAGAGACACTTTTATGTAGATGACGGGTTGATTTCGCTTCCCACTGAATCTGCAGCCGTAGACTTGCTCAAGCGCACATGCGCATCCTTGGCCGAGTCCAATCTCAAGCTCCACAAAATCGCCTCGAATAGTGTCTCAGTCATGCAAGCCTTCAAGCCAGAAGACCTGGCCACCGGTATCAAAGACTTGAGTCTCGGCGATGTCACTCTACCAGCTCAGAGAAGTCTAGGCTTGTGCTGGGACATAAACACTGACTCTTTCACGTTCAAGGTTGCTGTTGACGACAAACCCTACACCCGCCGCGGGGTTCTGTCAACAATTAACAGCATCTTCGACCCCTTGGGACTAGCGTCACCAGTGACAATCAAAGGCAGACTCTTGTTACGTGAACTGTCGAATGGTGTCCAAGGTTGGGATGCTCCTCTTCCTCAGGACAAAATGGACACATGGGAAACATGGAAAATGTCCCTCCAAGATCTCAGCAGCCTCAAGGTGCCACGCTGCTATGTACCAGCTTCCCTCTCTAAGTCCACTTACACCGAACTGTGTATCTTTTCCGACGCTTCAAGCTGGGCTATTGCGGCAGTAGCATACTTGAAGACAGTCAATGCAGAAAGACAATGCGAAGTCGGATTTGTGCTTGGAAAAGCAAAACTTTCACCACAACCAGAGCCCACGATACCTCGCCTCGAACTTTGTGGAGCAGTTCTAGCGGTTGAGATGGCGGAGCTCATTCTGGACGAACTTGATCACAAACCAAACGCTGTCAAATTCTACTGTGATAGCAAGGTGGTTCTTGGGTACATCTACAATGATTCAAAGCGCTTCTATGTCTATGTGCATAACCGCGTTCATCGTATACGTCAGTCCACATCCCCTGAACAGTGGCACTACGTCACATCAGAGCAAAACCCAGCTGATCTAGCCACCAGGTCAATACCATCACAGCTCATGGACACTATGTGGTTTAAGGGACCAGACTTCCTTTACAAACCACCTGAATCCGGGACATCTGAATCCTTTGAGTTGATCGAGCCTGAAGTAGACTCTGAAATCAGAAAAGTAGCTACCTTTTCTACTCACATTCAGAAGAACGGGCCCTCACCAGCATGCTTCCAGTGCTTTTCAAGTTGGAACTCATTAGTACGTGCCATTGCATTCCTAATTCACCAAGCTCGTTCTCACTCATCAAGCAACCTGTCAGATCATTCATGCAGGGGCTGGCATCGATGTAGCAATCCACGCACTCCAGAGGAGCTGGATGCTGCCAGTAACCTCATCCTCCAGTCTGTTCAAAAAGACGCTTTTCCCGACGAGTATGCTGCTCTCCATGCCAACAAAACCATCCACAGTTCAAGTCCCATCGTAGCTCTTGATCCCTATATGAGTGAAAGCCTCATCAAGGTTGGAGGTCGCCTCAAACATGCTTCATTGAACACAGCATCCAAGAATCCAACCATTCTCCCAAACAAGCATCACATAACTCAACTGCTTGTCCGTCACTATCATGCCAAAGTTGTGCATCAAGGAAGGCAGTTCACGGAAAGCGCAATTAGGCAAGCCGGACTGTGGATTGTAGGTTGCAAAAGACTGGTTTCGTCCATTATCCACCATTGTGTAACGTGCAGAAAACTCAGGGGAAAACTAGAGACTCAGAAAATGGCAGATCTCCCACCTGAGAGACTCAAAACATGCCCTCCATTTTCATATGTCGGGTTGGATGTATTCGGCCCATGGTCAGTAGTCACTCGACACACACGAGGTGGAGCTGCACAAGGGAAAAGGTGGGCAATACTCTTCACGTGTATGACCACAAGAGGCGTGCATATTGAAGTTATTGAGTTTATGGACGCTTGCAGCTGCATAAACACAATACGCAGATTCTTCGCAATACGAGGCCCAGCAAAGCGAATGCGATCTGACAGAGGCACTAACTTCATTGCAGCGAGCGTGGAGTTAAGCATGGCACAACCAAACAAGAACCCTCCAAACATTGTCAACTATCTTCATGCCAACGGTTGCACATGGGAGTTAAACCCTCCGCATGCCTCTCACATGGGAGGCGTCTGGGAAAGACTGATTGGGGTCACTCGCAGAATACTGGACTCCATGCTTTTGCAAAACAAACACACTCGTTTGGCGCATGAGGTGCTTTGTACTTTAATGGCTGAGGTAACGTCTGTAATCAACGCAAGGCCCTTAGTCCCCATCTCAACAGACCCTTCCTCACCATTGCCACTCTGTCCTGCAATGATCTTGACCCAAAAGCAGCATGTCCCCCCTCCACCAGGAGACTTTTGTGGAAAGGACCTGCTTAAAAACCAGTGGAAACGAGTGCAAGCACTCGCCAACGAATTCTGGAGCCGCTGGAGAAATGAATATCTTAACACCCTCCAATCAAGACGCAAGTGGCATACAACACACTGCAACCTACGGACAGGTGACATAGTGCTGTTGAAACAGGACCAAGCACCCAGAAACGAATGGACAATGGCCATCATCACATCCACCTTTCCAAGCAGCGACGGGAAGGTCAGAAAGGTCGAAGTGAGGACATCATCCCAGGGTGTTTCCAAGACTTATCTGTGTCCTGTCTCAAATGTTGTTGTGCTCTTAGAGAATGAAGTTTAGATAGAAAGAAGTAGTGGCATTAGTAATGCCAGGCGGGGAGTGTTCTGCCCTCAGTAGTATGTGTTTTATAGAGGTTAAATTAGTTCATAAGTTTATATTAAATATCATAGTTCATTTATAATAAGTCATGTTAGAAATAGTCATTGTGTGCTAAAAATAATTTCTGTGTAGTTAATAGCAATTTGCTTGTATTTTATATTGAAAGCGCAGCCAGTTGCCGCTATGGTTTATGGGTAGGAGAAGCGGACATTGTTGAGAGAAAAGAAAAAAAAGGCAGACGAACATTAACCTGCCCGCGAACTTCTGAAACGTTCCTCCTGTGTGTTAAACCCTTTCCCTACACCTTCGAAAGCAATGACTGTAAGTTCGATTAGTATTTTGTCAGTTTATAAGTTTTTGTTAGACGTAAACTTGATATTGTTTTTAGAGTATGAATGTTTCAGGAATTAGTCTTATCCCAGGGCCCCGCTATCTTGTTTAATGTATTGTGTTTCCAGGAATTAGTCTTACCCCAGGGGCCCGCTAGCTTGTTGTATGTATTTATTTTTTGTTTTTATTTCTTTTCAGTTTCACTCGGGCTTTTCATTGAGCTTCGAGCCACAGTTATAAACAACTGTAAGCTGTCTAAGAAGACTGGAAATAAAGGAGCAGGACGCTCGGTTTCCTGGCTCGTGAAAAACGAGTTTGGCTTGCTGTTGATCTGCGTTAACATACATAGTGTATACAACACGTAGGGATAACAGTACACAGATCATAAAACAAATTTAAATACTAGACAAAAATAACACAAGTAAACACAAAATGCAGTTTTTAAGTGAAGGTGTTTATTATTAAGGGGAAATAATCCAAACCAACATGACCCTGTGTGGAAAAGTGCCCCCCCCCCGCCTGTTAAAACCTAAATAAACTGTGGTTTATCACATCTTTGGAAAGCTGAGTTCAATTTCTCAAGCCACACCCATGCCTGATTACTGCCACACCTGTTCTAAATTAAGAAATCACTTAAATTGGACCTGCCTGACAAAGTGAAGTAGACCAAAAGATCCTCAAAAGCTAGACATCATGCTGCGATCCAATGAAATTCAGGAACAAATGAGAAACAAAGTAACTGAGATCTGTCAGTCTGGGAAAAGGTTATAAAGTCATTTCTAAAGCTTTTGGACCAGCAAACTACAGTGAGAGCCATTATCCACAAATGGCGAAAACATGGAACAGTGGTGAACCTTCCCAGGAGTGGGCGGCCAACCAAAATTACCTCAAGAGCGCAGCAACGACTCATCCAAGAAGTCACAAAAGACCCCACAACAACATCTAAAGAACTGCAGGCCTCACTTGCCTCAGTTAAGGTCAGTGTTCATGACTGGCAAAAATGGCCTGCATGGCAGAGTTCCAAGAAGAAAACCACTGCTGAAAAAAAAGAACATAAAAGCTCATCTCAGTTTTGCCAGAAAACATCTTGATGGTCCCCAACACTTCTGGGAAAGTGCTCTGTGGACTGATGAGACAACACATCACATTACATCCGGCGCAAAGGTAACACAGCATTTCAGAAAAGGAATACCATAAAAACAGTAAAATATGGTAGTGGTAGTGTGATGGTCTGGGTCTGTTTTGCTGTTTCAGGACTGGATGACTTGCTGTGGTAAATGGACCCATGAATTCTGCTGTCTACCAAAAAATCCTGAAAGAGAATGTCCGGCCATCTGTTCGTGACCTCAAGCTGAAGCGCACTTGGGTTCTGCAGCAGGACAATGATCCAAAACATAGCAGCAAGTCCACCTCTGAATAGCTTAAGAAAAACAAAATGAAGACTTGTGGCCAAATCAGTGGCCTAATATATATATATATATATATACTGTATATATATATATATATATATACACCAACAACAAGCCATGGGTTACAAAATCAGTTAAATCCAGCTTACAGAGGAAAGCACTTGCCTTTAAACAGGGGTCTGTTTCTGAGCTACAGGTTGCCACAAAAGAGCTGAAGGCCAAAATTTTAAGAGCAAAACAGAATTATAAATCAGAATTGGAAAGCAAGATGGCAACAAAGAAACTTGGTTCAGCCTGGGCCAGTATGAAAAATATTGCAGTCCTTCAGAGCACAGAATGCAGTAATCGTGTGTTTTTAGATGGTTTTAATTCAGACACAGAGCTGGCTAATGCTCTTAATTGTTTTTATGGTCGTTTTGACTCGTTTGATTTTAGCACTGAAACCCAAGATTTGAAACAGAAACTCAAAGACAATCAGCACTTTAATATTGAGGTGCAGGATATTAAAAGGGAGTTCTGCACTGTAAAAGTGAACAAAAGTCCGGGGCCTGATAATATATGTGGGCGCTTGGTAAAGTCCTGTGCACATGAACTGAGTCCTATATTTCATTACATTTTCAATAAGTCCTTACAGACACAACATGTGCCTAAGATCTGGAAAGAAGCCGTGGTTGTTCCCGTTCCAAAATCCAGCTGTCCTAAAATGGTAAACGACTTTAGACCAGTTGCTTTGACTTCAATTTTAATGAAAATTTTTGAAAAACTGGTCAGATGTGAGGTTCTAAAGCAGACTGAGCATGCATTGGATCCTCTGCAGTTTGCCTATAGCCCTCACAGAGGAGTGGAGGACGCCACTGTCACTCTGTTTAACATGCTTTTTAAACATCTGCATTTTAATGGGACACACGCCAGGCTTTTATTTGTGGACTTTTCCTCCGCCTTTAATACAATCCAACCTCATATTTTAGTTGAAAGGCTCCTGCAACAATTTGATTTGAGCAATAATCTGGTGGGTTGGATTCTCGATTTCTTAACCAACAGGACGCAGAGAGTAAGGGTCAATAGTACATTGTCTGACCTAAAGTGCTCTTCTACTGGCTGTCCTCAGGGATGTTTGTTGTCACCACTACTCTTCATCCTGTATACAAACATGTGTCGGAGCAGACATGACAACAGACACATTATAAAGTATGCTGATGACTCAGTTATTGTCAGTCTCCTCCAGGATGGTGAGAGTGGCCACGGCCCAGTAGTTGATGATTTTGTTCACTGGTGTGAGGATTCCTACCTGCAGCTGAATACGAGAAAAACTAAAGACATGATTATTGACTTTAGGAGGAAAACTCCCAGGCACAAAGTCACCGTACTAAAAGGCCAGACCACGGAATGTGTACAATCCTACAAATATCTTGGGACGATTATTGATAGTAATTTAAACTTTGAAGAGAACTGTGAAAGGGTGTGCAAAAAGGGTCAGCAACATTTGCATTGTTTGAGAAAACTTGCACGCTTCCAAATTGACCGAACCATAATGACAATGTTTTATCGGGCTTTTATTGAATCTGTTTTATCCTTTTCTTTAGTGTCATGGTTTGGGCAGATAAAACTGAAACAGAGGAAATCCTTGGATCAGGTAGTTAGATGGTCCAGTCGTTTGCTTGGTGAGCCACAGCTGAGCCTGACATCCTTGTACACCAGACAGGTACAGAGGATGGCTACCTCCATTTTAAATGATGACTCCCACCCTTTGCACTGCCACTTTCAGCTTCTTCCCTCAAGACGGAGGTTTGCTGTCCCAAAAAGTAA